>SJYV01005958.1:897165-911578 GCA_006410875.1 Neotragus pygmaeus | reverse complement strand
AAATAGACGGGGAAACAATGGAAACTGTGACAGACTTTATTTTTGGGGGCTCCAAAATCACTGCAGATGGTGACTGCAGCCATGATGCTTACTCCTTGGAAGAAAAGTTATGACCAACTTAGATAGCATATTAAACAGCAGAGACATTGATCTGCCAACAAAGGTCCTCTAGTAAAAGCTATGGTTTTTCCAGTAGTCATGTATGGAGGTGAGAGCTGGACTATAAAGAAAGTGAGTGCCAAAGAATTGATGCTTTTGAACTGTGGTGTTGGAGAAGACTCTTGCGAGTCCCTTGGACTGCAAGGAGATCCAACCAGTCCATCCTAAAGGAAATCAGTCCTGAATATTTTTTGGAAGGACTGATGCTGAAGCTGAAACTCTAATCCTTTGGCCACCTGATGCCAAGAACTGACTCACTAGAAAAGACCCTGATGCTCAGGAAGATTGAACGTGGGAGGAGAAGGGGATGACAGAGAATGAGATGGTTAGATGGCATCACCAAATCAATGGACATGAGTTTGAGCAAGCTCTGGGAATTGGTGATGGACAGGGAGGCCTGGAGTGCTACAGTCCATGGCGTTGTAAAGAATCAGAGACAACTGAACAACTGAACTGAACACTAGTGATACAGACAAACTGTGAAATATCAGAAAGATACAAACTGAAAAATGGTAACCCACTAATCATCAACACCAAACAATTCATTTTAATGGGCTCCAAAGACTTACATGAACAGACTTACACTGAGGTTAATGCTGATTTTTATAACTGGAAGTACATATTTCAAGGATTTTACTGATTTACTACATTTATAATGAAATAAAAACATATGGATGTGAACACAAATGAGATCAATTTTATGACAGGATAAAATATTAAAAAATATTTCCAGTATTTTTCTTCACCCAAATGGAAACTGTTACCCATTAAGCATTAACTTCTCATTCCCCACAACGCTGGTAATCTCAAATCTACTTAAAAAAAAAACAAAACTACCCCTTCATGGAGCTTATTTGTAAGTTAACTACTTATTAATATTTATTTAGTTTTTGGCTGTGCTGGGTCTTCATCGCTGTGCATGGGCCTTCTCTGGTTGTGGCAAGCGGAGGTTACTCTCTGTTGCAGTGTTTCTCTCATCTAAGAGCACGGATCTAGGCATGTGGGCGTCAGCTGTTGTAGCATGCGCGCTCAGTTGCAGCATGCGTGCTCAGTTGTTGCAGCACATTGGCTTAGGTTGCTCCATGGCATGTGGGATCTTCCTAGACCAGGGATCAAACCCACATCCCTTGCATTGGCAGGTGGATTCTTAACCACTGGCCTGCAAATGAAGTCCCTCCAAACCTATTTTTTGTCTTTATTAACAAATCTGAATTATCTTGATAGTTGATTTAAGTGGAATCATACAGTTATCTTTCTATGTCTAGATTGTTTTATTTACCATGTTTTCAAGGTTCATCTACATTGTAGCATGTATAAAAACCTCATTGCTTTTTATGGCTGAGTAATATTCTGTGTATATACTATACTTTATTTATCCATTCATCTATTGAGGGTACTTGGGGTTATTTCCTCCTTTCTGATAATATGAATAATGTTGCTTAACAGTGAACTGGAAGTTTCTGCACTTAAATTTGAGTCCTGGTTTTCAGTTCTTTTGGGTATTTACATTAGAGGAGGGTCACAGAGTAATTCTTTGTTTACATTTTTGAGAAACTACCAAACCCTTTTTCATAGCAGCTGAATCACCAGCAACCTAGGAGTATTCCAATTTATCCACATCTTCACCAATACTCATTACTCTTCTTAAAAGAATAATAGCCATCCTAATACATGCAAAGAGGTATTCCCTTATGGTTGGATTTGCACTTCCCCGACAACTAATGATGTTGAGAATTTGTGTACTTACTGGCCATTTATATCTTTTCCTTGGAGAAGTGTTTATTCAAGTCCTCTGCCCATTTTTTAATTGGGTTGTTAGTCTTTTTATTGTTGAGTTGCGTAGTTCTTTAAACATCCTGAATATTAAATCCTTATCTGATATATGACTTATAAACATTTTCTTCCTTTTTGTGGGTTCTCTTTTCACTCTCTTGATACTGTATCCTTTGATGTACAAGAGGTTTAATTTTAGCAAAGTTCAATTTATGTATTTACCTTCTTTTGTGGCCTCTACTTTCAGTGTCTTATTTAAGAAGCCATTGCCAATCATTATGCAGATTTGTCTCTATATTTTCTTCTAAGCATCTTAGAGTTTGAACTCAAGTTTAGGTCTTTGATGAATTTTAAGTTAATTTTTACATATGGTATAAATGAACTGTGGTGTTGGAGAAGACTCTTGAGAGTCCCTTGGACTACAAGGAGATCCAACCAGTCCATTCTGAAGGGGATCAACCCTGGGATTTCTTTGGAAGGAATGATGCTAAAGCTGAAACTCCAGTACTTTGGCCACCTCAACCGAAGAGCTGACTCATTGGAAAAGACTTTGATGCTGGGAGGGATTGGGGGCAGGAGGAGAAGGAGACGATGAGATGGCTGGATGGCATCACTGACTCGATGGAAGCGAGTCTGAGTGAACTCCGGGAGTTGCTGTTGGACAGGGAGGCCTGGCGTGCTGCAAATTCATGGGGTCGCAAAGAGTCAGACACGACTGAGCGACTGAACTGAATTGAAGGATCCAATCTCTCTCTTTTACATGTGGATATTCAGTTTTTCCTGGGCTTCCCTGGTGCCTCAGTGGTAAAGAATTTACCTGCCAATGCAGGAGGTATGGGTTTGATCCCAGGAAGATCCCCTGGAGAAGGAAATGGCAACCCATTCCAGTATTCTTGCTGGGAAATCCCATGGACAGAGGAGCCTGTCCATACATATAACCTCTGTAGTCAGTGCAGAGGTTACAAAGAATTGGACTCGAGGTAAGGGACTAAACAATAACCATATCCAGTTTTCCTAGCACCTTTTGTTAAAGGACTGTCCTTATAAATGGTGAAAACAATAGGAACCAATTTAAACATAACTTGATATGTGCTACATTTTTTGTCACAAAAGACAACTTCAAAGAAGGGAATATGAAGAACAAACAAACACTCAGACAATTAATCAGCGTTTTTTGACATTCTTGTAATACTACAAGCAAAGCCTAATGCTGACTGCTGTGAGGGTAATACATTTAATTTAAGGTACAGTCTGAATTTTTTTGAAAAGCTAAAAATTTATTTGGGGAAGTAAGCCACTACACCAGCCAATTTAAATAATCTGAGGCACGCATGGAGCCAGGCCAAATAAGCACTTCAAATAATATGCACCATGGGAATTTGGAAGAGGCAGTTATCACTACCAGCTGGGATGAAAATTTCTTTGTTGGCATTAGTGTTAATTGAGCCATGTAAGTCATTTTGAAAGAACAAAAGAAAAACAGAAAACTGAAGTTTATATACATATACCCTTTCTAACATGTTCCAAGTAACTAGTTATTTTATTAACAGCTTTTCATCAAAGGAGTAATGCGATGAAATTTATAAAACATAGGCAACTAGTACAATGCATTTGTTTCCAGTATTTTTAAGACAGTAACAGGAAATATGACAATTTTTCCTGTTTTTCATATTCAATATATGGCATTTCCCTTTTAATTCTTTTAAAGCACAACATAACCTCTAACATTTGAATGTTTCAAAACTGCCTCTCCTGTGGGCATTGTATCCATCTTCACTTTAACTAAAACATTTAAGAGATGTGTTTCACATTTTCTCTTTTGTAAGAAAATGTTAAGGGAAAAAACTATAGGGAACATAAAACTTAATAATTCCAAATAATGAATTAAAAAATAATTCAAATGGTAATAGAAAGTCTTTAGCAACTGAACTATTCCTCAGTGACAGACACCTGAATGGATTTAGGCATATAAAAAATGCTTTGTGTGGATATACAGATTAAAATACATTTACCATTGATCACGTAGTTCAAAACTTCCCCAAATATATTAACCAAGCCATAAAAAGAATAATTGATACTACTGAAAGTAAAATCATCATACAGTTTGAACTCACCTCAAATACAATAAAGCTTGTCTGACTTTACTTTAGTATTACAACACTCAGAAAATGAAATGAATCTTCTAAAACTAAACACAGAGTATTTAAACCTGAGAGAGAGACATATAATACTTACCAAATTTGGATTGATATATAACCATTTGCTACATGTTTATCAAATTTTATAAACATCAGTAAAACTTTACAAAGTAATATATTTGCATCATTTGTATTCCTTTTCCTCCTATTGAGTCCTTGGCATCAATATTTGGTGGTACCTATAGATTCCTGCCTTCCTTACGCATGTTATTCACAAAGAGAAGCTCTAGAGATTTCTTTTCCATGGAAGTTAGATAGTTGGTGACTTTACGAATTAATTATTTACTGACTTGGTATATGTTTGGATTCAATTTCAACAAGGTACAAAGAATCAAGACAGTGAGGTTAATTTTAGGTAAGCATGAAAATGGACATCTTACCCACATGCAGGCCTCAATCCTAACTTTTGAGATGATGCTCCATAAAGAAATGGTTCCTTCAGTGCCCTCTTCATCTGGGCAAATAATCTGATCAGGATAAGGTGGTTCAGGGAAATTAACTGAATTGCACTCATAAGCAGCTAATGTAACTGAAGCTATATGTGGACCCTACAAAAAAATATGAGGAAACTTTGATGAGAAATATTAAAGAAAAAGGAATTATCATGATGTTATTTAATGTTACCTTAATCACCACGCATTAATAGAAAAATGTTAGCTTTTAAAGAACAAGAATTCACCCAAGTATTTCAAGATGAAACTGATAATTTGAAAAAATAATCACTCCCAGAATCTCAAGGTTTACTTTTTTAAAAAACACTTTCAAATTGATGGAGATATAATTTACATATAGTAAGAGTAATTTTTTAGATCTGTTGTTGAGTAAGTTCTGACAATTATATTTAGCCATATAACCATAACTAATCAGGATACAGATACACGGCATTTCCATCAGTGCAAAAAGTTCCCTGTCCTTTTGTAGGCAACCTCCTTTCCCTAACACGAGTCTCTGGAAACCATGGTTTCTCACTTGATTCTTATTTTATTTATCGATACATCTCATTTGTAAGAATGCTATCCCCTGTAAAAAACCTCCTGTGCCCCTATTCTTTTAGGCACACTTTGAAAATACTACTTTTTTCCTTACTTTACAAAGTTGATACAGACACAGAAAAATAAACTTATGTTTACCAAAGGGAATAGCGGGAGGGTGGGAATTAGGACTTTGAGATTAACATATATATACTACTATATATAAAACATGTAATCAAGGACATGCTGTATAGCCCAGGAAACTATATCAGTATCTTGCAATCACCTACAACAGAAGAGACGCTGAAAAAGTATATATATATATACAACTGAATCGCTTTGCTGCACACTTGAAACTAACACAGCATTATAAACTAACTATATTTCAAAAAGCAATAGTTGATGAAGTAACTTCCTCACTTATCTTTCTCACTGAGATTGTAAAACAAAAATAAAATTGTGGAATCAGTACCAATGAATTTTTCTTTTAAAGTAATTTTTTCTATGGAAGATTATGTGCTGCTCTGTACCTTTATTTTGAAACATTATAAATTAATAATAATATATTAGATTAAAATGAATTAGTATTTAGATGTGTGATAAAGGTTTAAATACAATGGTTCTCAAATGAACATGTATGCCATCTGTGTAATAATCAACAAGGGGCTTTGTTAAAAATATAAATTCCTGGGTCCCCTAAGCATAAATTGATTCAATAAGCGGACATGGGAACATGTATACTTTACACAAGTTCCTTTAGGGTTTTCAAGTAGGTTCTCGTAGTCTATTAAAGGTCAGAAAATAAGCAACCTCAGAAAAATCACTTAACCCACTCTTTAGCAAGGCAAAATAATTAGATTCATTTGATGACTTTATCTAGTTCCAAAATTAAAAAACCCTAAATACAATCAAATTGACAATAAAATCCATTGCTAATTTCCAAGGTTCTTATGAAGTGTAAGCTCTAGAAGTTGGATGTTCTTAACATGTTGCTCTAACATACATGATGCCAGTATTCACTTTAAAACACACTGTTGCCATAAGCATAACTTTTACAGCCAGATGTACTCACTCAGGTTCTGGCCTCTGCCTCTTACTAAGTCTTGTTTTCCTCATCTATAAAATGCTAATGATAAAACACCTTCAGGACCTACATTCTGGGGATACTGTGAGGTTTCAATTAGTCAGTTTATATAAATATACTTGACTTAGTGCTGGGCATACAGTAAGACCTCAGAAAGTATTAGCCATTCACTGTTATAAAGAAAAATACTGTATTTATAGAAAAAAGTATACACACACATGTGGAGGTATATATAGACACACATATAGTAAGTGATCTTTGGATTTAAAAAAGTCTTTTTAAACCGCATGGTGAAAGAATTTGTGGTTCAAAGACAAACTGAATAAGATGTAGCAATGAGAATAAAACATTAAAGAACTCCTGTTGCTATCAAAATAAAAGGTGATATTAAGCAGATTTTTTTGTTGCCTGTAATATGAAAAAGAAAGATATTCATAAATCTAAGCTCCATTTCCCCCTAAATGCAGTGGCACTTTGTGTTCAAATAAAAATCTATAAAAAGAAGGCCTACACTTGGCACTGAATCAATTAGCTATAAAGTTTTCCTCTGAGCCAAAAAGAAACCTATGTGAATTTTTAGTCTGTTCCTCTTTTTCTTGAGTTTTAATTCACTGAAAACTATAAATAGTAATAATAAGTTTAAAAATAATTATAGAATCTTTTAAAAAGGAATGGTATTTTTTTTGAGAAGCTGTAATTAATCATGAAATCTACAGCTGTTTCTCTGAATATTATATGTGCATAAAAGATATTTCACAGTTACAGAAAAAAGAATTATTTTGTGATTCTACACACACACACACACACACACACACACACACACACACACACACTAAAGTTTGTAGAATTCAGAGGAACTGAATAATTAGTGAGAAATTTCTGGTTGTACACTTACAGATAAGCACCAGACGCAATTTTTAAAAAAACCTGGTAACTTCATATTTTCTGTTTGAAAACACAAAAGTGATACTACTTAAGGCAAAACAAAAGAAATTCAAGAGTTTGTTCATGATATCCCTACACAACTGTCCTCTAGAAATGACCTCTAGGAGAACAAAACTTGAACTTAGACACTAAAATAATGAGATTTCTGGGATACAGAAGGAGGAAAAAAACTGAGGAAAAAAACTACATTTCTATTCTAGAAATATAAATAAAATATGCACCCCAACCGATTAAACAGGTCATTCAACAAGATAAAAGACTTTTTCACAGTCTTAATTTTAAGTGATTCTAAAAAGAGAAAATTTTCAGCAATCTGTTGAAAATATTTTCCCTAAAGAAAGGACGGTTCACACAATTAAACTGATATATACTTTCCATAACCACACTAATAAGTCATGATTACTCAGCCTTAGTGGCAGATGTGGTAGGTTCCCAGACAAAATGAACATGAATAACTCAGCTTCTGGTCTGTTGCTCATTCTCAAGAGCTCATTTAGCCTGTACCTCAACGTTTTAGTTTAAGCTATGTTAAGTGATAGCAAGCCTCAAAAGTTCTTTTTAACATTACAGGTTAATAGTTCTTAAATATAATGGACTTGACTGAAATAAATATTAGTTTACATGAAGAATCCAAACACAAAAACCAAAAGATGATCATTTTGATTAAGAGAATTTTAACAGTTACACGTATTAAATTACCTTTTAAGTCAATTTTCTAAAACCTACAATTTACTACAATGTTATCAAACATAAAAGAATCACACTTAAGCCATACTAAATGAAGAAATGAGGGATAAAGACAAAAAGCTACAGTATAAGCAGCAAAGGCTACCTGGAAAGATTCATCACAAAACATAAAAGCAATACCATGTACTGAGCAGGAGGTTCCAGCTCTCATGTAAGTAGGCAAGTATTGATATGCATGGGCTAGAGATTCTGGCCTGTGGCTGAGGGTTTTCTGCCATATATCATGAAGTGACTGGAACAGATGTTCACTCCTACACGAAACAACTGGAAACCTTACAAAATACATGGAACAATTCTTTTCAGACATTGTACCACAGGCAGTACAGTATTTCTGGACTGCTGAGAAAAGGGATACAAATGCAGAAGCCCTGTGATGACTCTGGCTTCCCAGGTGTAGACACACTGTGTGTCTGCAGCAAAATCCACAGTCCAGGGGACTCCCCTCGTGGGCCAGTGGTTAGGACTCCGAGCTTCCAATGCCAGGGGTCCTGGGTTCGATCCCTGACTGAGGAACTAAGATGCCACATGCTACAGAGCAACTAAACCTAGGCACTGCAACTACTGAGCCTGTATGCTCTGAAGTGCCCCCGCCACAACAAAAAGATCCTGTATGCCACGACTAAGACCTGAGGCAGCCAAATTAAAAAAAATTAAAAAAAAAAAAATAGTCCATGGGACTTCCCTGGAGGTGCACTGGCCTGCCAATGCAGGGGACACAGGTTCGATTCCTGGTCCAGGAATATTCCATGTGCCACAGAGCAGCTAGGCCTGTATGCCAACTACTGAGCCTGCACGCCCAGAGCCTTTGCTGCATAGCAAGAGAAGCTACTGCAATGAGGAGCTGTGAGACGCAACTAGAGTACCCTCTAGTACTAGAGAAAGTCCACACAAAGCAACAAACACCCAGTGCAGCCAAAAAGTAAAATAAAGAATAAAAATAATAAAATCTGTTGTCCAAAGAGGAAGACCCTAAGAAAAGCATGGTAGTACTGCTGCTTTGAGAAGAAAATTTGAGTTTGGGGGGTGCTGAGTGGTTGAAATCTGTGGGGCAGAATACTTAATGCAGAGAAAGGACTCTCCATTTGTGTATGGGGGTCCCCCTGAGACTCTAGCATACAAAGCTGCATTGCATGCTATGATGAGATTCTATAAGGCCAGGCAAAGTACAAATAGTGAGAAAAGAAGCTGAACAATTCCAAGACTTCACCCGGGGATGGGAAACACCTGAACTTCATTGAGCTAGAATGGAAAGACTTAGCATTCAGGGATGACATTGGAAAGAGCCTAGTAAAAGCTAAATAGATCATATTAGAGGTTTTAAAAAGACTTAAATGAACCAAGCCAGCCCACTAGTAACTTAGTGCCCTCCAAAATAAAAAAATTGATACTCTGTAGAGGATGATGACAAAATCCAAATAATCAATAACTTAATACCACATTTCAGCATCTAATACGAAATAGCTAGATATGGGAAACAGTTTGGAAAATATGACCCATAACCCAAAGAAACACTAGTCAATAGAAACAGACCCAAAAAAGTTAGATATAATGGAATTAGCAGACAAGGCCTTAAAAATATTAGGTGGGCCAAAACCCAGAAAACAGTGGTTTTCTCTGTTATGTTATGGAAAAATTCAAATGAACTTTCTGGCCAACCCAATATGTTCAAAGATTTAAAGCAATAATGGGCAAATTTTAGCCCAGGGGCCAAATTCAGCCTACCACCAGCTTCACAGAGTTTCAAAGAAGGTAACCATGTATACATGGCTATACATATCACCTCTGGCTAATTCTGTGCTACAACGGTAACAATGCGCAGCTCTGACCTAGATGCTGTGGTCTATGAAGTCTAAAACATTTATTATTTGGACATTTGCAGAAATAGTTTGCTGATCCCTGATTTAAAGGAAAACATAAACAATGCGGGAAGAAATACAAGTATAAAAATAATAAAATGGAACTTCTAGAGCTGAAAATGTAATATCTGAATAGAAAAATTCACTCAATAGTCAACAGATTAGATACCACAGGACAAATATTAGAGAACCTGAAGACAAGGCAATAGAAAGTATGTGAACCAAAGGATACAGAGAGGAAAGGCTATGGAAACGTGAATCTCAGTAACCTGTGGAATAATACCAAATAGTCTAATATATATGTAACTGGAATTCCAGAAAGAGAGGGAAAAGAGTGTGAGTGTGAGAGTGTGTGTGTGTGTGTGCGTGTGCGTGCATGCATGCATGCATGCGCGTGCATGCATGTTGGTGAAGGGGTGGCCGAATATTTTCAAGATCTGATGGAAACTATAATTCCATCAACTCACGGATATAAGAAATTCAACAAACTTCAGTCAGGATCAACATAAAATAAAACACAATCAAATTGCTGAAAATCATCATAATTATATCATAATCAAATTCTATAATTCAGAAACATCAAGAAAATCTTAAAAGCAGAGGGGATAAAAATAACACATTATATAGGCAATCTTGCTTCAGTGCACTTTGCAGATATTGTGATCTTTACAAATTAAAGGTTTGTGGCAATCTTGTGTCAAGCAAATTTATTGGCTCCATTTTTCCTACAACATTATTATGTATTTAAGGTATGTGTATATTTTTTAGGCATGTAATAGAACACAATATATAGTAAACATAACTTTTAGATGTTTTCTCATCAGAAACAAACCAAAAACCAATAGAATTACTTCTCTAAAGTGCTGAAAGGGGAAAAAAAAAACCCTGTGAATCTAGAATTAAGAAAAAATATATTTCAAAAATAAAGATGAAATAACAACATTTTCAGATAGACAAAAGCCAAAAGAATTTGTTCCAGGAGATCTGCACTACAATAAATGTTAAAGGAAGTTCTCAGAAGAAAAGTAATAGCAGATGTAAACTTTAATGTACACAAAGGAGTGAAAAGCACTGGAAAGAGAGAACACCGTTTTCCCTCATTTTAAAATCTTTTTAAAAAAATAACTGGTTGTTTAAAGCAAAAACCATGATGTATGTCAGACTTCCCAGGTGGCTGAGCCGTAAAGAATATGCCTGCCAAGGCAAGAGATGAGGAGACATGAGTTTGATCCCTGGGTGGGGAAGATTCCCTGGAGGAGGAAATGGCAACTCACTCCAGTATTCTTGCCTGGAAAATCCCATGGAGAGAGGAGCCTGTTGGCTACAGTCCACAGGGTCACACGGAGTCAGACATGACTAAGTACACACACACACACACATATGACATATGCAGAAGTAAAACACAAGACAGTTCAGTTGCTCAGGCATCTCTAACTCCTTGCAACCCCGTGGACCGCAGCACGTGTAAGACAACAAATACAAGACAACAACAGCATAAAGTATGGGAGGGAGTATAACATTAAAATGTGGTTATGTTATATATCCTAAAATAATACTCATTTCAAAAGAAGGTAAGAAAAGAATAAAAAACAGGTGGGGACCAGCAGTTTAAGGGTAGACTTAAATCCAACCATATTGACAACTAGATTAATTGCAAATGTACCTAATATACAAATGAAAACACAGAGAGTGTCAGACTGAATTAAAAAGCAAGACTTTGGTATATGCTCTCTACAAAAGCCCATTTAAAATATCGAGATCCAAAAGCAAAGGGATGAAAAAAGACAAACTGTGTAAAAAAAAATCATACAAAAGACGGAATATTCTACATGAATAAGAGACTAAGTAGATTTCAGGAGAGGGTATATTATTTTACAGAAATGAATAAGGACATTTCATAATGATAAAAATGCTAATTCTCAGGAAGAAAGAAAAATCCTAATAATGGCATGTCAAAATACATAAAGCAAAAACTAACAGAACTAAAATGAGAAGTAAAAACATATCTACAATTAGAGCTGACATTTCAACACCCTTCTCTTTCATTGATAGAATAAACAAACTGAAAACCAGAATGAATACAGGAAACTTGAACAACATGGAACACTATACCCCAAAATAGCCAAATACATATTCTTTTCAAGTATACATGAAAGTCACCAACCAAGAGAGATCATATATACTGTGGTATAAAGTGAGTCTCAGCACATTTAAAACAATGTACCATGTGACAAGGTAATACAAGCAGCACTTCTTAAGGAAAAGTAGCAAATGACAGCCCTCAAAAGTTAATTTTTCTGTTTAAGGACAGTGTCCTTAAATCTAGGTAGTGGTAATCAATGGAAGTTAAACAGCTATATACAGCACAGGCTGTTATTCCCCAGCACAGGAAGCTCTATAAATTTCCTAGCTAGCAACCAGGTCACTAGTAACATTCACAGACTGCCTCTCAGAGTTCCGAATTACTGCCAACGGAAGTTCCCTTTAATGATTCCGAAGGTCAAATTTTATGATTGGAATGAAAAGTTACACTCTCATCAGTGACAGGTTTTTAGGGTCCTTTTTTGGGGTGGGTGGTTACTTTAACATAGTCATTCTAAGTGAAGTCAACTCAACAAGACAGTTCAGCTCTTTGTGATATATCGAACATCTGGTTTTGCTTCAGTTCAAAGCCTCATATATCTTAGTCTCATGAGCTGTATTACACTGTATTTTCCAAAGTTTTGATAGTGGAATAAGTTTACTCTGTCCCTGTCTCTTATACACATCTGTTTCTCACTTGATTCTTATTTTATTTATCGATACATCTCATTTGTAAGAATGCTATCCCCTGTAAAAAACCTCCTGTGCCCCTATTCTTTTAGGCACACTTTGAAAATACTACTTTTTTCCTTACTTTACAAAGTTGATACAGACACAGAAAAATAAACTTATGTTTACCAAAGGGAATAGCGGGAGGGTGGGAATTAGGACTTTGAGATTAACATATATATACTACTATATATAAAACATGTAATCAAGGACATGCTGTATAGCCCAGGAAACTATATCAGTATCTTGCAATCACCTACAACAGAAGAGACGCTGAAAAAGTATATATATATATACAACTGAATCGCTTTGCTGCACACTTGAAACTAACACAGCATTATAAACTAACTATATTTCAAAAAGCAATAGTTGATGAAGTAACTTCCTCACTTATCTTTCTCACTGAGATTGTAAAACAAAAATAAAATTGTGGAATCAGTACCAATGAATTTTTCTTTTAAAGTAATTTTTTCTATGGAAGATTATGTGCTGCTCTGTACCTTTATTTTGAAACATTATAAATTAATAATAATATATTAGATTAAAATGAATTAGTATTTAGATGTGTGATAAAGGTTTAAATACAATGGTTCTCAAATGAACATGTATGCCATCTGTGTAATAATCAACAAGGGGCTTTGTTAAAAATATAAATTCCTGGGTCCCCTAAGCATAAATTGATTCAATAAGCGGACATGGGAACATGTATACTTTACACAAGTTCCTTTAGGGTTTTCAAGTAGGTTCTCGTAGTCTATTAAAGGTCAGAAAATAAGCAACCTCAGAAAAATCACTTAACCCACTCTTTAGCAAGGCAAAATAATTAGATTCATTTGATGACTTTATCTAGTTCCAAAATTAAAAAACCCTAAATACAATCAAATTGACAATAAAATCCATTGCTAATTTCCAAGGTTCTTATGAAGTGTAAGCTCTAGAAGTTGGATGTTCTTAACATGTTGCTCTAACATACATGATGCCAGTATTCACTTTAAAACACACTGTTGCCATAAGCATAACTTTTACAGCCAGATGTACTCACTCAGGTTCTGGCCTCTGCCTCTTACTAAGTCTTGTTTTCCTCATCTATAAAATGCTAATGATAAAACACCTTCAGGACCTACATTCTGGGGATACTGTGAGGTTTCAATTAGTCAGTTTATATAAATATACTTGACTTAGTGCTGGGCATACAGTAAGACCTCAGAAAGTATTAGCCATTCACTGTTATAAAGAAAAATACTGTATTTATAGAAAAAAGTATACACACACATGTGGAGGTATATATAGACACACATATAGTAAGTGATCTTTGGATTTAAAAAAGTCTTTTTAAACCGCATGGTGAAAGAATTTGTGGTTCAAAGACAAACTGAATAAGATGTAGCAATGAGAATAAAACATTAAAGAACTCCTGTTGCTATCAAAATAAAAGGTGATATTAAGCAGATTTTTTTGTTGCCTGTAATATGAAAAAGAAAGATATTCATAAATCTAAGCTCCATTTCCCCCTAAATGCAGTGGCACTTTGTGTTCAAATAAAAATCTATAAAAAGAAGGCCTACACTTGGCACTGAATCAATTAGCTATAAAGTTTTCCTCTGAGCCAAAAAGAAACCTATGTGAATTTTTAGTCTGTTCCTCTTTTTCTTGAGTTTTAATTCACTGAAAACTATAAATAGTAATAATAAGTTTAAAAATAATTATAGAATCTTTTAAAAAGGAATGGTATTTTTTTGGAGAAGCTGTAATTAATCATGAAATCTACAGCTGTTTCTCTGAATATTATATGTGCATAAAAGATATTTCACAGTTACAGAAAAAAGAATTATTTTGTGATTCTACACACACACACACACACACACACAC
>SJYV01005958.1:880906-897045 GCA_006410875.1 Neotragus pygmaeus | reverse complement strand
GGAGATAGGATTTCTAACAAGAGCAGATACAGGTATTAGCAGGAAAAGTATTTTAACTTAAAACATTCTTTTAAGATAAATTTTAAAAGTTACACTTCTATAATTTACATTCTTTCAGGAATAGTAAATATACTATTAGCTCTATCAAATTAATAGAAATTTAGAATTAAAAAAAAAACATTATCCTAGAGGTAAAATGATCATTCCTGAAATTAAAACACAAAAAAATATCCTAAGCTGGTAGTGAGGAGTTCTAAGCAGTCCCTGATAAAGCAGGACCTATATAAGTCCTGAGAAAGCAGTCCTGGTACCACAAACACAAATTAGTAAATGACAAAAACTAGTCTATGTATTGTTGCTCCATTTAAAGACGAGTTGTTTTCTGGATTTCTAACTTTGTTTGGTTCCTTTGGGGGCCCTTTTTTCCAGAGACACTTTTGAAAAAGTGAAAACCTAAAATGATCATATTAGTTAATTATAAGCCTAATTTAGCCAAGCTTTTTTAATCAACCAAGATGACAAATATGATATCACAATAATAGTGTAGTACAGGGACTTCCCTGGAGGGCCAGTAGCTACGACTCAGAGATTCCAATGTAGGAGGTCTGGATTTGATCCCTGGTTGGAGAACTAAGTTCCCACATGCTGCGCAGCTGGGGGGCTGCCCCCGCCAAAGAATAGTGTAGTATGTGTATGTATGAGTTTTTTTTAAGGAAGACGAGCAGACAGACAGACATTCTTCCACTCCAGGCAGCTCCCTCAGAACTGATAAAACATTCCTAAAGACTGGAGTTGTTTGTATAACATCTGTAATGTCAAATAATCCATCATCCAAACACAGAAGTCAAGTGTGATCCCAAAGGCAAAATTCCAATTAGTTTTGTCTGGAAAGTTTAAGGCAAAGGTAATAAAATCAAGAATTCTGTGCTGATTCACTGGGAAAACATTTGTTTGCCACACTCCTTCACTGAAGAACAAAAGGAGTCAGTGGTTAGTCTGGAATGTGATTCATTAGGAATATCTGGGTGATAAATAAATGAAAAAAGATGACAAATGGTTGTCTGTATGACTTGCAAAACCTTTGTTTTCTTTAAGTCCAACTTTCAGTGGAGTTTAGAAATGCTTTTGCAAATGGGAATTCTACTCTTCAAATTCTTTTAATCATTGCTTTTCTCATCATAGTCAGAAAACAGTTTACCTAAGGTTATGGCGTACAACAAATAACTCTAGAAGGCTAGAGCATAAAATTGTTGATTCCAAATGGACACTGAGAAGTTTAACTAGTGTCCGTGGGTTTTTTTCCTATGAAGAAGAGTTTATAAATTAAGCCCCTATTCTCTCCCTATAAAAGGTGCTACAGTGTGTAAAGAAGCAGCAATTTGGCCATTAGTTAATGTGGATTTTAGTTTTCTAAAAATCTGTTAGTAACTTAACTAGATGTACTCAGACTTCTATCTCATATTCCTCATTTGATGAAAAGCCTGATTAATAATAATGATAATAATGCCTGTTCAACCTAAGTAACAGAGTAATAGAATGAGGTTATGTAGTAAAAGTGTTATGATAAGTATAAAATAACCAAAATGAAAATCTGTAAACTCTATATAGTTCAGACTCTAGATTATAAGGACATGTCTTCAAAGTCATTTTTATTATATTAAATCAATCATAAGTAAAAATATGTTTCACTTTTCTTCTCTAAACCTAAACAATTTTGATCATAAAGTTGATTTAATATTCAGGAGGAATGGACTACATATTTATAAAGAGAACTTTTAGAAAGGTTATAATTTGTCTAAAATATATATCCAAAAGAACAGATTCCAGGTAAAGTGAATCTTACTCGCTTTCATTTAAGCACACATTAATAGATAGTGACTTCAGGGCAGGAAGTCAGTCAGTCTGCGCATATCCTTCTGGGTTTGGTAAAAACTCAGCCCTGTCCTGGAGATCCTGATTTCTACTTTTGATGTGGTGATACTCAAGAGTTAAATACATGAGTCATTCCTTGGGGAAAGACTCAGAGCTGATCATGCCCTCATCAAAAAAAGGCCAAACAGATCTTTTCTAAGAAGGGCCTTATGGTCTTCCCGCAAGAGCCCTGAGTCACTGCATACTTATAGCCAGAGTCATTATACCTATACAGAGCAATATTAGGTCACACTAGAACCTTCCTTTTGGCAATTTCTTCCCTTTTTTGTCTTACAGAGGGACGGACAGGTAAGCTATGGAGCAATCATCAGAAGTCAAGCAGGAAAAAATGTGAAGAGGTTGGCTAACAATTTTTAAAAGAAGTATTCCAGCTCATGGCATTAAACGATTCCCACAATAGTTCTCTTATTGAAACTGCTTCACTATTTCACTTCAACCCATATCCATGCAGTTTTTCAAATAACATTTTCTATAGGCAATAAACAGCCAAGAGTCAAAACGTATAAGAAAGGCTTTATATGTATACATACAAAAGAGTACTATAAAGTACTGTATACAAACGATAAAGCACGTGCTCACTAAAGAAAACGGGGTGCTACAGACAGCGAAGTTCTGTGAACATTTGATAGTAATCAAGACGTTGGACCTGTTAAAATGTACAATTTTTACCACATTTTAGCAATGAAATAACATTAAACTTTAAGGCAAAAGCAGACTTTTGAATTTTATACAGGGGCAAATATCTCACTACTTACTTTCCTTGTATTTACTATATAACAAAGAGCCCCAATTTTTTTTTTATTAAAATGGTCTTTATGTTTTCAAGTAGAATTCTTTATTCATTTATATCTTATTACCATATCTGATAACCACATTCTAAACTTACAGTTTTATGGCAAAACACTCTTGACATTTACTGATTTTTAGATGCAATGTATTTAAACTACCAATCTTTATCTATAAAATGATATTCTTAATCTAAAACAGTCTTTTAACACAACTGACTCATAAATACCATTCAGATGATAATGCCCTGATGGTATACCTTTTTATGAAATTTGATCTAGTTTACAATATAACTAAATAGCTTCGAAACTTTTCTATGTACCAATTGCCATCTAAATAAGGCAGTTCTAATGTGAAAATTCCTCCCATTTTGATTCCCAAAGGTGAGGGAATTCAATGGTTAAAATAGATGCCAAAGAGAAAAGGCATTTTGTACAATACATTCAGCCTTCTTCTATTTACAGCTCAATATTTGAGAGTCTTTAAAAACTTTAAAGTGATTGTTGATAGTTTTTGTTCTCAGAGTTCTTTGTCTAAGAGCTGGGCTTGTTATGAAAGGAACATAGGGCTTGGTAAACCTTTCTCCAGGAAACTGCTCCACCTAGTGTCAAAACTGTCTGTGTGCACATTATTTGTACATTCTTGCTGAAGGACTCAATCTCTTTGTTACTGTTAAACAGAACAGACTTTATAATCATTAATAGCATACGCAGTCTGTTACTGCTGTCTGTCGCTAACTCGTGTCCAGCGCTTTTGCGACTCTATGGACTGCAGCCTGCCAGACTCCTCTGTCCACCGCAGTTCCCAGGTAAGGATACAGAAGTAGGTTACTGTTTCCTACTCCAGGGAATCTTCCCAACCCAGGGATTGAGCCTGGGTCTCCTACATTGGCAGGTGGATTCTTTACCACTGAGCCAGCTGACAGTTGTTAAATCACCTTGTCTTACAACATTAGGAATAATAATGTACATGCATATAAGGAGCATGTCTGAGATACAGTTCTCATTATCAAGTTCCAATGTTCCTGCTTTTAACCTGGTTGTTTACAAAATTACGAATCACATATTCTAGTAATGGGAATAATTCTAATGTGGCTACTGAAATTACCTTATCGCTTCTCCCAATTATTTGTGTAACAATCTAAATGGAATTCAAAAATTATTTATTTCTTAAAATGATTGCAGTGTTGTAAAGGTTGTATTTTTACAACAGACTGGTTCTGCACACATCAATGATTTCAAACATGAGATTAGAACTAAATTTGGTTGTCATCAGGCAGCTCAACCAGAAGAAATTCTTTTACTTTTTTCTTCATGAAAAGTTGTCTTTTTTTTTTTAACCCCTTGATGGTCTTCCAGACCACTCAAGCATTTGCACAACTATATTCTCTCCCAAAACATTATGTTAAGTCTACTCTTATGACCTGGAAGAGAGAAGAAACCCTTTTTTTGGCAAATGGAGAAATCAAATGCGTAACATGTCACGTAAAAATCCTTAGAGAAAGTTCACTAAGGCTCCCAAGTTCAATATGCTTTTTCTGGTGTACTATCGTCATCCCATGAATGAGAGCCAGGGTTAGCAAACTACAGCCTATGGATTAAACCCAGTCTGCTATTTGTGTTTTTGAATAAAGATTGACTGGAAAACAGTCACATTCATTCCTATATACTGTTCCTGGGTGCTTTCTTGTTACCATGACAGATCAGAGGAATTACAAAAGGGATTGCATGGCCTGCAAAGCCTAAAACATTTACTATTTGGCCCCTTTACAGTAAAAGTGCTGTCCCTGGGCTGTCATCGTCCCCTGGGCCAAATCATTATTAAGGTGAAAATTCTGACACAGTCAAACACAGAGATACATCAAAGAAGTTAACAGCAGTCACCTTCTCTTTATTAAGGTGTTTTTACTCTGGGCATTATTTCCACTAGTGAATAAGCACTCAAGTTCTGAATCACCTGAAAAGAAACCTGCTACATACACGCTAAGACTAAAAGAAATTTGTTAATGGATTTCTGGAAATTAGTATCTAAGAGAAGAGGGCTTAGAAGATGTGATCTTAGAAAAATCTACCTGCCACAGAAGCTCTTCTGACTTCTGATCTACTTATAAAAGGGGCTTCCCAGCTGTGCTAGTTACAAAGAATCCACCTGCCTATGAAGCAGACAAGACGCAGGTTCAGTTCCTGGGTCAGGAAGATTCCCTGGAGAGGAAATGGCAACCCACTCCAGTATTCTTGCCTGGAAAATGCCACAGATAAAGCAGCCTGCGAGCCCATGGAGTCGCAAAGAGTTGGGCATGACCGAGTGTCTGAGCTGTGCGCGTGTACACATGTGCACACACACACACACACATATTACTTATTAAAAATATGAGGTAAGTAAATTAATGAAATCGGTGAACTTGCGCTACTTGCCAGGCAAAACCAGCTCATGAAACAGACATCAGGTTTATGAAATAGTCATCTACTAGAGGTGTATTTATGCAACATGACTATAAAATTCTAAAACAAAAGAGCAGATGAAAAAAGTGCATAATGCAAGCATCTTAATGAATTATTTCAGGCACAGGTAGTGGGTTCAATCACTGGGTCAGGAAGATCCCCTGGAGAAGGAAATGGCAACCTACTCAAGTATTCTTGCCTGGGAAATACCATGGACAGGGAGGCCTGGCAAGCTACAGTCCATGGGATTATAAAGAGCTGGACACGACTTAGTGACTGAACACGAGCACCTACATGTGTGTGTATATATATATGTATATGTGTATATATATGCATATATGTGTACATATATACGCCCTTTTCTTAATCTTTATTCATGCCTGAATCTCTGTGGTTCAATGTAGAATTACTTTCCTTCCACTCATTCAAAGAACACTTTTATTATTTCCTTTACAGCATGTTTGCTAGTGGCAAAGTGTTTCTGTTTTTCTGAAAATATCTTTATTTAATACTGTTCACAGGTCACTTTTGAGTATCATCTGTTGGCAGTTATTTTCTTTAAGCCATCTAGACAGCCCACTGTCAGCTGATTTTTTTCAACAAAAGCTATGACAAATCAGTCTTAGTGAAGTTCTCTGTGAAGACAGTATGTTTTTTTCTTCCATCTCTCCTTTTTCATTCTAGATACTTTTCTCTGGCCAATTAATCCTGTCTTAGCTGTGGTCTGTTGAAGTCCATTAACTGAGTTCTTAATTTCAGATACTATTCTTTTAATTCAAAATTTCCACTTGCTCTCCTTTAAGTTTTCAAACTCTGGTAAAATATTCTAACTTGTTTTTCACTTCTTTGAAACACACTGATTTGGGATTAAGGTACACGCCTACTAACCTTATTAAATAGATACTCTGTGGATCTATTTCTATTATTTCTTGTTTTGACCAAATTATATTGTTTCCTCAGATATCTGATTTACTTTGGATTGAGTGTCTGACTTATTTTTTTTTTTAATATAATGTGACACCTAGGATGGCTTTATTTTCCTACAGACTTAAAATTTACAACTGAGCTTCAGCCTCTGTATGGGCTGATTTGTATGACATTCATCCTTACATTTAAATTGTGGCCTCTCAGGGCTCCAAAGTCAAGCCTGCATGTTTATCAGGGCATATACCTGACCACTTCCAAAGCATGTCTGAAAAAGAGTGTTTTAAAAACAGAGTATGACTAATGATAATAATAATAATAATTAATAATGATGATGATGGTCACTTAACATTCAATGAGCACCTTATATATACTAGCCACTGAACTGAAAAGTATACGTGTCTTATTTACTCCTCCAAATAGCCTTATGAGATAGGTGCTATTTATCACTCCCATTTATAGATGAATAAACTGAGGCTTAAAAAAAAAAGATATTTGTGAAATATCACAGAGTTAGTAATACTGGACCATGCATTGAAACCCAACTCTGACTATGCCCTATTACTTACCTCCCATGATAGGAATATGCTAGTCATATAACAAAATCACCCTCCATGACCTGCATATTTTTAAATAATAAATTAAAAGAATCAAGGCATTGTACCTGAAACTGGGCACGCCACAGGAGTATGTTCTGCCTGTAAACATGTATGACAATGAAAAGAAAGTCTAACTAATAACTGCTTAACTAATTAATGAATGTGTAAAATTATTAAGAAAACTTATTTTCATTCACATGCATTAACTGGTATTATGCAGCCATAAATACAGAAAAAAATAGAATATGCCTCTAATCTATTTGAGGGTTTCATATTTACCCAGAATAGAACCTGCAAATACAGCATAGTATATTGGTTGTATTAGCAATGCCACCTAGTGGCAAACTAATACAGCCATAGATAGAAAAAAGGTCCCAAAGACTGGTTCTTAACCTTGCATGGGTTACAGAGTCTGGAGAATCTAACCCTATAGGTCCTTTCTCCCAGAAAGATGCACAGTTGTGAAGATATGTAACAAGTACAGTGTTCAGGAAATTAAAAGACCTCCTGAAGCCCATTAGGTGACTGTTAGAATCAATGGAACGAACCAACACACCTAGCCGAGCTGTGCCATGCTAAGCTGTTTCAGTTGTGTCCAACTTTTTGCAACCTTGTGGACCATAGCCCACCAGGCTCCATGGTCCATAGGATTTTCCAGGCAAGATTACTGGAGTAGGTTTCCACGCCTTCCTCTACGGGATCTTCCCGACCCGGGAATCGAACCCACGTCTCTTGGGTCTCCTGCACAGGCAGGTGGATGCTTTAATGTGAGTGCCACCTGGGAACTCCCTCAACTAACCTAGAGGTCCAAACAACTGCCCATGAGCCTTGAGAAGGAATCTATTCATTTTTCCCTTCAATCTCTTCCTCTCTGTTTAACAATCACTATTTTTGCATAAACAGTATCTAACTTTTTCTTTGTGGTTACATATATGTTGTCGGCAAACCTCAAGATTTCTACTACTCCCAAATCAATCTACAAAATTTGACAGTAGACCAAACGAGTCATTTTTCCTGGTTGATTTTCATTAATTTTAACATTTAAATTTAATCAAGCAATTAGTCTTACTCCTAATGTTTAAAGATGAGAATTTCTAGAACATCTGAATTAAGTTATAACTTTCAATTGTAACTAAAAATTATAAATGAAATTGCTAAATGATAAACTTAAAAATCCAAGCCTATGCCCCAATGATAATCCAAGCCTATGCCCCAACCAGTAACGCTGAAGAACCTGAAGTTGAACGGTTATGAAGACCTACAAGACCTTTAAGGACTAACACCCAGAAAAGAAGTCCTTTTCATTATAGGGTACTGGAATGCAAAAGTAGGAAGTCAAGAAACACCTGGAGTAACAGGCAAANCCAGCTGAGCTATTCAAAATCCTAAAAGATAATGTTGTTGAAGTATTACACTCAATATGCCAGCAAATTTGGAAAACTCAACAGTGGCCACAGGAATGGAAAAGGTCAGTTTTCATTCCAATCCCAAAGAAAAGCAATGCCAAAGAATGTTCAAACTACCACATAACTGCTCATTCCACATGCTAGCAAGGTAATGCTCAAAATTTTTCAAGCTAGGCTTCAACAGTACATAAACCAAGAACTTCCAAACATAGAAGCTGGATTTAGCAAAGGCAGTGAGGCCAGAGATCCAATTGCCAACATCTATTGGATCATAGAAAAAAGCAAGGGAATTCCAGAAAAACATTTACTTCTGCTTCATTGACTACGCTAAAGCCTCTGACTGTGTGGATCAGAGCCAAAGCCTTAACTGTGTGAATCATAACAAACTGTGGAAAATTCTTAGAGGTGGACTATCAGTCCACCTTACCTGCCTCTTGAGAAACCTGTATGCAGGTCAAGAAGTAACAGAACTGTACACGGAACAATGGACTGGTTCAAAACTGGGACAAGGCTGTATATTGTCACCCTGCTTATTTAACTTATATGCAGAGTACATCATGAGAAATTCCAGGCTGGATGAAGCACAAGCTGGATTCAAGATTTCTGGGAGAAATATCAACAACTTCATATATGCAGACGACCTCACCCTAATAGCAGAAAGCGAAGAGGAACTAAAAAGCCCTTGGTGAAAGTGAAAGAGGAGAGTGAAAACTCTGGCTTAAAACTCAGCATTCAAAAAATGAAGATCATGGCATCCCGTCCCATAACTTCATGGCAAACAGATGGGGAAACAATGGAAACAATGACAGACTTTCTTTACTTGGGCTCCAAAATCACTGTGGACAGTGACTGCAGCCATGAAATTAAAAGATGCTTGCTCCTTGGAAGAAAAGCTATGACAAACTTAGACAGCCTATTAAAAAGCAGAGACATCACTTTGCCAACAAAGCTCCGTATAGTCAAAGCTATGGTTTTTCCAGTAGTCAGGTATGGATGTGCGTTGGACCATAAAGAAGGTTGAACACTGAAGAATTAATGCTTTTGGATTGTGGTGTTGGAGAAGACTCTTGAGAGTCCCTTGGACTGCAAGGAGATTCAGTCAGTCAATCCTAAGGGAAATAAACCCTGATTATTCACTGGAACAACTAATACTAAAGCTGAAGTTTCAACACGTCAGTCACATGATGTGAAGAGCTTTCTCATGGGAAAAGACTCTGATACTCTGAAAGATTGAGGGCAGGAGGAGAAGTGGGTGACAGAGGATGGAGATAGTTGGATGGCATCACTAACTTAATGGACATGAGTCTGAGAAAACTCCAGGAGATAATGAAGAAAGGGAAGCCCGGTGTACTGCCGTTCATGGAATCGCAAAGAGTCAGACATGACTGAGTGACTGAACAACAAAAATGCAGATCTGGTTATTTTGCTTTTAGGGCACTTAAAAATAACTCTAAATGCTACTGACAACAAACAAAAATCAAATTAATCTAATGCTGAAAAACACGGTCTGATCCATCTGGATGGCAGTGTATTACCAGCAATGATAATGCCACAATGTTTTTACATGGTTTTTATGTATAACGCAACACAGTTTCAGATGTTCCTTGATTTTATCTCCACATTTGCTTAACTAGTAATAATATACATGGCACTGAGAGTAATGAGAGAGGTTCAGTTCAGTTCAGTTCAGTCGCTCAGTCGTGTCCGACTCTTTATGACCCCATGAACCGCAGCACGCCAGGCCTCCCTGTCCATCACCATCTCCCGGAGTTCACTCAGACTCATGTCCATTGAGTCGGTGATGCCATCCAGCCATCTCATCCTCTGTCATCCCCTTCTCCTCCTGCATCAGAGTCTTTTCCAATGAGTCTACTCTTCGCATGAGGTGGCCAAAGTACTGAAATTTCAGCTTTAGCATCATTCCTTCCAAAGAACACCCAGGGCTGGTCTCCTTTAGAATGGACTGGTTTAAAGGGACTCCCAAGAGTCTTCCCCAACACCACAGTTCAAAAGCATCAATTCTTCGGTGCTCAGCTTTCTTCACAGTCCAACTCTCGCATCCATACATGACCACTGGAAAAACCATAGCCTTGACTAAACGGAGTGATACTTTCCTTCAAATAGTTTTTGAAGATTTCCTTCTAAACTTGTGAAAAATCTAACTACATTCCCTTAACCCTGCACTCTGATCAAGGGCAGAAATAACTACTTAGTTTATGGAAACAAAGATGTGACTTTTCAGTGAAATACACTGTGTAATAAATGCTTATTTGTATGTTTTAAATCCTTTACTGGTTACATGAATCAATGGAACTAAAATAACAATGTTTTCACAACAAGACAGTTTATAAATGCCATTTTATAAAAGTTTCTCAAGGATATGAGAAGGAACAGAAAACGTGAAACTTCTAAGTTTCAAATTTTTCTTATTCTTATTATGGGATTTATAGGGTTCATTAGAATCCCTTTAAAGATTCAGTAGAATCTGCTAGCTAGGTCGCTTTTTAAATACTTGCAAATTAATCAATGCAACTAATGAGTTCCTTAATCTGGTCTTCCCAAGGAATCTAAGAGGACAGGTCTAAAAAAGAATAGAAAGGTAACTGGCATTTTCTTTTTGCCTCCTCTGCCACAACCTCTAATATAGCATTATATTTCTAGAATAATTAAAGAAACACTGATATGATCACTTATCTAGGATTTATGTTTCTATCTGGGTTAAAATCAACAAGCAGTCATGAACAAAATTCTAAAATTCCATGTTTTAAAATTCCCATAAACTCACAGAACTTATGTATTATAGATTAATCCTTACTCTTCAGATCATTAGTTAAGCAGCCTTCTGAATACTCATTTCCTAATATTTATCATACCTGCTTCAGAAATGCATTCACTGAAGCACAGAGATTGGAAGTGTTTGCACTGCTGAACTCCATTCAGCAATCAGTACTGCTATGACAACTTTTCACCTGTTTTCTCCATCAAGAGCAAGCTGTTTTCAAATATGAAACTGTTTTCAATACATTATTCAGAGATAGGAAGAGAGCGAAACAAGAGAGACATCCAGGGTACAAATCTAACGAGGCCTTCACTCATGAGCCCCACATTTCTATGACCCTAAAAGTATATAAATTCTGTCCCCTCGATGTCACGCTTGTCACTCCCTAGTCCTGGCTCTGCCATTATTTCATCACCTTTGCCAGTGTCCAAAGCAAAAACCTCTCTTTCATTTCTCTAATTTCAACTAAGTAAAAAATATATATATATATTTTTAGGAAGGGTACATTTTATATCTTGATTTAAAAGAGTTTAAGATAGCATCAGTTCTATACACATCACACTTTATGTGCCGCACTCAGTCAGAACACCAGAGTAACCACCCCATTGTGCACATGGTTATCTGAGGGTGTGAGGGAAGACACCATTTCTCATTGGCTATTAACAGAGAAAGTTACTGTCCAAGTCAATTCCAACCCGTACATGGAATTTCGTACAACTGAATAACTTCAACTATTACAATGTAACTGCATAAGCAAGAGAACCACTATTCCGAAATCTTGACAGAAAAAACGTTTCCTGGCTGAATTAATGTAAGTAAACAATGTCATTTGCCTAAGGCTTTCCCACTCCCTTCTCTTTTTAAATTCTCAACTCAAAAGAAAACCAAAACAGGGTTCTGAATCAAAACTAAAGGACTGATTGGAGAATTAGAATACATATTAAACACAAAAATAGTCAAATAAAAACCTTAGAATTTTAACTTCTGAAGTATAAGGACAAATTAAAACATCTCTTTCAATCTCAATTATTAAAAGTTAATCTTACCAGATAAAGCAGAAAGGTGTGCAGCCCTGTTCCAAGCCCAACAGAAGACAAAATTCCTAAGCCTATCCAGTAGGCATACAAAAGAAACTGTTTCTCTATACGTTGCACATACTGAAAAAGAAAAAAGAGATATGGTGATAAAAAACAAAATCAGAATTCTTAAGCAGAAATGTATTTATCAGCTACAATTAAAAAAAAACACTAACTTTCCAATAGGAAGAAAGTATTAAGATTCAAGGCTCCTTAAAGGGACCCAATTCCTCCAATATGTGGCAGCAGAGATCACAAAAAAAAAAAATCATGTGACTGGAATAAAGCTTATTTCTAACGTTTTAAAAGTCCTACTATTACAATGACATTTGTAGGAAATATGCAAATTACTGATAACTATGAGAATAAAAATTTTAAAGACACTTAAAGGTTTCACAAATTTTGTTTAAAAAAGCATGATAATATACAGTAGTAAGAGATGGCTGGTTATTTATATAATATTTGGAAGCAGAACATATTCTTGTTGATCCTAGTAAAAAATGTACATAAAATTATTTTTATATATTTAAGACCAAGATGCTTTACAAGCAAAAGCAAACTGCAGCCCACTGGGTTACAGACTTGGAAGATTTCCAGAGTTTAGATGCTCATACTGGACAGTAAATCCATCAAGCCAGTTCCCTGAAAACTCTTGATAGCACACACAGATTTCTTTAAAATATATTTAAAACTTGCATTTATATGTATAAAAATTTCTCTGATTAGAAGCAAACTGCTTCACCCCCCTCCGTTTAATGCCTTTTATTGTTTCCTAATTTTACAAGCAATATGTTTATTACAGACAAGTAGAAATAAAATAAAAAACAACTATTGTCCATAATCTCCACCCTACCGAAGATAATCACCATTGGCATTTTGATGAATATAGAGGTAAACTGCTCTAACATGTGAAATGGTATCATTTTAGAACTATTTCCTATCAGAATACATGAACATTTTGCTATTTTAACAAAAGTTATTAACAAAATGTCCTATTTTCCCTTCATTTATGCTGTATTTATAGACAACAGGCAAGCAAACTTCCCCCCACTTTATACATATAAAACCAAACTTTCAATCTAAGATGAGTATATGAGCATTGACAGGCCACAGTATAGAAAATATGAAGACTTTGGTAGTGATTAAAGAATTCATGCTGCTTTGATGAAACACTGCCTGGAAAGTTACATTTAAATCCTTAAAGGTAAAAAGGAATGATATATACCAAATATAAATACTGAGCAGCCATGAATTTCCACAAGAATATTTTTCATATTTGACCTTAAAAATAAGACATTAAGATACCATTTATGAGATAAATTTTTTAAAAAATCAACAAAACCCACAACAAAACCCAAAACAGTTCCATTCTGAAACTGCCTGGGATTCGGGAAGGAACACGAACAGCGTTGAACCTCGTACCTGTTGATGTGCTCCTTCAATATAATACGTAGCTGTAAGCACAGCAAGCAGCAGTAAAAAAGACACGACAATGCTTTGACGATGCCATAATCTTAAAAACAAAACAAAAAAAATGAGATACATCACAGTCTCATTTTTAGGATTCATCACTCTCAAGACATTTCTCACTTAAACAATTAAGTTTTTTAGCTCAGGTTTAGAAGTGGTTCTTGGTGGACTGAGCTCTTCTCTTCTTAAAGACTACAGTCTCTTTATGTACAGAAGAGAATAAACAAGATACATGGGTAGAGAATCTAATTTCTTACTAGAAACCCCACTGCAGCCCTCCCCAAACCCCCAAATTGCTTGTATATACTCCAGCCTCTAACTGGGACAGGACAAAGAGGATATATGTATACTTCTGGCTGATTCATGCTGCTGTATGGCAGAAACCAACACAATACTGTAAAGCTATTATTCTCCAACTAGAAATGAATTTGAAAAAGTATATACTGGATAGGGCATTAGCCTTTAGTCAGAGGACTTGGATCAGAATCTCTGAAGTACTGCACTTAGAGTAAGACACTCAACCAGTCTGATTCTGTTCCTTGTTTTTAAAATCATAATGATCATATACTTATTTTACCTTCTGTGCAGAATTGCTAGAAGAATCAAATGAACTAAAAAGTGTTACAAAATACTTTATAAACCGGAAGTACAATAAAAATGTTAAGATATTATTACAGATATCTTGGAAAGGTAAACCAGAAAATGATTAAAAGTTCAACTTGCTCTTTATGCTATCAGAAACAGGGCTTACAAGTACTAAATTCAAAGAGAGAACACAATTTCCATGGCAGAGTCCTTTTCATTGGCTCAAACTATCAGTAGTGCCACGTATCCTGAACTTTGACCTGCAAAAGAATCAGTGTATCTAACGTACACAGGCCTGATTTCTCCTGAAGGTAAAGCCAGAAGAAAAAACTTTTCGTTCTTAGGATTCTCCTTTGCATAAAGGATTCAATAGGAGACAACGGTCAACTGTAATAATCCCGTGAACAAAAAGCAGTAAGCTTCCCTAATCTATTTTTCTTCATACTACATATAAAAAGGAAAATAAATGTGTTCCTATAACATTCTAAATTTAATTAATCCATTTTGATAGAACAGGTGGCAGGAATAGGAGATTGCTGAAGACTTCTAGAATTAGTAAAAACAGTTTATATAAAAGTTAATGGAAGACTCTTTACTTTGAGGTCCATTCCTTCAAGATTACTAGGGTTTCCAGAGAAAAATACTGCAAGGTAATGAGTGGCTGTCTCCACAGGACAATATTCTGTCTTTCTTCTCGATCCCTCCTCTTCTTTTCATTCACTGAAGAGGGGTCTGAAAAAATTAGTGCAGAAGTTAAAACAGGATGCTACTTTTCCCAGTCACTCTCGAAAGTCACCTATTTCCCCATCCCGCGTTTGAAGGACTGCATAGAAACCTCAAAAGTAAACAACCCGATTCACACTGTGCCAAGTCTAGGCTATGTCCTGCTGTTCTACTCTTACCATTATTTTTGGAATTACATTAGAGTCAGGACACAAGTTTCTCTTATACATTACTGAAAGTGAAAGTGAAGTCGCTGAGTCGTGTCCAACTCTTTGCGACCCTATGGACTGTAGCATACCAGGCTCCTCCGCCCATAAAATTTTCTAGGCAAGAGTACTGGAGTGGGTTGCAATTTCCTTTTCCAGGGGATTTTCCTGAACCAGGGACTGAACCCAGGTCTCCGGCATTGCAGGCAGACACTTAACCATCTGAGCCACCTCAGAAGCCCATACATTACTGGAATACTAAATTAGTCCACTTTCTGTGAAGGGCAATTTAGCATCAGATCATAGAACAAAGTGATTGAGAGCTCCAAATGTGAAGGCCAACTAGTAGTAGTAGTGTTAGTCACTTCGTCATATCCGACTCTCTATGATCCCATGGACTGTAGCCTGCTAAGCTCTTATGTCCACAGAATGCTCCAGGCAAGAATACTGGAGTGGGTTCCCATTGCCTTCTCCAGGGGATCTTCCCAACTCAGGGACTAAATCCGGGTCTCCAGCATTGCAGGCAGATTCTTTACCATTTGAGCTATCAGGGAAGACCAGCAGGTTTTGCTCTAAAAATACCTTGTGAAGGGACATCAAACCCTGGCTCTGCCACCTACTGGTCAAAGCCATTTAACTTTTCTGTGCCTCGGTTTTCTCTTCGCTAAAATAAAAACAGTACTTACTTTTTAGGGTCTTGTTAAAGATTAAATGAGTTAATACATGTGTATATATGTACAATTAAGGTTACTTATTATTGTAAATCTCTTGGCATCATCTCTTAAAATTATAAATGCATATACTCTCCAGTTGAACTATTTCAAATCCTAAAACATGATGTTGTGAAAGTGCTGTACTCAATATGCCAGCAAATTTGGAAAATGCAGCAGTGGCCACAGGACTGGAAAAGGTCGGTTTTCATTCCAATCCCTCAGAAAGGCAATGCCAGAGAACGCTCAAACTACCACACAATTGCACTCATCTCACACGCTAGTAAAGTAATGCTCAAAATTCTCCAAGCCAGGCTTCAACAATATGTGAATTGTAAACTTCCAGATGTTCAAGCTGGTTTTAGAAAAGGCAGAGGAACCAGAGATCAAATTGCCAACATCCGCTGGATCATCAAAAAAGCAAGGGAGTTCCAGAAAAACATCTATTTCTGCTTTATTGACTATGCCAAAGCCTTGGACTGTGTGGATCACAAGAACCTGT
>SJYV01005958.1:846447-877111 GCA_006410875.1 Neotragus pygmaeus | reverse complement strand
GTGGTCATGTATGGATGTGAGACTTGGACTGTGAAGAAGGCTGAGTACCGAAGAATTGATGCTTTTGAAGTGTGGTGTTGGAGAAGACTCTTGAGAGTCCCTTGGACTTCAAGGAGATCCAACCAGTCCATTTTGAAGGAGATCAGCCCTGGGATTTCTTTGGAAGGAATGATGCTAAAGCTGAAACTCTAGTACTTTGGCCACCTCATCTGAAGAGTTGACTCATTGGAAAAGGCTTTGATGCTGGGAGGGATTGAGGGCAGGAGAAGGGGACGACAGAGGATGAGATGGCCTGATGGCATCACTGACTCGATGGATGTGAATCTGAGTGAACTCCGGGAGTTGGTGATGGACAGGAGTACTGGTGTGCTGCGATTCATGGGGTCGCAAAGATTGGACAGGACTGAGTGACTGAACTGAACTGAACTGATGAGAATATGACGTGGTCATGGGTTCAATCTGCCTACAGTTCATTAATTAGAACTATTTTATCCCTTGGCTAAAATTCCAACCATACTTTAGGCTACTTAAAGGAAAACAAATGTAAGACTATAAAGGCTGAAGAAAAAGCCTACATTCATTACTCCAACAGAAGGTTTCTTCTTTTAGACATAATCCATTTCTGGACACCTTTCTTTGTTGCCTTCATTTTTCAACAAACAAATTAACATATCAGGAAATAAAGCACAGGTTTCCCTCAGCACAGATGGAGAGCCTGGAGCAGAGGACTGTGAGTCTAAAATCCAGATTTGCACACCAGATTTGCTACTAACTAGTTGCATGATTTTAGGTAAGTCTCATTTTTTCTAGATCTTGATTCTTTGGATCTACAAAAGATGAACAAAAATTCTCATGTCCACAGGATTGATGACAACGAAGGAGTGTATGTTTGGGCATGCCAGTGTGCATATAACCATAAATGGCCAACACACCAAAGTGAAGTCGTTCAGTCGTGTCCGACTCTTTGCGACCCCATGGACTGTAGCCTACCACATTCCTCTGTCCATGGGATTTTCCAGGCAAGAGTACTAGAGTGGTTGCCATTTCCTTCCCCAGAGGATCTTCCCAACCCAGGGATTGAACCCGGGTGTCCCGCATTGTAGGCAGACGCTTTACTATCTGAGCCACGCCGAAGAATTGATGCTTTTAATACACCAAAAGAGTAGGTACATGAAGCAGTAAACCTAGCAACTGTCTGTATGTGAGAAAGTACTTCATAGCAAAAGCCTCGTGGCTACCACATAAGCTACATGAGTGTCTTTCATTCAACACTCAGTATAAAAGTTCTGGGGTCAATAATGGCCACTGAAGACACAAATGTGAATACCAGAAGATACTTATCCTCCAGCAGGTCATAGTCTGGAAACCAGATAAACACAAGACTTCAATTATAACATAAAACAATGAAACAGATGTACAGATGTAAATAACTTAGCAGAAAGAAAACAGGTTTTGGAATCTAACAGAACTGGATTCAAATCCAAACTTCCCAGTATTTATTTTAAGTTTTGGCAAGTTTTTACATCTCTCTATATATCAGTTTTTTCAAAAGGTACTCTGAGGATTAAATAAAATAATGTACATAAAATACTAATATTGTCTCATCTTTTATATGTACTCAATACATACCAGTTACAATGATGATAATGTTAGGTAGTTAGAATAGGAAAAAGGAGTCCAAAATGGCGGTGGCTAAAAGACAAAGAAGGGAAAAGCTTGTGAAAACAGAACAAAGGAAGGTCGGAAAACCAGAGTGAGGGCCTCAGGTAAAACAAACAGCACTCCAGGCTAGCCCAATTTACAAAGGGCAGGCCCAGGAGGAGGAGAAAAAAAAACATGTAAAAAGAGGAGCCAAAATTGGGCCGGGGCCTCTCTTCTCTTCGTGTCTTTTGGGTCAGCATGCCTTCGCGCCGCAAGGATGCATTTTCCTTTGCTTTGTAAATAAAACTGAGCTGTAACACAGAGCTGCAACCCTGGTCTGTCCAACGGCTGTAATGCTGGTCTGTCCCATTGCTTCTAATTTTTGTTGCGACAAGACAGAACTGAGGAAATTACAAACTCCCTGGTGGCTCAGAGGTTAAAGCGTCTGCCTCCAATGCGGGAGATCTGGGTCGGGAAGATCCCCTGGAGAAGGAAATGGCAACCCAGTTCAGTACTCTTGCCTGGAGAATCCCCTGGACGGAGGAGCCTGGTAGGCTACAGTCCACGGGGTAGCAAAGAGTCGGACATGACTGAGCAACTTCACCTTCACCTTCACCTGGCAATAAGGAGACAGAAAGTACAGGATAAAGTATGGGAACTCAGAGGGCAATATGTTCATAGTAGTCATAGAAGCTGAAACTTGATTCTGCAAACTTAAGTCATACTTCTGTGACGATATTTTCAAAAGACAAGCAATTACAAAAAAATGTGAAGATAATTTGTGAAAATCTGTATGATCAAAGCATCACAATAGGTTTAAAAAGTACAAATCTATTCCACAAATCATGCTTTCTGGTTTTATTAATACAATTAACTGAATATATCTTAAATGAATCATAAAGAAGTTAAAGATTTTCCATCTTCTAATCATTCATACATAAGTTCTGTAAAGACTTATAACTGCAAAATCATATTCAGCCAAATTCTGCAGGCAATTCATTTTTGAAATGAACAGCCATTCACCTACATCACAATAAAGAACATTCAATTAATTTGTGATGCAAAGATGTAAGAAGGCAGAAAAGAGCTTACGTGTTATGAAGGACACCCTCTAAAACCTTTCCTCCTACAAAATACCAATAACTCTTTCCCTCAGTCTTACTCTTTTCCCATGTTATCTTCTTTGAGAGAAAAAGTTTTATTCAAAACAACTTGGGTCTGTTTAAGTTCTTACTTAATAACAATGGTATTATGCAACCACTCAAAGACGTTTTACAAGACATTTCAAGAGGAACTTTTATTTGAGCAAATAATGTGTTCTTACACAATATGCTAAAAAAGAAACAGTCCACTGACATTTCCTACTCAAAAACTTCTCTAGGAAAAAAAGTCTGGAATTTTGTTTTGTAAGAAATAACATAAGAGACTAAGTTATTTTAATTTGTCTACTTCTTTACAAACAAAATAAATTCACAGTTTAAAAAACAGTTTTTGAAAAACTTTTGCCAACCTCTAGCTCCGCTCCCCTACTAGAGGTTGGGAGAGGAGGCTGAAAGTTCAAACCCTCTAATCACATCTAGGTTTTTTGGTGACCAGTCCCCACCCTGGAGGTAACTAAGGACCCAACAAAAGTTGCCTCATTAGAATAAAAGGTGCTCCTTTCACTTACATCACTCAGGAAAACTACAAGGGATTTGGGAGCTTTGTGCCTGGAACTGGGACAAAGACCAAATATATATTTCTTATGCCATAATTACTCAATTACATAAGGACAGAATTACACACTCACAAAAGAAGAGAATATGCTAGTTATGTGCTGAATTGTACCTCTCCCTCCCTTATATGCTGAAATTCTAATCCCCAAAGCGACTGTATTTATATTATAGTTGGGGCTTTTAAGCAGGTAATTAAGGTTAAAGACAAATTTGGTGTCCTTAGAAGAGGAGAAGAGACACCAGAGACCTCTCTCTGTATGCATACAAAGGAAATGTCATGTGAGCATACACAAAGAAGACAGCCATGTCTCAGCCAAGAAGAGAGCTGGCACCTTAATTTTGGACTTCCAGCCTCCAGAACTGAGAACATTAACTCGGTGCCCCAAAGCTGCCAACATGTCTCAACTGATCAGAGGCCAAATCAGGGCAAGTGGCATTTCACCTGTACTCCACACTGCAAGACTAATACATCCATGCTATTCTAATTCTGTTCTCCTTCCCACCTGAAAGTAGTTTTATTTCCTTGGAGCTAAAAAAAAAAAATCCTACCAACATCACTTACTAGTTGCATAACCTTGGGTAAGTAATTTAAGCTTTTGCATTTGAGTTTACTCGTAAAATATCCCCATTCCTCTTTTCATGTCATCCTTAAATGTTCTTCGTGTTGCTCTGGGGACTCTCATTTATTTTCTCTGCTTTCAGAAAAATTATATATAATTGTCCTGCACAGAGTCTGGCTTGCACACAGCAGGCACTTAATGTTAGTTTCTCTACACCCTTTCCAGGAATGTCTCAATTTTCCAAAACAACCACAGTCAATACTGCCTGAGTATTCATTTACAGGTACTTGTTTTCCATATTTCTATAATATTCAAGAGCCTGCACAACTGATTTTTACAGAAGCATCAACAGAAAGATCTTGGTTTGTTATGCTAGATAACAAAAATGAATAATTTTTCATCAATGCAACCACTATGAAAAGTACCAAAAGGACAATCTGTTAAAAATCATTATAGGATAAAAAAAGAAGACGTTTGTTTGCTTCTTGGCAAGAATACTATGACAAACCTAGACAGTGTGTTGAAAAGCAGAGACAATACTCTGCCAACAAAGGTCCATGTTATAGTCAAGGCTATGGTCTTCTCAGTGGTCATGTACAGTTGTGAGAGCTGGACAGTAAAGGCAGAGGGCCGAGGAATTGATGCCTTTGAACTATGGTGCTGAAAGTCTCCCGAGAGTCCCTTGGACAGCAAGGAGACCAACCCAGTCAATCTTTAAGGAAATAAACTCTGTATACTTGTTGAAAGGACTGTTGCTGAAGTTGAGACTCCCATATTTTGGTCATCTGATGCGAACAGCTGACTCATTGGAAAAGTCCCTGATGCAGGGAAAGAATGAGGGCAGAAGGAGAAGAGGGCATCAGAAGATGAGATAGCTGTATGGCACCTCTGATGCAATGGACATGAACTTGGGCAAACTTCGGGAGATGGTGAGGGACAGAGAGGCCTGATGTGCTGTAGTCCATGGGGTCGCAAAGAGTCGGACACGACTGGGTGGTTGAACAACAACAAAAATGCTCTAGCCAATATATCGAGGGAAAGGGGAAATAAACATTTTTAAGGAGAGCCGCTTTTCAGTTTAATGAAGTAGCACAAATTCTAAAAATCTGTTACTGAATATTGTCAGTCAGATCCCTGGATGTGGGAATAAACCCAATTACTAGCCTGTTGAAAAGATTGAAATCTCCTCAAAAAGGAACCTAGCACATACATATTCCTGACATTCAATGCAGCCTCGCACTGAGGCTTTTATAATGTCGATTTGAATAGCATGCATCGAAGTCAGTTTTGTTTCTAAGAATAAAATTGTTGAAATAAACTCTACAGGTCTATGGATGGGATGAGAAGACAAAAATACGAAAGCAGATTAACTCAAACATCAAATAATTTTCACTGTGAAAATATATCTAGATACAAGAAATGCTTTAAAAGGCTGTAACTAGCAGATTTTAAATACAGCTGAAGCACACTTAAAACTTAAGGTTGATATTAAAATATGTGGGGTTTTTTGTTTCTGGCAGAAGTGCTCAGAAAACTGCTAAAATCAGCTCACAAAGGTTCTTTGTAGGCTGTACATCCAGTGTACTAAGACTATAATGCTCCATTCATTTTAAACATTAGCTACACTTGTAATGCAAAAACAATAAAACTAAATTACTGTGAGTCCCCTCAAGTGACACAAAAAACACTGGAGGATGTCATGAAAATACAGCTTCCTGAACGACACAAGGCTTACTGGAGAATTTACCAAGATGAAAATAAAAAGAAAACAGAACAGTGAATCCTCATCACTGAATTCCAAAATAAAATGAACATACTTCCTTTTAAGAAAACCATCTATCCACATGATTCTACTTTCTCACAAAAATATTAAGTCAGCTTTCTCAATAAAACCACAGTGTTTTTCATACAAGGCACATAAAGACAGCCAACTTGAGAATATTACATCTTTTGGTAAACTTTTTTGCTTCTAGAGTGTGTGTCCTTGACTGGATTATTTAGTATATTCAGTCACAGATCATTTCAAAATAGTTGTAGACTTCCCTAAAAAAAGATTAAGAAACTGCAATTTCTTCTTGGAAACATAATAAATAAATACTGTAAGTGAAGAGTAATACATCTTGACCAGTGAGGTTCTGACACAGTTTTCTGTTTTTACAGGAGCAGAAAGGCAAAGAGAGTTCCAACACCATGCACAGTATCAGAGTGATTATCAGATCATCTGGCTCTGAGCCAGACAGTATCCATCACATGGCAGTAAAATTCATAATTTGAATGAGAATATATGAAAAATATCCCTTGAATCTTTTTGAACTTTCTAAAGTTTGAGGAAATTAAAAAAATTAAAATCCCATGTTAGTTAACAATTTAAAAGCATTCAGAATTTCAATAAATCTAATAATGTGTTAACAGTTTATAAGTATATTTTTCTGGCCTAAAATATCCCTCAACGTAATGAAGCGAAATGTAAAGTATATGCAACTCATCAAAGTCTTCTAACTGTTGAAAAAGGCCACTGCTTCAGGTCTAATTTTTAATTAAATTTTATGTAAAAATCCAAATTAAAAAAAAAATACTACCTGAAAGACACTTTAGGAACTCTCTTTTTGCAAGTCTGATAGATATGCGGTGTAAAACCACGATTTTATCATCATAGGCAAACTGCATAATTTGTAAAATTACAACCTAAAAATCCCACTTTTCACCTTCTCTCAATCTATTTCTAAATGTTCATTCAGTTTTTTATAACCAATGCAATCTTAGCAAAACATTTTCACCAAAAAGATGCAGAGTAAGAGTAAGGTAATAAAAGGAGTCAACAGTCTAGATTTGGGAGACTACACCAACTGAGAGACCTTCAGAATGTCATTTTGCACCCTGATTCTCCCTTTCCTCATCCAGTTATTAGGCACACAGAGTAAGAGACTGCCATCATTTTCTTCCTATTCCAGTAGTCTATGAATCCTACTCAGACCAAGGCCAGGGTTGTGGATTTCTGTAATAATAACTACTACTGTACAGTGATATACAGGTTGCATAAAGAGTAGCTAATATGATACTAACAACATTTTGTAGGAAACAATCATTTTTACACTTGCTTTCTACAAATGAGAAATTGAGGGTTCCAAGGGCCCCAAAGAGCAACTCAGCAGCATATAAACGACAAGGTAAGAGTTCGACCTCACTTTCTCAAACCCAAATTCAAAGTTTCTTCTACTACAAAAAAACAGTCAAATGAGAGTATTTTTCAATTTTCATCAATGAATTCTGGAGCCACAGGGGGAGAAAAAGGCCAAAAAAAAAGTCTCAAAGGTTTAGCTTGTCCTAGCATTTATAAATGTTCCCCATTATTAGAATTAAGAAAACACTAAGTTCTATTGCTTCTCATTATTCAAACTGACTCATCTGTAGGTTATTACTGTTTGTATATTTCTCTGACAAAACTTTACATTCAGATTGTTTAATAGACCTCACTATCTTATTGCCCCTGAGGAACATAAGCTGCTTTATACAAGTCATTAATATGAAAAGTTAAGTCACAGAATATCGTCAAATGGCAAGGGTACATGCTTCAGATTATTTATATCAAAATGAAGGCGTTAATCCAGATAATTCTAAAATTTGTGATTTATAAGCAGATTGTGAAATTTGGGCAATGGTATACAAATCAGAAAGAGAAAAGATTAAAGTGCTCTAAAGTTAAGGAGCATCAAAACAATACTTGATAGCAACAAGTCCAAACAGTCCAATATGAAAATAATCAAAGTAAACATGAACAGATTAAACTCATCACTTGAAAGACATATTGCAATTTTTTTCTTGGTGGGGGCCACGCTTCGAGGCATGTGGGATCTTAGTTCCCCAACCAGGGATCGAACACTCACCCTCTGCAGTGGAAAGAGGACCATCAGGGAAGTCCCTGCAAATTACATTTTTAAAAATTCCATGGTTTTAAAAGTAGGATAAAGAAAGGTTGAAAATACGACAAATGGCAAAAGTCATTATTAGGGAAAGAGAACATAATGATAATAGGTTCAACTCATCGAGAAGATATAACAATTCTAGATTTGAATTTGCCTAGAAGAATATAGCACCAAAATTTATAACATAAAAATAGGTTAAAGATACACAGAGATATGAATAAATCCAACATTATATTGGGAAATTTCAAAAAAACTATTAATTACAGATATTTCAAACGAACAAAAAAACAAGAACAAAACATTCAGTAAGATAGAAGATTTTAACCACAAAATTAAGAAATAAAATATGGAGGGAATATGTACAAGATTCAGCATATGACGATTAGAAAATATAGATTTTTTTCATAAACCACTTATGATTATTAAGCTAAGAAATAAGTCACAAAAAATTCTAAACAATGGGCATCATAGGCCACATTCTCAACCTAGAAATTATGTCAAACTTTAGCAACAAAAATATAAGATTTGTACATATTTAGCAGCTAATGCACACAATTCTAAATAACTTGGATCAAAATAAGAGAAAACTGAAAAATGCTCAAAACTACTGGAATTAATACGTGAATTTAGCAAAGTCCAGGAGAAAAGGTCAAAATCAATATTATATACTTGGAATAAACAGAAAGTTAAATTTTTGAAAAGTGCATATACAATAGCATCTGAAATACTTAGGTAAGTTTGACAAAACACGCACAAGACCTATTCTAAAAAGGTTTTAAAAAGAAATCACGGAGGATCTAAATAAATGGGAAAACATATATCATGCTCACCATTAGGAAGACTCAATATTGTTACTATGTCAATTTCCCTCAAACTGATGTATAGCTTTAATGTAATCTCAAACAAAAAAGCAGGCTTTTAAAAAAATCCAAAGTGACAAATGGATTCAAAATTATACAGAAGTGCATAGAATTTAGACTAGCTAAAACAATTTGGATAAACAACAGTACTGGAAGATTTGATTTGAAGACTTGCTTTACTATAAAGCTACAGTATTCACAACAGTGTGGCTTTGGCAAAAGGATAGGTGTAAATTAATAGAACAGAGTAGAGAATACAGAAACAGACCCACACACATAGGGTCAATTAATTTTCAACAAAAGTACAAGGCAATTTAATGGTGAAAGGAATATCCACTCAGCTGAATATTCTTATAAAAGAACACTGACCCTTAGTTTCATATGATCAACTGATTTGAAATGGATCACAGATCTAAACATAGGAACTAAAACTGCTTCTGCTGCTAAGTCACTTCAGTCGTGTCCGACTCTGTGTGACCCCACAGACAGCAACCCACCAGGCTCCCCCTAAAAAAAAAAATTTTCGGCAGTCTTGGGGTGGATAGATAATTTCTTAAGATTTAAAAAGCAGGAACTATAAGAAAAAAAATGTATAAACTGGACTTCATCAAGTTTAAAAACTTTTGCTCTCTGAAACACACTGTTAAAAAAAAAAAAAAGGTGAGCCATAGAATGAGAGAAAATACTTGCAATATATATACCTAACAAAGTTCTTATATCCAGACTGTATCTATCTTTCTATACATACGTTAGAGTAATAAGTAATGAAGATGTGCTTTACAGGCATGGAGACAGACAAACTGACGAAGAAACAGAAAAGATGGCTTCTCAAAAGACTCTTGTTGGACTTTCCTGGTGGTAGAGCGGATGAGAATCCGCCTGCCAACGCAGGGGACGGGGGTTCAATCCCTGGTCTGGGAAGACTTCACATGCAGAGGAGCAGCTAAGCCCACGAGCTACAACGACCAGGCCTACACTCTGGGGCCCAGAAGCCGCAACTACTGAAGCCCAGGAGCCCAGAGCCCGTGCTCCACAACAAGAGAAGCCACAGCAATGAGAAGCCCAGGCACCACAACGAAGAGCAGCCGCCTTTCACCGCGCCTCGACAGAGCCCAGGCAGCAACCAAGCGCCAGCACAACCAAAAATAAATGAAGAAACAAACAAATAAGATTTTTAAAAAGGAATCTTGTATATTTGGGACTCTACATGACAGAAATGGCAAGACTTTGGTGGGAAAAGGAGAGACTATTCAAATTGATTATCCATAAATGAAAAGAAAATCTGGATGCCACTTTGAACCATGCACAAAATTCAATTCCAAATGGACTGAAGATTTAAAAGTCAAGAATCAGAACTTGTAGAAGAAAACATAAATTCCTTTCTGCCTTGGGGTAGGGGAGGATTTCCTGAGACACACAAAAGAGCTAACCATAAGGAAAAAGACTGATAAATTGGACAACTTGAAATTACACTTAAAATTCATCACAAAGTATCTTAATGAGACAACAAACCAGTGGAACATATAACTGAAGAGAACTAGTAGCCAGAGTATACACAGAATTTTAAATTATTAAGAAAAAGACAAATAATGCGACAAAACTGAAACAGGCAAAAGGCATGAAGAGGTATTTCATAACAGAGATCCACCTGGTCTTACTGATAATCAAAAAATATAAACCAAGGGACTTTTCTCGTGGTCCAGTAGCTAAGAATCTGCCTGCCAATGCAGGGTTTAATGCATGGTCCAGGAAGACCCCGGAGAAGGCAATGGCATCCCACTCCAGTACTCTTGCCTGGAAACTCCCATGGATGGAGGAGCCTGGTAGGCTGCATTCCATGGGGTCGCTAAGAGTCGGACACGACTGAGCGACTTCACTTTCACTCTTCACTTTCATGCATTGGAGAAGGAATTGGCAACTCATTCCAGTGTTCTTGCCTGGAGAATCCCAGGGATGATGGAGCCCAATGGGCTGCGTTCTGTGGGGTCACAGAGTCGGACACAACTGAAGCGACTTAGCAGCAGCAGCAGCAGCCAGGAAGACCCCACATGCTGCAGAGCAACTAAGCCCCCATACCACAACTACTGAACCTCACTCACTGAGAGCCTGTGCTCCACAACAAGAGAAACCTCTGCTCCCTGCAGCGAGGGAAGGCCCATGCACAGCAAAAAGGATCAGCACAGCCAAAATAAGTAAATAAATTCAAACACACACAGAAAAACACCAAGATCGTAGTGAGGTATCATTTGCATCCATTATCATCTTAAAAAATGTTTTATTGGTATATAGTTGATTTACAATGTTGTACATCCACTGACTTTTCAGGTGCTTAAACAACTGAGCCGGAGAAGGCAATGGCACCCCACTCCACTACTCTTGCCTGGAGGATCCCACAGACGGAGGAGCCTGGTGGGCTGCAGTCCATGGGGTCGCTAAGAGTCGGACACGACTGAGCAACTTCACTTTCACTTTTCACTTTCATGCGTTGGAGAAGGAAATGGCAACCCACTCCAGTGTTCTTGCCTGGAGAATCCCAGGGGCGGGGGAGCCTGGTGGACTGCCGTCTATGGGGTCACAGAGTCGGACACGACTGAAGTGACTTAGCAGCAGCAAACAACTGAGTTCCAAAACTTACTTAAAAAAAAAAAATCATTTACTATTTCTCATGGTTCTGTGAGTTAGGCTGGGCAGTTCTGGTCTGGGCTGGCTTGGCTCTTGAGCTGGGCTGGTCTAAGCTTGATGCTCCACCTGGTTGTCCACACCCCCAGCACGTTAGCCTGGGCCCTTTTTCACATGGTGGGCTCCGCGTTCAACAGAACATTACGAGAAGACCAGCCCCTGTGTGCAAGCGCTTTTCAAGTCCCTCCTTGTGGTCATACTTCCGGATGTCCCTTTGCCCAGAGTAAATCACACAGTCAAGTACAAAGACAAGGGGTGGAATAACAGACTCTAGAAGTAAAAATCATATTGCTGAGGGGTATGCATATAATGATAAAAAGAATTTGTGACCATACTATAATCCAACAATTTCATAACCCACTATATCACTCTTTACATGCATTCCTTTGTACTGAAATCTGTATTTCTCATCCTGACCTCTAGATTTGTATACCTAATGGCAGTACTTGGATGAATCCTAATCACCTCAAATTGAACATGTACTTTCTTCTCCCTCCCCATCCCCCTTCTTCTAACAAACCTGGTCCTTCCCAAACCTTTCCTCTCCCAGTACTTGGCATAACCATCCACCCAGGTACTAAATCCAGAACAGTCATCCCTGACTCTTCTCAATTCCTTATCCCCCACATCCAAGACCAAGTTCTGCTCCATATATACTTAGTGTCCACCCACTGCACTCTCCGCTTGTTTGCCCCCGCTCTGATCCAGGCCATTTTCATCTCTCACTTGGACTACTGCAATGGACTCAACGTCTCCATTTCTACTCTTGCCCCCTTCAATTCATCCTTCAAATACGAGCAAGAGTAAACTGCTTATAAATCATACTCCTCTCCTACTTGAAACTGTAGAAACACTTGCTAATTACCCTAAAAATCAAATCCAAACTCATTTCCATAACCTACAAACCTCTACATAATCTGGACCCTGAATGTTTCCTACCTCATCTCATGTCACTGTATTCTTGGTGCACCATGCTAGTCTTAAACAAGCACCTATCCACATTAACTCTCTCTCAAATCCTTGTTTGTTTCCTTCATAACGTTTATTACACTGTGCTTATTCTTTCATTTTTATATTTTTTTTCTTTACAGGGTTCCTAACTAAAATATCTATTAGTTTTTGTTTCCCACTGTTTTCCCCAGAATTTGGTAAAAGGCTTAAGACATAAGGTGTTTGTTCATTGATTGGATGAATGGACAGATACGACAAGAGATACTGCAAAATGATCTTCTCATGCAAAGAAAGTAAGTGCTAGAAGACATTGTTAAGCATCAAACCCTCAAATTTCAATTCTCAAATTCTGTGTTACGGCGTACACATATAATGTAAATGTAAACTGTTAATAATACAATAAAGTTGAGGTAATGCCCTACAATAACAACATATTTGGTTAAGAATCCTGCATATGTTGTAAAATATTCATGAAATGTGAATATATACATGTAGATATTTATTGAAACTTCACTAACAATGAGGTAACAATAATCAAGTAAGCAGCAACACAAAAGATATGCTTTCCGAAGAGAGTCGGAAAAACATTCTTAGCTCAGTAGACCACACAATGACGTAACAACTGTGGTTAACTATATGGCAGCGCTTTTCTAAATGCTTTACTTAAACCGTACTCACTCAACTCTAACAATAAAGCTATGTACTAACTTCAGTATCTAGGAGGAAACTGAGATAATAAGAGGTTAAGTAACTAGCCCAAGGGTTACCCAGTAGTAGATGTGGAATTTGAACAAAGGCCATCTAAATTCATAGCCTAGGCTCTTAACACTATTTACGTAGTCCTTCCAGGAAAACCTTTATAAAGACCAAGGTTTTATTAATGATCCTCAAGAATAAGAGAAAACACCACAATGACCTACTGAAAAGATTTTTTTCCTTTCTGGAATACTGACAAACTCTTAACTTTATAGTTAAGAGACTAAGTTTTGTGAAATCAATGGAAGCAAAAAGCTTCTTAACAGGACAAAAAATTAACTCTACAATGGCTCTTTACCCAAATGAAATAATTACACTGAAATTATAAACAGCTTGGGAAAAGTTTTTTATCAGAAGCAAAGAAACTAACACAGCTTCCTCCTACTCATTAACAAGAACACTCACTCAAGAAGAGACATGTGTTACAAAGATCTTTTCCACTTGCCAGAAAGAAGACACCTTGATATCCGATAGTAGTGAAGCATGAACTCAAGAGTAACTATTCTGAAGAACAGAACTAATTTTTTCCCATCTTTATGCCACTCCACTGCGAATCTTGCCAAGTATAGTTTTTGTTTTCCTAGAATTTACAAGACTAAATCAGCTAAAACGGGGAAAAAAAAATATATTCACATATATAGATCCCTTTAGCACATAAGAAACCATTTTCGTGCATGCCAGGAAATATTGCCAAACCAAATAAAGATGCCTGGAGACAACCTCAGCAGAAAGAAAGAACACTTGGGACCTCATTTCCAGTTCAGGTTCTGGCACTACTTAAGCCATATGACCTCAGGCAAGCTAATTACTGACTGACTCTGGGCCCTAATGTTCACCTCTGTTAAGTGAGAAGAATCCAACTATGTGTTCACAGAGGTTGCATCTCATTCTGAATATTGCTTTCATTAAGTTTCAGTGAAATAACATAAGGCTTTAGTTAACTACATGTAAGCACCCCAAAGTTCAACTTCCTCTACTCTTGTAAATTCTTAAGTGACAGTACCTGATGGTCAAAAAAGATCAAACTTAAACCCCCAAATGCAAAACTAAACTCACTTTCAAGTCACCTACTTATTAACTAAGGTGACTAATACAGTAAATTACAGTTTCAACTACTCCTGGCTAGCTTTTATTGAGTTCAAAAGGAGGGCAAAGATCATCTCAGGAAAGTATGTGATAAAATTTTCAGAGAAGAAACATACTTATTAATACAAAACATCAAATTTTGAAATGATCAAAGTTAACAGTATTCTCCACTGATATATTTCCTTCTTTCAGAGTAAAATAACAGTATCACTATATTGTCATTTATATAGTAATTTCACATTTACTATCTCACTTAATCACTGTGACAATCCTATGAAGTAAGCAGCATTTTAATCAACACAGTTCAGGTCAGTTTAGAAAGTTAGGTAACTTGCCAACCTACGCTCAAGAAGTGTTGGAGCCCAGACTCCACTGTAGGTCTTCTGATTTAAAGTTTAATGATCTTTGTAATCCTAAAAAGTGGTAATTCAAGCCTAACTCAAGAAGAAGTTGGAAAGTGAGAAAATCTGGATAATCAATCCCTGAATAACTGGACTGAACACAAAGAATATAAGACCAGGTTTAGCAGTTTCGAGTCAAAAAGCAAATTTACCAGCTGTTAAAAATGGTAACATTTAATTTATATAATTCCACATCTCAAAAATGTTGTCGCCTGATTTCAGACAAGTATGAAAAAACTTTCTAACTCAAAAAGAAGAAAAATATGTAAATAAAAACAAACTGATTAAACTAGCTATAAGGTATTAAATTGCTAAAAGGCACATTAAATCATTATTTCAGAAATTTGGTTATTCTGGAATGTAAATCACAGGAATTAAATTATGCTAATCAGGTAGGATATATTCCTCAAAGGGAAAAAAAATGCTCCAACGTTTAAAAATGCTATGGACAAAGAAGTATGATATAAAAATCTCTTCTGTACAGTCATTTCACACCTATATAAATTTGCCTCATTTATGTCTGGGACCGACCACCTCTTCCAAAGGTCAATAAAAACATAATCTATAATGCATAGAATGTTGCCTAGTAATAACAGCTTCTTACTATTATCATTTATGCTAAGAATACACAACTAAAATCAGGGCTGATGTCAACACAGTAGGTAGTAAGCAGTCAGAACATTAAATTCTCTACAACATTAGAAATACTTGTACAAATTCCTCCAAAGGATCAGTGCAATCTGTCTACAAAATTTTTGACAAGCTCTAAAGGAGAGGTGAAAGACATTAAAGTTAGGAAAAGGAGCTATGTTGTCAAGACAGATATCAGTGTCACAGCCTACATATTATGAGATTTTTTGGTATGAATTTTCAGGAAAACAAAAAGTGTAAAACTTACTGGAGGTCACAAATAACTTTCAAGCAGTGTGACATAGGGCCACATATGGCATCCTGGAAGTTTATTAGAGATGTAGCTAACATTCATGTTTTATTGCAAATATCCCCACTGTAAAGAAATACAGGCGGTCACGGATTTGGAAAAGGCAGACAACGCTATTCCTCATGGAAGTGGGAAATAACGTGAAGGTCCTCTGCCAGAGATCTACGGAGGGAGGCCCCATTCCCTTGGCCACCAACGCTTTAGAAGGCACTCACACGTCTGAATTTTGTTTAGAAATGGATAGAGGATAAAAGCAGGAGCTAGTGGCTGGGAGAAGGAGAACCCCACTGACAAATCCTGAGAAACAGCTTGGTCATCAGCAAGGGAGATCTTCTTCATTTACTCTAAGGTTCTAGACTCCCAGAGACGAAGAGAGGTACTCTACAGAAGCTCAGGACGGCTTCCAAGCCCACCACGATGAGGGGACTGGTCGGGAGTTCAGTGCATGGGTTCAGCTTACCAGTGGCCAACCACCGGGAGGTGTCCCAAATAATTTAGATACTGTCAGACTGAGAGTCAGCAGCGCTCTACAACACGGCTGGCAGCCGAATCACGGTGCCCTAAATCTGCACCGTCTGGGCGCAGAAAAAGTCAAGCTCTGAGGATGTCTCAGGCGTCCGTCCCCAGTTCCCCGCGCTCGCTTACCTACCCGCTCTGACGCCGGCTTCTCGGATCTCGGGATCCTGAAAGCGACTCCCGACCGACTCTCACACCCGCCGCTGGGCTCCGGCCAACCGGAACTGGCTCGCGTCACTTCCGGTCCGTTTCCCCGCCGCGGGAGACCGCCTCCAAAAGAAAAACGTTCCCCTCTCCTTTGGGCCACCTCAGCGGGTCGTCGCGGGATTTCAGTTCGGGTCTGGGTTAGGGAACCTGTGGGCGGGGCCAGAGGAAGAATGACTGTTCTCGTCGCCGTTCTTGATCCGGAACTTGTTGTCGAGATACCCCGGAAGAGGTAACTCGCGTGAGAGCGGCGTGTTCGGTACCCAGAACTGAAGAACGCGAAGGCGCCTGTGAGGCGGAGAGGTGAGCTAGGTAGGTGGGCCTCTCCCAGGGAGAGGGATGTTCTTCTTGACTCTCCAGTTGGAGTGTTTATTACTATTTTATTCTATAAAAAATCACCCCCCCATCCCCTTTCTAAACTATCTTCCACCCAAGTGGCCCCTGGAGCCTCTTCCGGTTTGGCCAGTCGTCTTTTGAAAGAAAGCACCTAGCTGCTGGGGAGGGGAAGGACCCAAATTTTAGTTCCCAGTCAAGGGCTCCGGTCGGGCAGCATCGATGCCCTCGCTCCGACTGTGAGAAAATAGCGAGCAGGCCTCACACTCTGCTGAATATTGAACACCCACAGCGTAGCAAGTTGTCCAGTGCTACGAGGAAAGAAAAGACTTATAACAATATGATGGAAAAGTTGCCCCGCTGTGTCACACGAACATAAAGAAGTCTGTAATCCTTGAACATTTTACCCCAGGCACTGTACTAAATGTCGCGAATATGCGCTACAGTGGTTATGTGACTTTTTTGTGTTTTAAGTGGAGAGAATTATTTCAGGGAGAGATTGCTTGAAAACACCTGGTAATTTGGTGTGACTGAATAGTAAATTATGTAGCACGAGATTAGGTTAGAAGGATGAAGTAGGTTGAAACCAAATTGTGTATTCTTTGAATTTCTGCTGAGGGATTTATATTTTATTGTCACCCCACCAACTTGAACCCACTTGTGCAACACGTAACGAAAACCAGTCTGTTTACACTGGGTTGTGATGAAGAAAAGCACAGCGTTTATTGCAGGGCTCTAAGCAAGGAACTGGGAGACAAGCCTCAAATCCACTCCAGTTGGGTGTTTAGTTAGCGTTTTGTTTTGTTTTTTTAAGGGGAAGAACAAAGAGGCTGGAACTCATCATTTTATAACATTTCTGTGACTTTTTTTTAATTGGAGGATAATTGTTTTACGATGTTTTGTTGGTTTCTATTGAACTCTGTGATTTTTTTTCATAATTATAGTTTCAGGAGTCAGGGTGTCTCTGGTTTATAATTCTTTGGCCAGGTGGTCCATAGCATGAGGGTCTGTTAACTCATCTTGCCCTGGAGAAACAACCTGAGTTGTATGTGATATCTACAATTTCAGTGTCAATACAACAGCAATTTTAGTCATCAGCTCTGGTTGATCAGTGTCAGTTACACAGGATTGAGGTCACAGTGGACAAAAGAGAGAATAAAGTTTCGGATAGAGAGATTAATCATAAACTTTATAAGGGGACTCAGTTTTAGGAGGACTTGGTTTCCTTATTCCTTAGATGCTTATCCAGTGATTTTTGAGCAGAGAAAATACAGATTACAGAGAAATTACAAATCAGATTTGTGCTTTATAAGTACAGTTAATTATAATGGCAGATGAACTAGGACGAAATGAAGAATATGAAAAGATTACAGGAAGTTTGAGAGGGAAAGAAAAATACTGAGTTCAATATAGGACATAGGCTAGACCACTTCATAGACATCTAAGTGGTAAAATCTAGCAGAAACTGCAAGTTCAAGTGTGGAGCCCAAGAGAGGCTGTAGGAATGAATCCTCAGGATCTGTTGTTTCAGGAATAAGTGAGATTGTTCATTTTACAAACTATTTATATATTGTGTATCTCCTCCTAATAGAATGTTAGCTCCTTGAAGGGTAGGATTTTGTTTTGTTCAGAGCTCTGTCTCCAGGGTCCAAAACTGTGCACAATAGGCTCTCAGAAAATATTGATTGATTGAATGGAAAGAGGATATATAAACCAGCCCTGTCAAATAGAACTTTCTGCAGTCATGGAAATGTTCAATATCTCGCTAACTCAGAGTGGAGCTTAGCCACTTAAAAAAATTATTTAGCTGTATGTGGGATCTTCGTTCCCTGACCGGGGATCAAACCCGTGTCCCCTACATTGAAAGGTGGACTCTTTTTAAGTAGAAAAGAATAGCTTTATTGCTTTGCCAGGCAGAGGGGGCCATAGCAGGCCCTCAAAACCACGTGTCCCCACTTGGCGAAGATAAGTTTTATAGTAACTGTTCAAAGAGGGTATGACCAGCTCATGGACAGTCTTCTGATGGGTGGGTGGTGAGGTTAAGTGGGAGTCTGCATCACCAGCCTTCAGGTCCAGCTGCTCTGGGGTCTACATGCTTGTGGTCACTGGACCTGCAGGGAAGCTCCCTAGCCACTTCTAAGTTGTTGAGCTATTGAGCATTTGAAATGTGGCCATACATAACTTAAAAACTGAATTTTTATTTAGTTTTAATTAAGTTTAAATACCTGAATTTGGCTAATAGTTGCAATATAGGACAACATAGGTAGAGACTGAAAAGAGGGTGAAATACGTAAGCTTGGCTAATATTTAACATCAGTGGCAAACAGAAAGAGACTATAGATAATGGGGAAAAGGTGTCAGAAAGGCAGGATGATAATAGGGTGAACGTTGTGTTAAAGAATTCAAGGGAAGAGGGTTTAAAGAAAAGTTATCAGTGAATGGTGCAGAAAGTTTTCAGGTTTAGGCCTCAACAATTGAGGCCTAAAAAGCAGCAGCTAGATAGTGTCTTGATTCATTAGCAGTTTCAGTCAAATGGGAAAGGCAGGCAGGTAACTGAAGAAGTTTAAAGATGAAGGGAAGAGGAAAAGTGAGGCAGTGGTTTAAGGGTCCAAGAGGATGGATTTTTAGGTTGGAAAAGCCCAAGGGGCAGTAGCCAGTGGAACAGGGTTAGCGGGTGGAGCGTGGTTCAGGAGGTAATAGAAACACAAGCACTGGTGAGAGGGGTTTAATCTGGCCACTGGAAGGCACCAAGAGGAGGGTCTTAGAAGATGTGTTCCTTTTGTGATGCCATCATTGCCTGGGACAACAGAGATGAGGCTGAAAATAGTAATGTTTACCTTCGTTTCAAGCACTGGGTTTATTGATAAATGTTTATAATAGATACGCAGAAAGGGGGACAGCCTGAAACACCTTTTACAAGGGTTAGATGATGGTCTGATCAGGTTGATAGATTAAAAGAACACAGATGTTAGCATTAAGCTCAGCATTTTGGAATTAGGGACTTCATAAGATTAGGGATAGAAGCAATAAACAAATTGGTTCTTTCTGAACTTTTTCTGCTATTTATGGTGACTCTTACTGGTAGATCTGTTTTTAAAAAGATGAGAGAATGAGAAACTTTCCATCATGACCTTTTAGATTAGTATATTTTATACTGCTGTTACTAGTTTTGTGGCTGTGGATAAGCAACTTCTCTGATCTTTATTTTTCTCATCTTAGAGAGAGGCTGGTATTATCATCTTATTTTCATAGCAACAATAATGAAAGTAAAGGGTTTTTAGCTTGCTGTTCAACACACAATAGGTCCTCTATATGTACTGCCTTTCTCCAGGTAGTACCTGAGTCTGGTATGTGGAATATTTGTTTTGCAAATATTTGTTTTGCAACCTAGTAATTGGTGCAGAAAATCCTTCTAATTCTTTGACATAGAAGTTTGTATATATGCATTTTTATATAATTGCATACTTCTTCTATTTGTAGTCTGCGGTTAGATTATCATAAAGAAGTTCTGCTGATCTGTAAGCATCGTATAGTAACTAAATGATAGATGCATTATGAGATAATGTGGGTTCTGATAAGAATTTTTTAAATTCTTGTGTGTGTGTGTGTGTGTGTGTGTGTGTGTGTCTGCCAAGGCATCTAGAGCCATAAAGTGTTGTCAGTAGAGCCCTGTCACCATTTTAGGCACAGCTGTGAACGAGGACTGAAACGAGGTGCCGAAGACCTGGCCAGTTATGACCCTCTCTGTCATTCTCCTTTTATCCCTGAATACTTGTTTCCTCAGGGTTCCTTTCTTCCCTCTGTATACTCGACCCAGTGACCTTATCTGCTTATCAGCCTTCAGTCAGCATGTTAAGTTCTTTTAAATATGTGTTTCTAGCCTGCGCTTATCTTCTGACCTCTAAAATGACATGTCTTTTTCTTTTTTCTGGACATCTCAACCAGGATGTCTTTTGGTCAAATCTGATGTAATATGTTTGAAACCTTTCAGTGTCTTTTACTTTCAAACCTGCTCTTTTCATCAGTAAAGAGTCTCCATTTGTTCAAATCTAGGTGTTGTTCTAACTTCTCCCTTTCTTTTATCACCAGACTTCCAGTGAATCACCACTTTATAGAGTTGTGCTTCAGCCACTTCTTTCCTTTCCCATGTCACCACTCCTGTCTGACTGTCATCTCATCCAGACTACTGGGAAAGGCAACATAGAGTAGTGTTAAGAACACAAGCTCTGGAGTCAGGCTACCACTTACTAGTTTTTTGAACTCGGGTGAGTGACATATTCTCTGTGAGCCAATTTTCACATCTGAAAAATGGGGGTAATAATCACATATTTACTTAAAGGACTTCAGTGTTGGGAACACTGAAGGAGACAGTTCATGTAGAGTGTCAATACCTAATATATAGCAAAATATTTATTAGTTACTGTTACTATTATTACATTATAGCAGTCTCTTAATCCCCTGTACCTCTTCTTGCCAGCTTCTAATTCCTTCTTTATACTGAAGTCCCAGGTGATCTTTTAGAAAACAAAAATCATTTCCCTGCAGCAGTCTCTCATCATCCCTAGAATTCCAAGCTGCTAAACGTGGCTTACAAGGCCTTCTGAGATCTGCAGCCTGCCCTTCTTTCTCACATTCTTCTCGGCCGCTCTCCCCTTCCGTCTTTGGGCTGTCTGGACCACTTTCAGGTCACTTGCACACCGTATTTCTCTCCTCTGGCTTTTCTACTCGGTGTTCACTCTGCCTGACGTGATCTTTCCTCGTTCTGTCTTAATGCTTTGTTGCATTTTAAATATTCCCTCAACGTGGCCTTCCCTGACCTCCTAAACTGGGCTAAAGCACTTTATACTATACACTCCCCTAACATCTTTCCATAACATCTGCAGACATGCAATTGTCTTCTCCACTTATCTAGGAATTGTCAGTGGCCAGTACTGTTCATCACTCTACTCCCAGTCTAGCAAGGCATGTGTCTGGCCCAAAGGAAGCCAGCAGACATTCGTGTGTGTTTGTTTTTTTTAAACTTCTTTTTGCCTTCATTTCCTCATTTTCAATATATAGAAAGAATGCTGACCTTTTACGGTTATGTGGCTCAAATAACAACAGTACCTTCAAAATACCACTGAAGCTTTGAGTTATGACAACATGAAGTCTTACTAAAATAAAATGAAAGAGGGACTTCCCTGGCAGTCAGTGGTTAAGACATCACGCTTCAACTGCAGGGGGCACAGCTTCGATCTTTGATTGGGTAACTAAGATTCCTACATGTCACATGGCGTGGCCAAAATTTTTTTCAACTTAAGAAAGAAATTCAAAATTAGGATTGGGTCATCTCTAAACCACTACCAGAATGTAAGCTCTGTACATGAAGAGACTGTTTCTCCTTTATTCCCCTAGATTCTAGAGCAAGACCAGTTAATATCTGTGGGATGACGGAGGCATAAAAATAAAAAAATTAAGAAAGGAGATGCGCTTAATGACACCCTTTTGACTGTACTGCACATACCGATTCCTGTAGCTACACTATGGACTTTGTGTCACTTTAATGTTCTGTTTCCAAACTCTAAACCCCAGACATCTCTCTCTAACCTCAGCCAACTGCCTTTCCAGCTCACTTCCATCATACCTATTGTTAATAGCATGTGGATATCCTGTCACCTTCTTGTCCTTACCTTTCTCATGGCCTGTCATTTCAAACATTCTTGCTCTCACCCCAGTTTCCCTTATGCCCTGTGTCTCAGTGCTTACTCTTAGGAGAACTCAAACTTGGATAAATCCAGCCATCTGTTATAGAAGGGGGAAGATGAAGGAAGAATATGGGTGCGGCAGATTTTGTTATGTGTGGAGACAGTGATTAGGTGGTTTCAGTCTTTCGGCTTCTACTTTCTCTGTGAAGTATGGAGTTATCCCTTCTGTGTTTTTACCTAAACTCAGGCTGCTAAGTACTGCTGGAGAAAATCAGCTGGTAGGTACGGTACATTATTATCAATGAATACATCAATGCTTTACTGATGATTCAGACACCATGAACAGCTTTGCTGGGGTAATAGGAATTTCTAAAGTAATAAAGGATGAAAGATCATCTTCCTTTGTTTTTATCATGGTTGTACTATGTGTATTGTGTACTATGTAAATTCAGTGTGTATTGAAACTATGCAAAAAAGGAATGAAGTGTTCATACATGGTACAACGTGGATGAACCTTGAAAATACTATGCTGGACGTTAGAACCCTGAAACAAAGGCCACCTTTTGTATGGTTTGATTTGTACGAGTGTCCAGAATAGGTAAATCATAAAGACAAAGAAGATTAGTCATTACAAGACTAGAGGAAGGAGAAACGGGAAGTGACTGCTTGCGGTTACAGGGGTTTCTTTGAGGGGACAATGAAAGTGTTCTGAAATTAGATAGTGGCAATGGTTGCACAAAATTGTAGATACGTTAAAAACACTGAATTGTACACTTTCAAAAGGTGAATTTTAGTGTGTGAATTACGTCTCAAAACTGAGGATTTCCCTGGTGGTCCAGTGGTTAAGAATCGACCTTGCAGTGCAGGGGTCGTGGGTTCGATCCCTGGTCAAGGAACTAAGACCCCAAATGCTGTGGGGCAATTAAGCCCATGTATAGCAACCCAAGATCCCACACGATGCAACTAAAACCCAAAACAGCCAAATAAATACAGTTTAATATCCCTGTACAATCTTCACTTTAAAATATTTGATAACATCGCACACTTTGCCTACAGTATAATTTCAATTTTAATGTCCTAATTTTAACTTAAATGAGGATTTTTTTTTTAATTTATGATAAAGTATGAATTTCCAGGACTGCTATCTGTGTCACACAGGTTACACACTGTAGAATTCCAAGGGCACCACTTTTAAGTTCTACAAACAGGATGTACTTCATAAATGCTTAGATACCATGTATTCCACTGGAAGAAACTGATTACTGTTTATACCTGTACACTGAAGTATATTGAATCCAACAGCCTCAGATGTAGACTTATGTAAATGCTTTATTGATGATTCAGACACCATGAACAGCTTTGCTGAGGTAATAGGAATTTCTAAAGTAATAAAGGATGAAGGATCATCTTCCTTTGTTTTTTATGATGGTTGTACTACTGGTAAATTCAGTGTGTATTAAAACTATGCAAAAAGTACTTTGCATTCATACGCAAGCTGACACTGGGGTTTTCACCTACAGTAATGTCCAAGGGCACCAGCATTCACACGTGAGGCTTTCAGCTTTCCGTGGGAGGGTCAGTAGACATCAGCAGCCCACCTCACTCCAGGCCTGTTGCCATGACAACCAGTAACTTCCCTGAGGGGTTGGTACATCAAGCACTACTGCATTATTGAAGACACAAGTGAATAAGCACTGTATTTCAGAAAAGAGTGAGTTACTCTTTGTTCTTTTAGATACTTTGCTAGGCATTTTGGTAAAACAACATTTCCTTTCTCCACAAGACTTAGCAAAGACTGAGGAGCAGAGCTGTATCTGAGAGAGATGTACTCCTCACATTGACATTCAAAATGACCTCAACTGCTTTGCCTGTATTCTTGAATTTTTTCTAGTAGTCAGGGGAGAAAAAACAGTACCTGCCCAAGATCCAAAACATATTTTTGCCTTTTTCCTGGATGAATTAAAAGTACTGCTGCTTATATACTGTCAGGGTGTTGTATCTGATAAACTATAACTTTCCCTCCCTTGATAATGACCGCTTTCCTTTCCTTTCAGATGATCTCCAGATCCCTGGTTATGGAGTATTTGACTAATCCTGGTGCACTTAGCTTGGCTGCTGGAGTTGCCTGTGGCGTTTGCCTGGGCTGGGGCCTCCGAATGCGCTTTGGGATGCTCCCCAAGAGCTCAGTGAAGGAGACAAATGCTGACACTGAAACGGAAGCAAGTATCCTCGGAGAGAGTGGGGAGTACAAAATGATTCTTGTGGTTCGAAATGACTTAAAGATGGGAAAAGGGAAGGTGGCTGCACAGTGCTCTCATGCTGCTGTTTCTGCCTACAAGCAAATTCAAAGGAGAAACCCTGAGTTACTCAAAGAGTGGGAATACTGTGGCCAGCCCAAAGTGGTGGTCAAAGCTCCTGATGAAGAAACTCTGGTTGAATTATTGACCCATGCAAAAGTGCTGGGACTGACTGTAAGTTTAATCCAAGATGCAGGTCGTACTCAGATTGCACCAGGCTCTCGAACTGTTTTAGGAATTGGACCAGGACCAGCAGACCTAATTGATAAGGTCACCGGTCACCTAAAACTTTACTAGGTGGAATTTTGTATGATGATGGTGGTCCCACCACCACAGGTGTTTGAAACTGTCAAATTCTAACAATAAAAGCTGAATTTCTTCCCCCAGCTAAGATTCTTGAGATGAAATTCCATTCATGTGTTCTTCTGTCATGTACTTGGCCTGGTTAGAGAGTTATCTTGGGCTAAAAAAAAAAAAAAGGTTTGGTTAATAGTCCTGGTGATTCAAATGATGAGTGCTGAAATAAATGTTTAAGATGAGAGGCACAGATCACAATAAAATTGGACTAGAGGTGGGAAACAGCATTTCCTATGAGTGACTAGGCCCCGTTGTGTGTTACTAGCCCTTCTTCCAGAGAAGGCAATGGCATCCACTCCAGTGCTCTTGCCTGGAAAATCCCATGGATGGAGGAGCCTGGTGGGCCGCAGTCCATGGGGTCGCAAAGAGTCAGACACGACTGAACAACTTCACTTCCACTTTTCACTTTCATGCAGTGGAGAAAGAAATGGCAACCCACTCGTGTTCTTGCCTGGAGAATCCCAGGGACGGGGGAGCCTGGTGGGCTGCAGTCTATGGGGTCGCACACAGTTGGACACGACTGAAGCGACTTAGCAGCAACTCTTCTTCCAAGACTATGTTGCTGTCCTCCTTGGAGGATCAGAGGTTCTAGGGTATTCCCAATTTAGATGTAAACTGCAGTTTGTTTTTCCTTACCTCAGTTTTTGAATATTTTATCAATAGATAATGGTATAGCCACCCACAATGAGTTTAAAAGCTAACCTTGTGGATTTTTCTCAGTTGAGGTTTTACAGCACTGATCTAACCCACATTCATTCCTTCAGCCACGCTGGCTAAAATTTCTCAGCAGTGGTTCTACATCTCTTTAGTTCACCCCTTTCCTAACAATGAAGGCAGTGAAACTTGTGAAGCAAGTTGCATGGACCTTGAAGGTGGTTATGGGCCCACATAGAAATGATGGTAATTGTGAAGTGACTGTTACTTATCATTGTAACATCCCAGTATTTTCTTTACCTAGAACTAAAGGAACTGGACAATTCAGCTATTTAAGGGCACCTTATCTCCCTTTTGATCTTTATACATTCAGCATGACATAATCCAAATAATTACCAGCTGCCCAGAATATGATGGTTCCCGGCTCCCAAGAGCCATATAGCTTCCTGATCTCCTTTTTTTTTTGCAAAAAGCCATTTGTCTTGAAAGCTCTCTTTGGGGGTGGATTCTGACAGTATTTCTAAATTCAGTATATTCCTAAGAACTTCGATGTCAGGGAGAATTTTGGTAACAGGCACATACTGATTGCAATTCACCATGGTTAACGTAAACAATTAGCATTAGTTAGTTGTTAACTTCAACATAAGCAGCAATATAGCACAACTGCAAGGTCTACGGTCAGTGGCGTCTAGGCAGAACACTAAAGGCTACCGCAGCCAGGCTTAGGTCAGTCTTCTTTTATGCTGTTATCTGACAGCACAGAAGAAATTGCAACTGTGAATGATGCCACAGTAGCAACTGTTTCTAAATAGAATGTTTATACTGGTTTCCAAAGTGATGCAACAGCATGTAACTGAGTTGAAGAGAACTCAATCCTAAATGTATGATTCCACTTCAGATGATTTCTGAGGCTTGCCTCAGAATGACGGCTCCAGGTTCAAAGACAGTGCATCCCAACAGGACCATCTGCCCTGGCTGACAACGTAATTGAGGTAAATCATGGTATATCTACTAGGATGAATAGTATACAAACACTGGTAGTTATGGAAACATGTTTTCTAGCTCACCTGTACTTTACTATTTATTTTGTAAGGTTCATAATTTTATTTCATGGTTCACAAAGCAGAGAACCCTGGGTTCTCTGAAGACACTTGCAAAGGGTCAAAACAATTTTCCTGATACTCATTCTTTTCCATTGTTTTGACATTTGCAGTGATGATAAAAAAGCAACGGTGGGTAATACTGCTGGCACCTTTCACAAATCAAGACAATGGCACCTATCTGTACAAGGAGTCATTATAGTTTTCTCTGCCCTACATTTACTTTAAATTTTAACGTCCTTGATGAAGCAGTAAAAGAATTATTAAATTTGACCATTAAATGTCTTAATATTCTATGTCACATCAAACACTTCTGGTGCACACTGAAGTATAACTGTTATCTTAAGGGGAAAAAAAGGCTTGTGTGGCTAAGTCCTGAGCTGAACTAGCTGCTTTTGTCATTTTTACTTGCAAGAACAACGGACAGAATCGTTATCCAGATCTAGATTTTCAGCAGATATAAACTACACAAGATTCATTTTCATGGTTTCAGAGTCCACATTTCAACTAATCACTGGAAAGGTTATTAAATCCACCTTCCAGTGCAGGAGACACAGGTTCAATCCCTGGTCAAGGCACTAAGATCCCACATGCTATGTGGCCAAAAAATACTCTTCCTTTCCAACGAAATAGCTGTATGAGGCCAAGTTTTTGAATACAGAAGAGTCTCTGTTCAGACCAACTTTAGAGACTTGTAGAAAATAGTACAATGCCTTCTAGCTTGACTTTTGTTTGGGGAAATATGCTCGCGTTATGATTGTTTACGTTAGCATGCAATGCTTATTACTGTCATTTAAATGGGTTAACAGTTTTAAAAAGTTGTTTTAACTATTAATAATAGTAAAGTAGGAATAGATACAATCCCACATAAACTAGTGCTCTTTGGGATCGTTAATAATTTGAATATGGTCACTTTATAGTAATCTTTTAAATCAGGGAGTTTAAAATCTATTCTTTTTCAAAATCGAGCTGGTTATTCTAGGTTTTTAAACTCATATTTATATGAATTTATGGCAGGGGAGTCTTCTATGATACTGACAGAAATTACATCAACTTTGTAGGTATTTTTGGTGAAAATTGGCATCTTACAAGTTCTGAATCATGAATGTATTTTCTCTCTCCATTTAATTTTCAGTTTCTTTCAGGATGATTTTGTAGTCATCTTCTGTTAAATTTATCATTAGTTAATACTCTTCAATTCTCATTTTGCAAAATTTCATATTGTTTTTATTGCTTATAATTTTGAGACCTTGCTAAACAAGCTTTTTAAAGAGTTATTTTTATAAAAACATCGCTTAGGCTTTTCTTCATACAAGATTAGGTCATCTATGAATAAAAATAGCTTTACATCTTCAAAAAAAAACTTGCATGATTTTAAGTATAGACAGATCCTAAGTTTGAGAACCACTACAGTGAGATATCTGGATGACTACATCAACTTACAGAAATTTAAAGCAGCCTGACATGGAGACCAACCTCTTGCTATCATACCAATGTCTGTGTTGAAATGATTGCCAACAATTACCACCTTTTTTTTTTTTTTGTAATGTCTACATTTGAATTCTGAGGAGGATCGCTGAAAACATGTTTACCTTGAAAGTTTCCTATTAACCTCTTTCCTATTCTTCCCTCTGTTTTAGTTAAGAGTGGCAACAACTCTTCTTTTTAGTTCCTTCTGTCAGACCAACCATCATCCTATTCAGAGGAAAGTTACCGAAATCCCTTATAGTTTATTACTAATTCATTCGGTCTCTCCTTGTACAGCATTCACTACTACTGCCCAATATTGAGCTACCTGTTTTGTGATTTAAACACGTCTCCAAATAATCCTGCAAAGTATTCATGGTGTTAACATACACGTGAGGGAACAAGCTCAGAAGTTCAGCTTACTCTCAATTTAAGCCTAAGTAGTACACTGTTGCAGTTTCTCTTTCTACTATATCCCATTATTATGGATGGTTTAAGTGGCAACTCAGTATCACAGACATAGCACCAGGTTAAAATTATGTTTTTTTAAAAAGATTCTTAACTATGCTGTAAGAAAACCTTTACTGAAGAATTTTAACTTGCTTCTATTAGGGGAGGGAAAAGAGAAAAATCATTCTGGTGATTCAAAGTATGTCTAGGAGAACAAATCTTGATTCTGAGAAGGAGCCCCCAGGGACCATTACTATTCTCCCTCTTGATGTTGATAAACATGAAGAAAGAGGGCAGAGACCCAGGAGAAACACCAGTATGCCCAGGACCTGAGCAGCAAGATGGTCCCGAAGACAAACCAAAAAATGAAAAGGGATTTTTCCAACTAATACTGCAATTTCCTATAGGAATATAGGTGTGTGTGTGTGGGGGAGGGGGAGACAGGAGTTCTAAGTTTTAAAAAAGCACTTCTGTGGAGTTTATGGTCAATGACTCAACTTTACAGCAATACAAAGCTAGGTGGGGACTCTCTAGCTCTACTGAGAATTAACTGTGAAATGAACTTAAGAGTAATATTCTCAGTCATATGCAAAAAAACTTGAATTCAAACACTGGTTTTAAAAAAATCAACTTAAAATATTCATAATTTGAAGGCCTTTACAATTCATGGTGAAGAACAGCATGTTTACTATGTGCTTATACATTCTTGTTTCAAGTTAATATAATTTAACATCCATGATCTCTTCATCTGAATGAAATGCTCAGATAAACAGCTGAAGTGTTGCCTGGTTAAAACGATGGAGGTAGTGAACGCAACACAGCGTGATGTAGTGCTTTCCCATGTCCCCGCCCATAGCCCCCTTCTCCCTGTACTACCTGAGTATCCAGTATGAAATGGTTCTTGTGGTTTAAGAGAGATTTAAGTAAAACTGCCATTCTCCATGTTATTTCCACAGTCCAGTAATTTATTTTAAATTTGAGTAATTTCAAATTCCACAAACAAAACTGAAGAACAGCAATATTTTGTTTGAAGTCTTTCTTCTGTACACTCAGTGATCTAAAACACCACAATATCCAACATACACAAACCTCAGGGAAGGGTTAGTAAATACACACAGATTGGAATCATGGTGCTCTTTGTTCCTGAATGGAATGGTCCCACAGAAAAAGCACAGGATACAGCACAACGTAAGGGCACCTGTTACATATGAAGTGAGCAAAAACACACTAGCATTTTCTATATGCGTAATGAGGAAACCTGCATAGGTTAGAGGGCCTTTTATGCTCATTTAAAATTCAGGCAAGTTGTCTGTAATGCATTTTTCAAACAATTTGGAGAGCACTGCGATCCCATGGAGGATATGCTCATTAGTGTTGTCTTTGTTGGCATTGACAGTCTTGCATGGTCATATATCAGTATTTTTGCTTTAGCTTTTCTTTGAATAAGAGATTTAAATGCATTTAGACAATACATACTGTAAGCTGTTTACATACACTAAATTTAAGAGATTCAATATTAGAGTTTTTTTTTTCTTTAAACACTACAGAGTGCAAATCAGGTTCTCCACAATAGATTGAGTATTAAGCAGTTCTTCAAAGAATGAGGGGGAAGAAGAAAAGCCCAAGTGAATAAAACATTGAAACTATTCCCCTTTGAAAATAAATTCTAAAATGATGCGGAATGTGAAATAAGCTTTAAACATAGGTGATCCGAGTTTATAGTTAGAAACAAAACGTAGTCCTTCATGAAATAAAGGTTACAAGAACATGTGCCTGTTTCCCCTGTTATAAACTGAGAAGCGGGTAGAAACGATGTTTCGGTATGAAAATAGGCGACTACAGGATCAGCTTTCCGTCTCACATGCTGTACCCAAAGCCGGGCTGCGGCTGCCCGTAGGCTGGTGCAGTGTAACCATAGCCAAAAGGCGCCTGGGGAGGGACTGCAACGCTCGGTCCTGCTGTCAGCATCAGCTGGGGCTGACCTACAGAAGAGAAGAGAGAGGGCAGGGCGGGGGCGAGGAGGCGGGAGAGACTGTTAGCACCGCAGGATGGCCACACGCCCGACCCCGACTGCAGCAGCGTAACTGCAA
>SJYV01005958.1:800897-846273 GCA_006410875.1 Neotragus pygmaeus | reverse complement strand
GGGGGGGGGGGGCACTTCTGACTGACTGTCTCAATTTCAGCATGGCAGTCACCCTAGGAAGGGTCCTGCCTAAAAAGCCAACAAAAACCATGCAGGGCCAAGGGCCAGAACTGTAAAAGTAATGATGCTACTTCATATGTCATTTAAAGCAATATGCACATGCACGCTCGACATGCTCAGGCAGCACATTCACCAATAAGCCCTCACCACCACATGGTATTTGCACATTTTAACTGGTGACAATATATATTAGCACAGGAAAACAACTTCTTAAGATACATTTTAACACAACTGAACTTTTAAAGTTAAGGTTTAAATTCTTGATTTAGATGTGTCTAAATGGTAACAAAACCAAGTATCCAGTACCAAAAAGAAAAAGACATATTCAAATATGTATTAGGTGTGAAATACATTAGAAGATACAACCTCTTTCAAATACTAAGCTAACACTCTCATGAAGTTTAAATAGTTACTGTACAGAGGAACCGACCTGTGGAGAAACTGGCTAAATAGAAGAACATACCTAACACCTCTCCCTACCTCCTGCAAAAGAAGTACTCTTAATCTCCCTCTCTAATGTAAATCCAGAGTAGTATTTCTCCCACAAGTGACCTAATGTCTCTCCTTTGGTGAATAAAAACCCAAACTGTTTTCAGTGAATGAACTCTAGGAACCAGCAGTTTGTTAAAAAAACCACTTCTAACTTTGATATTGAAATCTATCTTGACATTTCAACCCCACTTTTTTTTTTCCTAAACAACGTAGGCACGTTGTTTTTTCATTAAGCTTCTCAGTTTCTTCATATCACAATAGAATCATGAGAAAACAAGAACAATAAAGAAAAACCCATGAGTGTGCAAACCTCTAATAAAGAGCAGAGAACTTCAAGGCAATGGGGGGGGCAGGAGGCAGTTGCCTGACAAAGTGCCAGAGTAGTTCTTTCTAACATCACGCTCCATGGCCAGCTGGCCAGGGCTGGGGTGTGTGCGGGAATGAGGGGGAGCGGCACTGGGAGTGGAGGGTGAGAAGGTGGCACTGTCAGCAGCCCAGGCCCCACCGTCAACTGCTGACAAGCACTATCCGTTTAAACACTCTGAAGAGAAGCCAGATTCAATTATCGGCTTCCCAGTTATTGGCTTCCCCCAGTTATTACACCCACTCTGTTTCTTCCTTGTTTCTTATCACAAATATGTCAAACATCTTGTTCCCGTCTCTAAGAATCTACTTTATGTTCTCCAATTTTATCAAAACTACCCTGTCCTCTAAATTCCCAAAGTCCTTTTTATGTAAAGTAAAAAATGGAAATAATGCCACAATAGATTTGTTTACTATCATTTCCTTTAACAGGTTGAGATACAATAGTTGTAACTGTATACCTTCCTCCCAACACTACCTGGTTAAAGTGCTATAACCTACACCCTTCAAATTCACTGCTCAAATCACTCTGTTCTCCGAGAGAGAAATGGAAAGGGGAAGGATTTCAGAAAGGCACAAGTAAGAAAACATTAAATTGCCTTAAATATTCAGAGTCTGAAGATCCTCTCTGGAAAATCTTCAAATGGAAACTACTCAGTTATCTGTCTCAGTCAGAATTTAAAGAGATGCACTACTTCTGTAAAGCGTACTTAAGATGATTATGGCATGTTCTCTCACCTTCTCCACTTTTGAAAACTTAGTTCACCAATAATTCTTTGTCAGTAACTCGTGATCAGGCCATAGATAAATCAGGTTCTGATCTCAAGAAACTGTTTTTTGAGATTATCTTTGCGTTTAAAATTATCTTAGTGAATAAGGTCAATGCCTGCTCTAAGGTTGTTTTCAAAATAAAAAATGACAGTAGAGGCTTATTCCTTAACTTACTGAGCCTTTTGCACTTTAGAATGAACTGTTTGTCTACTATATTTCTGAGGTTAAGCAGAGAAAGAGATTACCATAAACAATAGGTTGTGTCTCTGTAGCTTGTTCTTCCTCTTTTCTCAGTGATTCTGAAGCATCTAATTTATCCACCTAGAGAAAAACAGGTAATGGTAATTAGAACCTCAAAAGTATTATAAACCTAGATTTATGGCAGAAAGTGGAAAAGCCTTAGTATGTTAAATTTTGTCAAAATAAAACAGACTAGAGTAGAAAGAACATTCTCAGGCCCCTTCAATTCAATGGCAATGTTCATACTTCAGTCAAGGTGATTTTTAGCACTGTCATTATAAACCCTCAGAAAGGAGGGATTTATAAATGCCATAAAAGCTCACGCCAGGCTAAAACTGGGCATGCTAGGATGCAGCCAGCCTGAGGGAGGGAGATAACCAGAAGGAACCACTTTCTCTGATGAAGTTTTAGCCCTATTCAAGATAACAATGATGAACTCATGACTGGACAAGACTTCCTTCCCGAAAGGAAATGGTATTCAAAAAAGTGAAGTAAGTCTTGTGACTAGATAAGTATGTCTGCAGAACCAACTATCTTTTTTTGCCAACTGTGCACAGCTTTTGTCAATACTGATTATGTGCGGGCTGAAGTTTAAGATTCAAGTGGCTCCATATTTAATCTTTTTTATATAAAGACAGGCTGCATGTGTTAATGCTCTGTTTTCTAAGTAACCAAGGAATGCCTGATTTTTCCCCAACTTCTTAGAGATAGAAATGTTTACCTTTTAATTAAGCCCAAGAAGTAAATGACTGTTATACACTAGCTATTCTAAATACAAGTGGATAGTATCAGACAGAAATAATACTCTAGAGGAGTCCAAACATATTAGTGAAAGGAAAGAGCTGGAATACATATATCCTTCCCTAACTAGTTGTGTCACCTTGGCAAACCACTGCACTGACCCTCAAATTTCCTTGTCTATATAGTGAGTCAGCTGAATGAGAAAATCTACAAAGCTCCTTCTAGCATTAGCATGACTTGCAATCTGGAATTCTGTGAAGACTAGGGAGGATGGCAGCAGGACACAGACTAGGAAATCTCCCCCATACCACTTCCATTTGCCTTTAAACTGTGCTGTATCTGTCTTTTAGACGATATAGTCTTGTCATTGGTATAGCATTAAACTTGATGTAAAACTAAATTTCAAATCTCAATGTTATCTATTACTAGAGGGTTTCAAAGTCCTAGGGGTGCTGAGATGGGGATGCACAGTGCAGAACTTTTTTATGAGTGTTCACTCTATGTCCTTCAAAAAGGCAAATAGTGAAAAATCACTCACAAAAAAGACATGCAGGACTTCAGTGAAAAGGCTTTAAAGACTTGGTCCCAGAAAGGTTAAAGCAGCACCTAGTTTCTATTTGCAACTATTTTAAAAACTGTTTCAATCCTACACAGGCCATTAAGGTTAGGACAATATTTTACATGTATTTTAATTGTTTTATAGTGAGTATCTTAAATGTGGGTCTAACCCACCCTAATTTGTCAGGGAGCAAAATGTGAGAAAAGTGAAATGAGTCAGACTCTAGACACCTTCAGATAAAATGTGGTTTTTCTACCCTGGGAAGATGGGTTATTAGTTTGCTTCTGTATTTCATTTTTAAAATTTTTTAACCTAAGGGCTCATGTGTTAAAATTACCCCACTATCAAATTAAAGACTACTATGGAGTATAAGTACCACAAGAAACACTCAGTGTTTGGCACCCAAACTTAAAAACAAAAATCACTACAGCTCTCTAATTTAAAGTACAATCTGTGCCACCAAGGACAGTCAGATGGGGTTCTGCTAAGTATCCAAGAGTGAGCTAAAGAAGTTATTTTTTAAAAGTACATGGATGAGTGTACATTAATAACTTCTAAGAAGAAAAATCAAACAAAAAACCCACTGAATAATACATTGCCAGACTTTCAAGGAAAAGATTCTAAAGTGAACATGTGTTTAAAAGTTAATGTCTGAGTCGGATGTTGAAGACAGAAGTCTGTTAAAGATTTAGAAGAGCTAGCAATGTCATAATGCCCAGACACAGACATAGGCAGGTTGGGCATGGAGACAAAACAAAAAGTAACAACTGTGAAGGAGGAGCATCATGCTAAGCAAAAATTGATTTTTCTATTTAATGGGACAGCCTCTGGCTCAGCAATATCCAATTATTGTTTCCAATGACCCAATTTGGACTCCTCCAAACAGAAAAGCAGAGAAGGCTTTTATGAACACAAGCTTTTGTTAAAGAGCTGTAACTAAAGTTTCTGATCCTTGGATTAAAAAAGAAAAATTACAGGTAAACATGTCACTGAGTTCAGTTCCATCTGTACTATTGAAAATTCATGATAATGTAAAAGGCTTTTCCACAAAGACTGCAATATGCTGCAGAGGAAAATTTAACATGCAGTCAGTTATTTTGGTGTATGTGTGCATGAAAAAAAGGCAAAAGTACTGAAGCAAGAAGTGAGATCTGAAGATGACTGTTGCTATACAGGCTCTCAAGAAACACACACAGCCCACAGCAATGCTTTAAGAGTTTCGAAAGTAGTATGATGTAATTGCAATGACTGTTGTACATGCTTATTTAAAACAACGCATAACACTGCAGTTCAATTACCTATTTTTCACACACACGCTTTCTAACTGCCTTGCTTACTAGCTGCTGAAGGGCCTCACACACAATGCATTTTACTCAGGTTTGCCCTAAGTTCCAATGGTGACTCCGGTTTGGTTCAACGTAATTCCAAGGCACTGTTCCCCCCTCCAAATTATTTTAAATTGTTTTAACTGTCCTTTACCTTCCCACCCTTTTCTCACCATAATTTGATACCAGACACAAGTTTGTAAGTTTGTTTCATTTATACTGGGATGGAGACAAGCCAATGAAGGAAGCAGCAACCAAAAGGTGCCTAAATTTGACTTTGGACAAGCCAAAGGGATGAGTAACAGCAAATTTGTAGCTTCAGAGATGTACCTTATTATAGAAAGCAGAAGTTAATATGGTTCCACATCTTACAGAAATAATCCATGTTGCTTAGCAACAATTATAGCAAGCTAATCTGATGATTGTAAAAGTTTTGATTCCTCTTGAAAATGAACTAGCACCATAAGAACTGGACACCTGGAGAAACATGAGGAAAGTCTCTTCGGAAGCAGCTAGTATCTCTTGTATCTACTTTCAGCAAAAAATTAGTAAGAATCAAGAGATCAGAAACTGGATCACAGTCCTTCAATACCAACAAAACAAAACAAAACAAAAACAAAAAAACCCCAAAAAGCCTTTTAGGGCATATATATACATATTTAAATTCAACAACTGTCAGGCACGCTCACAAAATAATACCAGAGGCTGTTTAATTTTACTTAGAATATTGATAAATCCTATTATGGTCCAGATACCCTGACACGGAAGAGAAATCTCCTGAAACTTTGGAATTAATATGGAAACTCAACATGCTCAGTTTTTAATAATATATTTAAGAGAGACTGTGAACCAACTACTGATTAGCCTCCTGCCCTTCCTAAAGCCTATTAGCCGATTAGTAGCAAACATCTACTAATGTCCTAGAGCTCTATTAGAGTTATATTTTAAGGGACTTGCAGAGGCTTTAGTGAAAATTTATTGGGGGAAAAAGCAGAAGCAGCAGTGTAGAAAAGGAAGGAAAAAAAATCATGCAAATTCCTTAGACTCAGTCCTCCAGACTTAAAGATGGAAAAGAATCAACTTTCACCTTTTCCTTTATTGCATCAACCTGCAAAGGAATTCAGAAGGTGCAGCTTAGAAAAAAATCAAATTCCATATTGAGCATAAAAAGGTAGAATCAGCAACAAAGGTTTAGGGGAGAAACATCTAACCACTAAAAAAGGTATGAGAGAAGTGAAAATAAAGGGCATACTGGAAGCAAAACTCAGAATTTTTTTTTTTTAACTTCAGAGTTTATTGCAGAAGAATTTATGCTAGAGTCAAGTGTGAAAGAAAGCAGCTTAATCGCTAGTAAAATTTACAGCACTTCGGTTAACAGCAGCTTAGAGCCAGGTCTCACAAGTTGGCATTATGCATAAGAAAAGAAGCTATTCTCATCTGTGGCTAAGATAAGGCAACTTTCTTTTACCTCTTACACTGGATTTAAGCAGTTTCTACACAGAAAAATGTTAATTCTCAAAAAAACTGTAACTTAACACAATGATATCTAATTGGATGGCAGCCCAAGGAAATGCTCGGTCACACTGGGGGTTATTAGTAGTGCACCTCCCACCCCGACAACCGCCTTTAACTCAAACATGCTGCAAAGACCAGATGCGAAACTGACTTTAATAAGCATGTTTTGCTTTGACAAAATGGATCCTTTAGGACCATTTTAAAATGCTCCACAGCAGGACAGGGTAAAAACATCCTAACATCAAAAACAGATACTAAGAAGAATAAGTTAATTTTATAAGATGATTATACCCCCAAGCTTGTTTAGTGCACTTTTAGGAAATGTGTCATTAATTGTTAACCTCCTGTAATATTTTTTAATAAGGGGTTAAACTATCAAAATATTGAGATTAACAGGACATTAAGAATACAGCTGTAGCTTTCCCATGGGAAACAGGCATACGTATTAAAGTCAAGAACCAACCAAAGAGAAGGGAATCTACACTACTGTCATCTGAGTTACAAGAATGATTTGAGGAAGACATTATTTTGACACAAAATGTTTCTATCAAACGTTTAAAAAAACAAAGACAGAAACCCATGCAATGTGGACGTAATACTACGTGCCCCTCAGAAATACATTCTGTGGTATTCTGAGTGTAAACATTCTGCCAAGATATGTCTGAGGTTACCTTTCCATTCAATGTCATTTGTCAGGTATTAAAAACTACTGGAGAATAGGAATATTTTATGATCAACTAAATTAATTATACTAGAGAAAACCTTTGAAAACAAAGTTTATACATGGAATTCTACATATCCTCAGGCTCATTAGTTCTCAGAGGCGCAGTTACCTTTGTCAAGTACTCCTTCATGACTTGGATGAAATAGGGCATGGCAAAATCCATGATGTTGTGCCTCCATGCAGTTTCCAGGACAACATCTGGCCTTAACAGATCATAACAAGTAAAGAGACATGCTCCAAAGCATTCTCTTTTTTCTTCCTGCAAAAACCACTGTAGGAGCTCTTCAGCTAATTCAGTATCTTTAGATTCAGAGGCATACTGCATTGCATCCTATTTAAAGAAAAGGAAGAAAGTCAAACACTAAATTCAAATATGATGAACTGATAAATTAACACAACGGGGGAAAAAAAACTCCCAGTTATATCGTTTAAATTAAGGATTTCCTGAAAGAAAAGGAAAAGACAGAAGAAAGCATTCTCTTTTTACAGAGAGGTCTGACAGAAGCATATGACAGCCTCCAACATTAAGAAGTGACATAATTATCATCTCAACTGGGAGCTTAACGGCAATTCCCATATTTGCAAAAACTAATACCTTTATAGACCATAATCACTTCTAATATGCCATCTTAGAACTCACACAGATCATCTAATTCTTGGCTGAATAGCCCCACCCCACCATCTTTCTTCACCTTGTACAGGCTATCTTTCTTGCACAGCTCTACACTCTGTTTCCAGCGATTATTGCCTTTGAAGAGGTAAGCAGCAATTCTTCTGAACTCAATGAGTTCATGCTTTTCCAAACGCTGAGCAAGTGAGATATTGTCAAAGTTGTCATAAGCATCTATCGATGTTCTCAGAGCCTTAAAAAATAAAACAAAGCCACTGAAATGCCAAACCAGTATTTCATTTTAGTTTAAATTTTATGTTCCATCATTCTTGATCAAGGAGCCATTACTGTATATGACTGACTGCATGTAATGTGATCAGTCATGATACTGCATGATAAATGTTCATTAAGACTTGATCAATCAGTCATTATTGTAATTAAGACAGCCTAGATTAAAGAATCAAACCATAAAGTTGTACTATGAACAAGTATCAACATTGCTCAATCTAATTGTTTAACAATAAGGTCCTTGAAGGCACTATAAAATTTCTAGGGAACAATTTTCTCCAAGGTTTTCAGTATCTAAGACTAACTTGAATGGTTATGAAACTGCAAAGATTTGTAATTTGGAGGGTAAGATTTTATGCTCTAGGAAACTCCTGATACAATTCAACATGGTATTCAGTCATAGAGATCAGCACTGGATCGGCACCTGAAAGAAAACCATGTTGACAAGAAGAGAAAGAAAAAGCAATTTAACTTAACCTTAACTTTTTTACATTTCTGCAAAATTCTTCACAAAGGAAAGTTTACTAAAAGACAGGTACTGATAAGCTATTGGGCAAGAAAAACTGTGAATAAAAAAGTTAATACCATATAAGGTTTATGAACTAGTTTAAGAGATCAAAAACTTTTCAACTCAATCTACAATCTAGATGTTTACAGATGAAGTAACCATAGTATTTTTCTAAAGCATTAACTTGGACTCTGCAAACCAGGCATTTAATTAGGAGACATCATGTTTATCAATCCTGAAAACCTGACTAAATTTAGACCCAAGGCTTACAAGTACCTACTGTTTACAGTCCTAAGGGATGATAGGCTTTTTTAACTGCAAAACATACCAACTTTATAATTTTGAGAACTGCAAATTTTGAGAAAAAAATAAATTTTGTGAACTTTGAGAATATGTGCAAGAACCAAAATGTTTTACCTGATAATCTTCTTCTGTAATAAAGAGGTTGTTCAGTGATTCATTCACAGATTTGTTGTTGTGGTTCTGAACTGAACGCAAATAGGGTTTCACCAGTGGTAGCTGTTTAACCTTTAAAATAAGGGTGTGTTACAAAGGTAGTACGTTGCGAATGGACAAAGTTATCCAGGAACATCTTTAGTTTCTTGCTATGAATTTTTGATGTTTTAAAAATTATTACCTTGCTGAAATAATTGACTGCACGAGTATGATCCAACCGTGGAGACAGCACCATCAGCAAATCATTTAACAACAGTGGCTTGAATTCTAAGTAGAATTGTATTGCTCTGTAGTATAGCTCCACATTGGCAACCTAAGACAGCAAAAATCCATATATGAGTCAGAGTTATTTCTTCATGAGCTTCCTCCTTCTAAAGACTGTCTTCTAAAGAAGGTACACACCTTGGTAATGATGTCTTTGAACTGCCCTTCTTTCCATGCATCAGTCGGATGATTCATCATGGTAATGATGGCATTATCGTATTCTTCGTATTTGTCATACAAAAACACCAATTCTGCCCAAAGATGGGCTTGTTCTGCAGCTCTTAGCACCTGCACAAGGAAGATTTAATTGCTTTAGATATGGGTCTCTAATTCTAGTTAATAGAAAAAAAAATTTTTTTTTTAAATGAAAACTGAAGTATTAGTTTTAGCTATAGAGTTGTCTTACAATGAAAGGTTAGTTACCTTAGGAATATTCACTCTGGACCAGAACAGCTCCAGGTGCTCCCTCATTTTCTGTGGCTTAAACTTAGAATACAGAATAGCTAATTCGGTGAACATCCCCATGTGAGCTCGCTCAAGTCCCAGTGCTGCTTCCAACATGGTTATCAGCTCTTCAAAATACCCACGATCCTAAATAAGAGAAAAATGCACTTGAAGATAAGAATATCAGTGACAAAAGATCTCAGTTAACATAAAAGACTTCAATGTGTTACCTGATAGTAGTTGATAAGTTCCTCCAACTCGTCTGCATGTACCACAATATGAAGCCCACACATCTGAGCGAGACGGAACTCCTTCCCATCTACACAGGCAAAGCAGACCTACAATTTTAAAAATTTCAATTATGTGAACTCAAGTGTAACATGGCTGGTTAATTCAATTAATCAGTTTAAAAAATATTCCTAAATAGCATCTTAATTCATCAATCCAACTGTCATTTAGATTACCTCTTTCCACGTTCGAGTACTGTTGGCTTTCCTAGCTCCATCAACAGCTGCCTGATATTCACCCAGGTGAACCAGAGTGGATGCCAAGCGTCCAAAATTGGAAACATTATTATACAACAACTTAGCAGCATCATACATTTTTTCATCATAACAACGGTCACCAACCTGAAAAAAACACAAACCATTTTCAGTAAGCCAAAACTCAGTCTTTCCAAAGTTAGGACTCAATTTAATAAGAAACAACATTTTCTCAGTAAGATATTTCCTTAGAAACTTTCAGTTGTCATGTGTTGATCCTAATAAGCTAGTAAAGTTACCGAACTATTTTTACACTCCTTAAAAAAAAAATCTGAATGAGAAACTCACTTGCTGGATATGAGCATTATTTGGCCCATTGATGAACTCTTCCAACTCTGCTAGGCGGTTTGTTTTAGCCAGTGCAAAAATCAATTCTGTCTCCACATAGGACTCACGAGCCTTCTTGCGGGCCATCTGCAAGTACTTCACCAGCTCTTCCCAGTTTCCTAGGTACAGAAAAACAAATGAATAAATCCAAACACTAACATATCAATATCTATCTTCTTGTTGAAGTAATTGAGAACTGCTATTAATTTCCTTTTCAAAGAAACAGTATAGAGAATAACAAATGTAAACTGTGAAAGGTATCAAAATAGTGAAACTCCTATTAATGCCTCTGTATTATTACTGACCAAATGAAGAGCTGAATCCCTCTTCTCCTTAAAGTTATCAGATTAGAACTAGATCAGAATCTAATGAGACTTCAAAACAGAAAATTAAACTTCCCCACAGAGCTTTCAAGTTCATAAAACACAGCCTCTCTTTATCTGCACTAAGGAAGAGGGCAAACCACCAACAGTCTCTAGCTCCAACACAACGCAGAATGGACATAAAACTTAATGCTTAGCTTAGGCACACTTTCTGGCAAACACATAAATGTGAGAAGTCATACCACTAGTATTGGCAGCCTGAACAACTTCCATGTAGGATGAAGGATCATCTGCTTTGATATAAGAATCAATGGCTTCTTTCACCATTCCTTTCTGCAACTGGGCTTTTGCGAGCTGACTCCAGACTGCCGGTTCATTGCAGCGTTCAGCAAACTCATATGCCCGATCCAAGTTTCCAATATGCTCGATCAAGACCTAGGCAACCAATTCATCAGTTATAGAACAATGAATCTTACCATGTAGCAATTACATTTAAACGGTTGGGATTTTATTGCTCTTCTATTACCAGAGCAATAAATTATGCCCTTTCTCAGAGGACAATGCATACACTGAACCAAGAGAAGGCGTTACACAGGAAATCAGCTCGGGTAATGTGAAGGTTTACCTGCACTGCTGAGGTATTGACATCAAATTTCCGGAAAATGGCAAATGCTTCTTCAAAGAGCTCATTGCTGATGGCGATGTTGGCAATATCTGGGGCATCATAATTATCCAGGCGATTAATGTACTCCATAACACGGGTACGGTCAGCCTTGATTGCAGTGAGGATGAGGAGGTTTTGCAGGTTCCTTTAAGAAAGAAAGATTTGAATGTAATATTTGAAAAGCTCGTTAGTCGTAACAAACACTGTAGCTATTAAGTATTCCGTCTCAGGAGAGAGGGTCACAAGAAGGTATCAGAAGAGTGAAAATTAAGACAACATTTTCTAACATTTGTCTCTTTGTTCCTTTCCCAAACTGACAGGCCATAATTAAAGACTGACTATAAAGAGCCAGGAAACCCTCTCATGGCATACCTGTGTTCACTGAATACAGAGTTATCAAGGACAATTTTCTCCAGCAGTTCAATGAGTTCATTAGGAAGGTCTGCAGTCATAAAGGCCTTGACAGTTACTGACACTTCCTCAGGGTCCTGAGTTTCAGACAAGGCTGTCTGTACAACCTGCAGAGGATATACAAAGAATAAGTACTGAGAGTCCAGGTGGTTTTGATGATATTATCTATAATAAGAATAAGCTGGCCTCTCAGTAGAAAATGAAACAGGTCAAGAAGAAGGAATGAGATAAATACCTTTAATTTATCACCCAAAGATCTTTCTACCTAAGTCCACACATATCCGTAACGTGTACTTCCAATTTTTCTGTTATGGGAGGTAGGGGTGCCTACTCGTATAATTTCTATCTTTTCCCTGATTAAAAATTATTCCTAATAACCATTCCTCATTATCACTTTAATGGTCACATAAAGTTCAACCATATACATGTGGCATTATATACTCAGTACTTCTTCTGTTTGTGGCTATTTGCAGGGCTCCCAGATTCAGCAATGAGTATTTGTTCTAGGAAGCTTTGTATAAATTTGGGAATTTCCTTAGAAATGCTTCCTAGGAGAGGAATGAAAAATTGATATTCTTCAACTTATTCTCTTCCATATTCATACTTCTATTAATAATTTAAGAACCATTATTAACAACATTCAATTTTTAAGGTTTTAAAAAATGTTTTCAATTATTTATATAACTATAAACTCACATCTTCTTTGCTTACTATTGAGACTTACTTAACATTTATCTACTAGATCATTCACCAGTCTTTATCCTTTGCTGATTTATCCTTTGCCTTGAATGTTTCCCAATCAATTTAGTTACTTCTCAGGTATTTTTAACAGTAATTCTTACTAATTTTATTAAATGTTTAATTTACTGGTATCCTTTTAGCTACGATGAGTTGAGGGAGTCTTATGTAATTAAATTCTCTCCTTGGGGATGTATTTTCTTAGAGAAGATATACTTCATTTTCATTAACATTTATATGTATATATATTTGAGTATAATCTTTATTTTCTTCTATTTTTTACTGCCATCTCTCATAGTTAAATATGATCCATTTGAGTATATTTGGTATATGATGAGGGAAAAGGTTTTATTTATAGTTAAAAAGATGAGCCTTGAATGCATTTGCAAATTTTACCTGATCAATGAGGGGTCTCCTGTAAGGATTGCTTTCCAGCAGCACACTACCCCACAATTCTGGGTCCTTCCGCCGTACCAGATAGCGAGAAAGACTTTTGAAGAGAGAATTCTCATTGCAGACCTAAATGAGAAATTAAAGATTTAATTTCAAGGTAAACAATAAAACCTTTCTACAGACTGACTAATTTTAAAAGGTTATATCCTATCATTATACCCTATTTAGTGTTTTATACCAAAAAAAAAAAAAATCCATTACTTCTACATGTAATCTTTAATTGAAGTCACAACCATATTTTTCTTGGAAATACACCGTAGATTCTAGATCTGGGTTTCTAACAGCACTCCCCACTAAACAAAATCAAAGTTCTTCAAAAAAATGAATGATCCACGGCAGGAGAGGGTATAAAATAAGCACAGTGTAACTTGCTGGGCGAGGAAACAAGATGTGCTCAAGAGCAATGAGATCATGACACAAAGCCATGAGAGGCAGGCTGATGGGGTTTCTATCAGCCAAAAGGGGGATAATTTGAAAATCAAAAACATCTATCATTAACCCATAGAACTCATAAGTCCATGAAAATATGCACGTTGACTGGTAAATGTGGAGAAAATGATGAAGTTGGAAAATTGTCATTTTGCAACCAACACATTAAGAATAGCTTAGTAAGAATTAACAGATTCAAAATTGGGGGCGGGGACACACACAAATAGGATACTCACATGGTCTTAACTGTCTCCTCATCGACTACTTAGTACCTGCACACACACACACACACGGATACTCGCATGGTCTTAACTGTCTCTTTACACACTACTTAGTACATGGTCTTAACTGTCTCCTCACTGACTACGTAGTACCTGCATGCACGTGCACACACAGATACTCGCATGGTCTTAACTGTCTCTTTACACACTACTTAGTACCTGCAAGGGGAACACACACACACACACACACACAGATACTCGCATGGTCTTAACTGTCTCTTTACACACTACTTAGTACCTGCAAGGGGAACACACACACACACACACACACAGTAGGATACACGCATGGTCTTAACTGTCTCCTCACAGACTACTTAAACACATCTGTAAGGGGAAATGTATTTCTTTAATGGAGAACCTGACAACTTGATAAAAAGTGACCCTCAAAATGCAGGACTAAGGACATAAGGTGCTTTTGCATGTTACAGCATAAGAAAAACATCACTTAAGTAATGCACTTCAGATGGAAACATACAATCTAAATCTAATCAGGAGGAACAATAAGAGAAATTCAAAGCAAAGATCATTCTATTTTTTAAAGAGATTTTTCACTAATAAGAAATACTCATAATAGGTGAATCCAGAGAGACAGAAGGCAGTTTGGAGGTTGTCAGGGGCTGGAAGGAGGCAGGGAATGTGGAACAACTGCTTAGTGAGTACTGGATTTCCTCGTGTGGTGATGAAAACTTGGAACAAGAACTCCAAACAAGAGAGAGATAGTCATTACACAACACTGTATATGTACTAACTGCCACTGAATTATTCACTTTCAAATGGCTGTTATGTGAATTTTACCTTCAATAAAAAAAGAGAAAAAGACTATTTTCCCAGTTATGTCTGTCAGTAAAAGACAAAGAAAGGCTGAAGAACTGTTTCAGGTTAAAAGAGACATGAAAGATACGACACGTACAAGCAGTATGTAATCCTAGACTAAAGGGAAAATTTTCTTTTAAAAAACATTCTCAGGTCAATTGACGAAATCACAACGAAACAGATTTTTAACAGTATTCTACCGGTGTCAGACTGACTGAGGTTGCTATCCATAATGTGGTCATGAAAGAGAACACCCTTATTCCTAGGAAATACACACTGAAGGGTTATAAGGCCATGAGGTATGCAACTTATTCTCATAAGGTTAAAAGTTTAGATGTGCCTATACATATACACATATATGTAAAAAATATATACATGTATGTGTACATATGAGTGTATGAGAACATACGTGATAAAACCAGAGGCGTAAATGTCAATGGGTGAATATAAACGTAATCAACTACTTTAGCCAGTTTAAGTTCATAATTATCAGCAGTTTTTTTTTTAAAAACCATGTACCTTCCAAAAATGCTCCATATTACCTAAAACCACTCTGAAACTCTCAAAATTCACTAATCTAACATTATGTAACAGGTTTTAAAAATGCTGTCTTCTCTATATGTCAGCCGGCAGTACTCACATTGATAAGCTCCAGATCACACTGGCCACGCTCATAAGCAACACAGGCCAGATGCGGATCTCTCTTCTCACAATACTTTCCAACAACACGACTGTCATAGTAAGGATTTTCCCGAAGAAACCGCTCTGGATTGTTATTACTGTCTATGTAGATTTTGGCTAATGCATTATGAGTAGCAGGCTCCTCACAGCCCTCATGAATTCTGGCCTCCAGCCAAGGCAGAAGCAGTTTCAATCTAGTAAAAAAATAAAACAGGAAAAGAAACACACAAAAAACCCACATATACATATACCATATTATAAATAGCACACTCTTGACATGCTATGTACCTTATGGTCTATAAAGTGCTTTCCCATACCCTATTTTGAATTCTCAACATTTCTATCAGAAACTGAAAAATTAAGACTCAGAGATGGTTAAAGGATTTGTCCAATGTTACACAGAAGGTATATAAGACTGTTCTTCATACTCTCCCAGACCTATCTGCTACATTATCTAGACAGGATATGGAGAGAAAAGACTACAGATTCACAGATTATTCTTTTTCATATGGGGCAAATGGCTGGACTTCTGAGTAATGTTGTTTAGGAGTAGGACAGAGATGTGGTATGAGAAAACAAGCCACATTATCTGAGGTTCCTTTTAATTTTACCACAGTTAACATGAGACATTACATACAGCAAAAAGAAGCAGTACCGTAAACACATACTGGGAAAAAAATCTGGTAAAATTCTAGCAGTCATAAAATCCACCAAGGGCCATGGTTTTGCTAAGTTATAGTTTATTTTCCAGTGGTTCAGATGACCAACACTCTTACTATGGTTTAAATAACATGTTAAATAGTTACAAGAAATCCACGGAAAGAGGCACCTGGTAGGCTATAGTCCATGGTGTCACACAAGAGTTGGATACAACTTAGCAACTATACAATAATCACTTTAAATCAGTCTCAAGCTTTAAAAAAAATAAAAATCAGTATTATATTCTACATCTCCATTGTCCTTAAGTGCAGGATTTTTCAAACATTTTCTGAAACATTTAGATATAAATTGTTATAAATTACCATTAGTAGACACTTGTACCAACTCAGGTTAAAATTAAACCCTATTCTTGAGATGGTTTCACTGCTAGAGGAACTTCCTACTTAACCTCATTACTTCTCAGTAACCTTATTTACTACGTCAGCACTTTGTGAACATACAATGTCCTGGCTAAAAAAAGACTTCATGATATAAGTATCAGAAGCACTCATATTATGTTCTCTTCTATTGGAAATTCCTAACTCATATCAAGGTTCAACACAGGGAATGCTTTTCTCTTGCCATACTTGGTAATTTACCAGAGAGGAATTAGTTACTAGGTATCATACCTAAAAGGAGGCTTTTTACATAGTTTACATTAAAAACACATAGCTATGTGGTTTGACTTAATGTAATTATAAACATGCAAAAAAGAAGGTGAACGTTCATTACTAGAGAAATGCGAATCAAAACCATAGCGAGACATCATCTCACAGTGATCAGAATGGCCGCCATCAAAAAGTCTACAAACAATTAATGCTGGAGAGGGTGTGGAGAAAAGGGAACCCTCTTACACGGCTGGTAGGAATGCCAACTGGTACAGCCACTATAGAGAACAGTGTGGAGATTCCTTAAAAAACTGGAAACAGAACTGCCATATGACCCAGCCATCCCACTGGTGGGCATACACACCAAGGAAACCAGAATTGAAAGAGACACATGTACCCCAATGTTCACCGCAGCACTGTTTACCATCGCTAGGACATGGAAGCAACCTAGATGTCCATGGGCAGACGAATGGATAAGGAAGTTGTGGTACATATGCACAATGGAACATTACTCAGCTCTAAAAAAGAATTCATTTGAGTCAGTTCTAAGGAGGTAGATGAAACTGGAGCCTATCATACAGAGTGAAGTATGTCAGAAAGAGAAATACCAATACAGTAAAGATGGTAAAAATGCTATATGCAAGGCAGCAAAAGAGACACAAGATGTGAAGAACAGGCTTTTAAGACTCTGTGGGAAAATGCAAGGGTGGGATGATTTGAGAGAACAGCACTGAAGCATGTATATTACCGTATGTAAAATAGATGACCAGTGCAAGTTCAATGCGTGAAGCAGGGCAATCAGAGCTGGTGCTCTGGGACAACCCAGAAGGATAAGATGGGGAGGGAACTGGGAGGGGGGTTTAGGAAGGGGACTCACACGTGCACCCATGGGTGATTCATGTCAATGTATGGCAAAAACCACAATATTGTAAAGAAATTATCCTCCAATTAAATTAATCAAAAAAGGTAAATAACTAGATTAACAGATATTCTATATGACAGCCATATACAGCAAGTTACAGCTAGCTTATCACTTCTAAATTACGTATCTCTAGGAAATTAAGATCCACGAGCACTGAGTAGTTTTAGGCAACTGACAGGTTATACTTCTATTTAATACCATGCTAAGAGAGACTAATAATTTATCCTACTTGTGAATATTAAAATAGTACTACACCTGTTTCTTTTTTCAACCTCAGCAACAAGCTCATCAGTAGAGAATTGACCTCTTACAACAAGAATCAAATTTTTAATGACATCTTCAGAGCAATCAACATCAAGTAATCCCCCAATAACCACAGGCAGTCGACTTGGATTCACCTATGGTTTAAAAAAAAAAAAGAAAGAATATCATTATGTTACCAAGAAACAAAACTGAAAAGATTTCTTAAAAAAAAAAAGCAAAAAGCAAGAAAAACACATTTTCCTCTTCAACCTGTTTTAAAAGTCAGTAATAAAGGGATTCTAAATTTGAAACTAGACAAAGGAATTTAGTAGGAAGTCTGCCTTAGTTACTCTTAAGGAGAAATAAGTCCAAAGAAGCAAAAGGAACAGAATGACTGAAAATATTATCTGGTAAAAAGGCCTCCATCATAGCAAAACTGCCCTCTATTTCTGGAGTTAGAATGCAAAGTTTCTAATACCTTTATTTAAGATGGTTTTAATACTGTGCTTTGGAGGCTATGGTCTCTACATGGATACCTCAGGGACTATCAGGTAAGTAAGGCGTAGGCCACTCAACTTTTCAACTACTGCAGTTCTGTTCTGTTTTACATACTTAGAATGCATGTAAAATTTTAATCCAAGAAAGGATTCTGCTGGGAAAAAAACCCGAAGGCCACCGTAGCACACCACTCTTACTGCACACAGGGTTTCAAAGGATGAAGATGTCCAGTGTGAGAAGTAAAATCTGTAAGAGTGTATTTTCAAGTTATCTAAGTTTTACTTACCTTCTGTACATATATTTCTATATACTTCTGAAGATTATTTCTATATAAATAGAGCACCAAATCATGGACAAAGTCAAATCGATCACACACAATGATAAGTGGTAACTGATCTGTTAGCTTTGCTTCCTGGAGGGAAAAAAAAAGAAACCTTAATTTTCTTCTTCTGTGAGGTTATCAGTATAAAATGAGAATTGGTTCCACACTTGCGGGAAAGGTTCACATAAACTTGGTTTTTCTTTTAAAGAAAGAAATGTCCCAATAGTTGGAGAGCATCCAACTCAGTTTCCATGAATTTTTATGAAGTAACATCCAGAGTCATAGCAAAATACCAGGTCCTTCCCACATATATCCTTTACAACAAAAGAGTAACAAGATTTATAAGTCTCCAGCGGCACTCAGGATATAAAATCATTACACCGGGACTTTCATTAATACTATCAGCTGAATTTGTAGTTACTTTAAGAGCTAGACTCACATTGTCAAAATTAGGCATATGTGGTTCACATTTGTTTCAAACTAATGACTTTCTAGAACACCCCTCCCCGTTCAAATCTATATGGCCAGCTTCTAATACTGTTACAATAAATCCTACAAGGAGCAGAATGATGGTGACAGGCATAAATTTAAATACACCACATGTTGCTATTTAAAAAAAAAAAAGGTTTACAAAATGAAAAGCATTTAAATCATCTTTAAATTGCGAACTGCTTTTACCATTACAAATATCAAGCTATAATCCTACTTATAGATTGACACAGATGTTACAGACAAGTAGGTAACACCTGTACTGGGCATTTACCTGATACATGTCCTGTTACATTCCAAAGACATAAGGTACAGCACAAAAAACAACAGTTTCCATCAGGAATTCATTTACATACAGTGAAACATTTCTCAATAAATGATTCCTCTATGACAGTCTACTGAAGGAGAACTAAGCAGGACAGGACTTTCCTCAATGACAGCCAAGGTAAGAATAAAAATTCCTGAGTCTAGCACGTATAAGCCACCCAATTATAAATAATTTGAAGATTGGTCTATGAAGTGTTCAGGGAACACTAAACCTTGGAGTTGTAAGAAATCCTGTAAAATAGTAATTAAAAAATCAAAATGGCTGTAAATCTGAAGTGAAGTCCAGCTGCAGATTTTTTACATCAAGGAAAGTCCTTTAGCACCATGGAAACTCTGTACTAACAGCTGCTACAATCATTTCTAAGAAGTGTTCGATCTACCTATGCAGAAGATTTTTTAATAGGGCAGGTTTCTCCTACAAAATAAACATCAATACACTTAATCATTATCTTGTTTACTACATATATAAAGTATTACCTATTGTATTTTACCACTTAGGGATAAAACATACTTCGCAAGTAATCCAAGATTACTTAGGTATTCTAGTCTCATGCATGAGTGTTTAAGATTTCTACTGTGAAAGATAACTTATTTGTATTGGCAAAGAAAATTTAAATTTGAAAAAAGGAGAAAACTGGGATACATTCTCAATTGCCTAAATTTGCTTATGATTTCATATATAAAAACAATGCCATTAACATTTTAAAATTTTACTTAAAGTTTGCGCCTTAGATACTATGATTAAGAGACATTAGGATCAAAACAGCAACTATATAAACAAATTCAGGTTTTCTTAAATACAAAGTTTGGATATATATCGGGGACAAAGTAAGCATTCCCCAAAGAGACTTACATTCTGGTGGGAAAAGACAATGATAAGTGTTATAAAGAAAAAGAGAACAAGATAAGGGGGTAGTGAGGACAGATAGGTTTTATTTTAGATAGGAGGAGGGTAATCTGAGACATCCTTCCATGTGACATTTGGTTAGAAATCTCTAAAAATGTACAGAAGCAGGTCAGGAGGGTTTGTGAGGAAAATGGGAAAGGGTAAGCAAAGGCTCTGGGACAGAAGAGGTTTTGGGGAGTTACAGGAATAACATGCAGGCCAGTGAGGTCGAGACAAAACCAGGAAAAGAAAAAAGATGGAAAATAAGATCAAAAATAGCAAGAGGCATGGGTCTGAAGAACACATTTATGTTTTCTATGCAAGATTAGAGTTTCACAAGTTTAGGGCACAAGTCAAATAACGCTAACGACAGAATTTCATCCTGCTTACAGGCTACTTTAAAGGAGAGTTCATATTCTATCCCTCTTTGTTCTCCTGGTGGCATTTGTCTAATATTCAAGATTAGATTCAGAGAAGTATTTTTATTATTACAGTTTACATACAACACCAGTCAATTATAACTAGCACCTCCAAAATGAAGTTGAATACCAGTGATGATAAAATGCAGCATGTAGCTACAAACGGCACATCAATAAGGAAAGTGAATAAATGGTACAGTATGTTCAATCTCATTGGGCTGAATATCCAACAGTAGCATCTTAGCACTGAGCTCCCATCTCCAATTATTAAATAAGAGATTAGGTTTTTCCTCTAACTTGGGTGGGAATTAAAATTCCTTCAAGTCAGGAATAACTTAAAACCAAAAAGAAACAAAACTTGCCTGCTAGCAAGGTTGATAATAGCTTATTTTCAAGGCCACTCACACAGCTTAATAAGCACAGTTATCACTTAACACCTATGGCATCAGGTCCCTCACAAACACAGCTGTGGCTGGGGAAACCGAGGCTGTGACAGGTTCGTTAATTTGCCTGAGGTAAGAGCTAGGCATTTACTGAAAGAATAAACAGCTCATTATAGAAAGAAAAGGAATTTGAACCAGGTCTGACAGGTTCAAAAGTCCATAGTTCACACCCACTCTCCTCTATTAGATTTGCACACAATTCACAAGCATGGAGGGAGGATTCCTCATCTAATTAGATTTCGTGGCTAAGCAAGGTAAGACAGCCACATCCTAGTTTCAGGAGTTTTTTTTTTAACGTTAATATCATAATTAGGTGAAAATAGTTAACTTAGTCCTGTTTTACATATATATGATAACTCAAATATTACAACTCAAGGCTAAAGAAATCACAATTGAAGCATAAAAGCTGAGAGCTTAATGAAAACAAAATCAGTAAGATCTGGTATCAATTTTTCAAAAAGGATACAGTATTGACACTCAAGGAGGAACTGACTGGTATTATAAGTACACTAGGTCAAGCACAGAGTATCAAATCTTTCTCATTTGGATGTTTTTTTCTGACACCAGGAAATCTTGGGTTCGCACATATACAAGCCAGGATCTTCAGAATATTCATGATGACCAAGACATTATACTTTTGGGGGAATGTTTATCTTTTAATCTAAAATATAAGGCAACTTCAGCATTTTACATCATTACACTAAAACACTTAAGGGTTTAGCTAATTAATCTAGGTATTAAGTTCTTCAAAAGAAGAATCAGTTAATACAACTATAGATTATCTGCAAGGTGGTCAAACCAGTCCATCCTGAAGGAAATCAGTCCTGAATATTTATTGGAAGGACTGATGCTGAAGCTGAAGCTCCAATACTTTGGCCACCTGATGCGAAGAGCTAACTCACTGGAAAAGACCCTGATGCTGGGAAAGACTGAAGGCAGGAGAAGGGGACAACAGAGGATGAGATGGTTGGATGGCATCACCAACTCGATAGACAGGAGTTTGAGCAAGCTCTGGGAGTTGGTAATGCACAGGGAAGCCTGGTGTGCTGCAGTCCATAGAGTCGGACGTGACTGAGCAACTAAACTGAACTAAAAGTATATAGATATATACTGGGGGGATCTGAATGTTCTGTAATTTCCTAATTTTTATAAATGATTGCCAACGTTAAAAGTCTTATTTTCCCTACAAAGCAATTAGTAGGTATGACAAAACTAAACATTAATAAAATAAACTGCCCTTAGGTGTGCCTTAAAGACCTAAGAATCTTTAAACTATTATTCTTCACTCCAACACAGGCAGTTCTACTTCTCCATAACCAAATTTGTGTGTCACAAAGCTGTAGTTTTTCTGTTTGACTGTGCCTTCAGTTTATAAATTATGCATGATTAATATTTAATTTCTAGAATTGGGCTAATTGATGATAGAGAAAAACCTATTTCCTTTACACAGTGGAATCCTTTGCATAAACAGGCCCCTTAAAAGAATACTGAGGGCAAGCTGACCTTAATATTCAAAAAGTGCCTAAATGATATTCTAAAACAACACTGAGTGTCTACAATCACTTAATAAAAATTTTCTTCTAAAATTAAAGTGCAAGAAAGGAAATTCCTTAAAGACGGTGATTTTTTTCTCTTCACTTAAACAGATGGTCATTCTTAAATATTACTTACCAATTTCCTTCCTTATTTCAAAGGAAACCACAGAGTATGAAATTTGGAAGAAAGCATTCAGTATACAGTTTTGAGATTCTAAGAATTTCACTTTTAGGGGAAAAAATTTTTTTAACTATGAGCAAACCCTTGCAGGACTGCTGATCTTCAAGCCAACCAGAAAATGCACTACTCAAAACCACTTACCTTGAGAAAATTCTTGACTCGCTCAGGATCATAGCAGTTGCTTTCTCTGCAGATTCTTTCTACTTCTTTGATCTGCCCAGTCTTGCAAGCTGCCTGAATATATTTAAAGTGCACATCTGGGTCTTGACTAAAGTTAACAATGGATCCCAGAAAATAAAAAAGACCTTAAAGAAAGAAATAATTGAAATTAAGCACAGGTGTACCTTTGAGAACAACTGACCTGAAAAAATACTTAAGCAATTAAAAAACATTGTCAATTATACCAAACTTCTAAAAAACAAGCAAACAAAACACTGTTATACTGCACATTCCACTCCCAAATAAAAACTAGTTGCTCAAAGTACTCAATATTAAATAATCCACTAATTAGTTCAATAAATGGATTTATACTTTAATCCCTACAGAACAGAAAATTCAATGTTTTCTACTAATGATAGTTGAGAAATAGGAGACAGCTACTTAATATCAAAACTAATTATCACAACATATTCCAGATGAGAAATTCTGAATGAAGTCCACTACACCAGGTGCTTTTATATATGCAGTTAATAGTAAACATACAAAAGTAGCTTAAAAATAATTTAATGCAGTGCTGTCCAATAGGATTTTCTGCAGTGATGCAAATACATAGCAGCCACTAACCAGATCTGGCTTCTGAGCACCTGAAACGTTGCTAGTGTGACTGAAGAACTAAAGTTTTAATTGTATTCAATTGTAATACTTTTATTTACACAGCTACATGCGGCTGGGGGCTACGTACTGAATGAACAGTATAAATGTAGTACACAGTTAACTTAAGAACTGAAAAAATTAAGAAAATTATGTAGAAATCTTTTATTCCTTCTGTCTAGAGTAGTCCACCAAAAAGGGGGAGGAAAAGTTAGGCAGAGACCAGATGTTCAGCTAATGAACCTAAAAGCCACTGACAGTGATCACATTAGCACTCAGTACAACAGTGGTTCTCAACTGTGGATGAAATGGTTTTCTTCCCAGGAGACATTTTCAGTGGTCACAACTGGTGGAGCTGACGCTTCTGGCATTTACTGAACTGAAGCCACCAATGTTGCCAAATATCCTGCAGGCATACAACAACATACCCTCCAACTCAACAAATCATCCAGCCCAAAATGTCTATATCATTGGGACTAAGAAAACCTGCTACAGGGACAAGTCACAAAATTTCCTCGGCTAGAATCCTTTGCCATTACAAAAACCAGACAATATAAACATGATCATTATATACCCGATCATTAGTATTTTTATCTTATTCAAATATGACAAAGCTACTACATATATTTGTATGTTAAGATTCTGCCTTTAACTGACCTATAATATATCCATGCAGACAGTCTGATTCACTTCATGTCCCTAGAACCTGACACAGACGATGCCTGACTATATTTATTGACAATAAAACTTAAAATATTCCATCAAAATAAGCTTGTAGAAAGAATTTTCAATAGCCTATGACCATTAATAACCTATGACCTATACCCCTCTTGGCTATCTTAAGTCACTTAAAACGACTCGAACTTTTAATTACCTTCAAAACTCTTGAAAGATTCAAAAAGTTCAATCAGAGACTGAGTGGACAGTTGTTCATGATATTTAGAAGCCACCTGTACACAGATCTGTAGATTCTGACGAATATTGGCAGACAGCATGGCCCTGAGGCATTCTAGGGAGTCTTCCACTGATAAGGACCCAAAGTAATTCACTAACCACTAGAGGACAAAATAAACAAGTAAATGAAATAATATTAAATCTAATGGATCATTTGGTTACACAAACACATTTTCAGTATACCAATTAATGGTAACTAATAGGTAAGACACTGAAATACCTCAGGGTTAAGAAGATGGGTGTGAACGACCGCACGCTTTATATCATATAAGTCAGTGAAGTGTTCTAACGCACGCTGCAAGAGGCCAGCCTTTTCACACAGCTGAGCGATATGAGCCCGATCATAATGTGTGAACATCTGATTGCCTAGAATAGCATCTGCGACCTAGAAAACCACAAAAGGATGAGTTTATCTTACCACTCCACCTGTATCAGTAATTCCATATCCAGATTACACCTTAAGATCCAATACTGGACTGATAAAGGAGAGAAAGTACAAAGAGAATTTTAGCCAAATTTTCTAAAATGAGGAATGGGCATCTCAGTAGCTTCAAATAACTTAATCTAAGCAGCTCTGAATAACAGTTGTAGAAAAACAGTGACGGAAACATGCTATAAAATGCATGAAAACACATACCTGAGGTGCATGCATAAGGTTCATCTCAAGCAACCTCGTCTGTAAAGGACCTTCAGATGGGCGATTATTCTTCAGGGCATCAAGCAAGAATGCAGTACACTGCTGAATTAGATTGTATTCCATAAACACATCAACAATCTGCAAAAAAAAGATGTAAGGGAAACTGTTTTAAGATACTTAAAAACTACTTTATGATACAGTTGACAATATAGGTAAGTGAAAGGAAATTAAACATTATCTCTTTCTTCATATATAAAACACTACCAGATCAAATCCCAGATTTAAAGAATATTATTTAGATAACATAACCTCATAATTTAATAGGAGGTTTTATCTTCCGCAGTTACTTTAGTTCTAGTAAAAACACCCATAAAATATTCCAAGATACTATATAGAGGCAGAATATAAACTGCAAGATTTAACATCTTGATTAACTGATTGATGCACACGTGCATGCCACGCCACAGGGCATGCCAGACTGTAGTTCTCTGACCAAGAACTGAATCTGTACCCTGTGCAGTAGAAGCAAGACTCCTAACCACTGGACCACCAGGGAAGTCCCTGACGAACTGTTTAAAATACACAAAAGCATAAAAATGAAAGAGTCCTCGATTCCCACTTCATATATGCATTTTCTCTCTCCCTTCACCAAGTGGCAGAGACTAGCCTTTGTGTTTTATTATACCTATATTTTTCATATTTTTAATACATATATCACTCTAAATGAGGTGGGATTTGTTTTGCATGTTTTAAAGCTATATATATATATGTGTGTGTATATATATATAGATGGTATCTTACTGCCCATTCTTCTACAACTTGCTTTTCTTGGGCAACATAGTTGAAATTTATCCATGTAAATAAATAAACACAGCTCTAAGTTCTACAAATTTTTAAAAAGTTAACCTTTTCTTCTCCAGGTTGTTTAAACTCAGATCCTCCCCCTCTACCCTGATTCTCAAATTAACTTTTACAAGATACATTTTAAATTGTTTACCTGGGTGATATCAGCAAGAGGTTCTTCATCCTGAACTAACATTTGAGCAAACTGCTGCCCCTGATCTGGACTGATACGCATAACATTTCTCAGCAGAAAGATCCAGTCTGGAGTATATCCAACCTAAAAACAGACAAAAATGTAAGCCCTGCTGCAGAGTTCCATTTTTATATTACTTAAAGGCTTTTTCGCAACTATACTCCAATAACGAATTTTAAAAGAGAAGAAATCACATAACAAAAATAAGCCAAAAGCAACGGGCACCCCTCCATCCCCGTGGGAAATAAATGCTTCTTCTACAATAGAATCTTACTACAGGACTACTGGTGAAAGTACAAATTCAGTTTTAACAGATGCTCAATTTGATCTTGGTTCATATAAGACAGTTTGATATTGGTGATAATATATTTGAACAAATGGCTATAAATTTTTATAATCAGCTTATTCAGTCTCACTGAACATGAAAAAATTTGTTCTAATAGGTTAAACATGTCCTAGCAGTTTAAGTTCTAAATGCTATGCAAGAGTAACTGTCCCCATTAAAAGTGATTCTGTAAATGAGAACAATAATAGTACTTTATACTTTCCCAAGTAATCATAAAAATTTAAGGAAGTTTACTACTAAAACTGAGAGTGACTAGAGGATAATTTCTCTCTTAATGTTTTAATGAGTGTATGTTCAGAATTTGTTTCATTGAACTCACTTTTTTAGCATATAAAACAATCTTCTGGACTTGACCTGTTTCTGCAAAGCACTGAATGACTTTATTTGGAACGTTAGCCCTTAAGTACACACTAAGCGCCAATGTAGGGTCTACAGATTTCACAAGGTCTCCTAGTTCTTCAGAACATTCCAGCTGTCCAAAGGGAAAAGAGACTGTTTAGTAATCCATGAGCTATTTTATAAATAAGCAGTTGTTACTACTTCCATTATAAATAATAACTAATATGACAGGCATTTAGTTACCCAGTTGTCCCAAAATGTATTATAAATATGCAGGAATTATGGTTATAAAGACTACTCATTTTGTAGTAAAATTCTCCACACATTCTAGCTAAGGATAAAAACTCACCAAGACTTCACATGTACAGATTCTACCAACTCTCTTGTTAGGCGTATAAATATTTAAGAAGCAGAATCTTGTACTTCTCACTATAAGAATATTCAGGTATCAGTCCCAGATGGTCTAAATTTTACAAGAATAATCCAGCTCCCAATGTAATGCTATCAAATGAAAATCTGATATTCAAAAAGCCAGCTGAGGTTTACCATAAAGACCACTTTAAAATTAGGGAATAAACTCTAGGACCTAAGCTTCATTATCGTCTTGACTTTTGGGTTTAAAAGTTGTAAAGCAGGACACTAATTTCAAAGTCAAGCAGATAAAAATGTTAGAATTTTAAGGTGGAATACATGCAGATACACTCCTCTGTGCCATTCAATCTGCCTAAAATGCTCAATCTGGAAAACTGTGTCTCTAAAGGAGCTTTGCTTTACACACTAGAGTTGACTTTCTATTTTATGAGTATGTCAAAAGAATAGCGCTTATCACTGATATTCAATAATGAGACGTTCTATCAGAGTCTATACCCTCTCAACTGAACACACTAATGAAGAGTTGACCAGTGTCCTTTTTACCACAAATGAATCCTACATGACCATTCACCAAAATAGGTAATGATACCCAAAAAGCTCTTACATTGTTATACTGGTCAACTCAGTTACCTTGGCTGTTCTCATCCTCCCTTATCTTAAACAATTAGGACGGACCTCAAGTACTATGTGGCTAGTAACTATTCTTCAGCAGAGTCCTGTCCAAGCATCCCAACTCTGAGGTTCTATCCTCCAGTATCCTCTAAGACTGCCAGAAGCTAGGTCAAGAAACAAGGATTTAGCATTAGTAATGTAGAAATACTACCAACATACACTAAAGCTCAAGGGTCTAACATTAAAAGTTATTCACAACCCAGAGTGCTATAAAATAGGACCACCTCAGTTCTTGACACTGACCTAAGACATGACAATTCAATATTACCACTTTATGCAGAAAGGCTTTCTATAGTGGTATAAAAGCAATAACATCACTAATGGGTTGTTTAAACTCATTAGTTGTCTTACAAATAGGTGACATTTTCCATAATATACACTAGAAAACATAATACTATTAGATGCTCTATGGGAAAAAAAAATTCGTAACTACTGAGCGAACATAAAATGGATAGAGAAATCCCACAGTAAAGAAAGCTGGTTAACAACAGTTTTCAATTATTCATATTTAAAGAACTTCAAGAAACTAATCAGTTAAATATTTTTTCATGTAACACCAGCTAACATTCTGTGAAGTGACTCTGGGGATCTGCATCACTGCTAGTCAGACAGTCCTGATGTCTTGTTAAACAATTCCACGTTGTACATAACATATTTCCCTTACACACCTAACGGGTTACTAGCATCAGATACCACCATTTTGATACTTGCGAAGTTCTAAAAGAAAAGATACAATGTTGTATGGCTGAAAATACTGGGCATCCCAAGTGTGGGATGTGGGAGACAGGAATACATTCTTAGGTCCCCATGAGTGTATACATGTTGACAAATATGAACATGCAAAGTGTCTAACGCTAAGCTTAACCACCAAGCAAATAATCCTGGATTCCCTTTTAAAATAAAGATACCTCAACATGCCACAAAAATAACCCATTTTCAAAAGAAAACATGTCTATGCATCTCATCAGTGTCTGTTCTTTCACCATTCCTACAAACAGTGAATCATGGATGGAGATATTCTGGCACAGCCTGTGTTTTTAACTTACTAACATGGTATTTAATCAAAGTGAAAATATCTTAACGTAAGTTAATATACCTTATCTTCTTTTAACCATTTCTCCAAAAGCTGTTTCCGCCCCTGCTGAAGTACAGGCCTACACAGTTCTAAGGATTCATATTTGTTTAGCTGGCCCTGGTCCAAAAGGATTCCAAAGTACTGAAGTAGGGGTGAAGTTTGACCTGGCTGAGCTGGAACGCTCTGGAACCGACGGATGGTGTCTGGGGTACGAAGAATTCCCTTTAAGAAACAGAAATGTTAAGGACTCCTTTTAAAGATGATTCAATATCACACTAATAACTCCATGGATCTGTTAAGTCAATTTTAAAGGCATGATTCCATCTACTGAAACCACATCTCAACTTTTCAACACGTTGAATGGTAAAGATTCAAGCAATGTCTATCACACTTCTGGTTCAATGTTATGAGATTATTCTGAATCAGAAACATACCAACCTAATGCTAATGTGTAAGAGGATAGTTACAACTAACTATTATTCCAGGTTCACATGAGGTTAAGTAAAAATTTCATTACCAGTCAGGAAGGAAGGTATTAATTCAGTCCCACATAATACAAAAATGATGAGGATAAATTCAGGTCAAGTTCAGACAACTCTTCGTACCATGAATTGAACAAGATCTTTTTCATCTTTAAGATATAAAATCAGCAGCTATCGTTAAGATCCAACTAAGAAAACATTATTACATCTATGTAAATCAGAGCCTGTTAGATCTACACATCATTCTAACAGTCTGAGTTTTAAAAAGTTAACCAAATCTAGAGCATAGAAAATTAACTAACTAAATCTAGAAGAAACTCATTGTACTGGAAAACATCCTAAAAGACTCCTTTCTCTGTGGGAAGCTGGTTCTACTTGAAACAGTATTAGAAACAGGGCACGCTGGCATCAATCCAGACATGGCAATTTTCCTTTTCCTAACTACTTACCTTTGGTGCATTAGCAGCCACCTTCGCTGCCTCCGAGTAATTTCCCTGGGCAAAAAGGGCATTAAATTTCCGGGCAAAGAGTTCTTCAGCACCAGCTAAGTTGTTACGTACAGCCATTCTCAGAGCCAAATCAGGATTTTGTAGGACATTGGTGATATAAGGGATTATGTTTTCTTCTTCCACACATACTGAGAGAACCTGCAATTTAAGATGTAATGAACAGCTGCAATGCGTTCACGTGAGCATCAGATACTACATATGTTTAATGCTGATGACTACTGAGTGACAAAGTAATAAAACTGGGATGGCTGCTTTCTTGCCACCACTAAAAAAAAAAAAAAGAGGGCAGAAAAGAGAAGACTGAGGGGTGCTGCTAATCCAACTGGGGGTTCCTAAAGAAACCTATATGCAGGTCAGGAAACAGAACTGGACATCGAACAACAGATTGGTTCCAAATAGGAAAAAGAGTACGTCAAGGCTGTATATTGTCACCCTGCTTATTTAACTTATATGCAGAGTACACCATGAGAAACGCTGGGCTGGAAGAAGCACAAGCTGGAATCAAGATTACCGAGAGAAATATCAATAACCTCAGATACCACCCTTATGGCAGAAAGTCAAGAGGAACTAAAACGCCTCTTGATGAAACTGAAAGAGGAGAGTGAAAAAGTTGGCTTAAAGCCTAACATTCAGAAAACGAAGAACATGGCATCTGGTCCCATCACTTCATGGGAAATAGATGGGGAAACAGGGTGAGACTTTATTTTTGGGGGCTCCAAAATCACTGCAGATGGTGCCTCAGCCATGAAATTAAAAGATGCTTACTCCTTGGAAGGAAAGTTATGACCAACCTCGATAGCATATTAAAAAGCAGAGACATTACTTCCCAACAAAGGTCCGTCTAGTAGTCAAGGCTATGGTTTTTCCNCCTCAGATACACAGATGACACCACCCTTATGGCAGAAAGCAAAGAAGAACTAAAGAGGCTCTTGATGAGAGTGAAACAGGAGAGTGGAAAAGTTGGCTTAAAACTCAACATTCAGAAAACGAAGATCATGGCATTTGGTCCCATCACTTCATGGTAAATAGATGGGGAAACAGTGAGAGACTATTTTCTTGGGCTCCAAAATCACTGCAGATGGTGACTGCAGCCATGAAATTAAAAGACACTTGCTCCTTGGAAGAAAAGCTATGACCAACCTAGACAGCGTATTAAAAAGCAGAGACATTGCCAACAAAGGTCCATCTGGTGAAAGCTATGGTTTTTCCTGTAGTCATGTATGGATGTGAGAGTTGGACTATAAAGAAAGCTGAGTGCTGAAGAATTGATGCTTTTGAACTGTGGTGTTGGAGAAGATCTTGAGAGTCCTTTGGACTGGAAGGAGATCCAACCAGTCCATCCTAAAGGAAATCAGTCCTGACTATTCACTGGAAGGACTGATGCTGAGGCTGAAACTCCAATACTTTGGCCACCTGATGTGAAGAGCTGACTCATTGGAAAAGACTCTGATGCTGGAAAAGATTGAGGGCAGAAGGAGAAGGGGATGACAGAGGAAGAAATGGTTGGATGGCATCATTGACTTGATGGATATGAGTTTGAACAAGCTCCGGGAGTTAGTGATGGACAGGGAGGCCTGGTGTGCCACAATCCACAGGGTCACAAAGAGTTGGGCACACTGAGCGACTGGACTGAACTGAACTGAACTGTTGGCTCATTTGAAAAGATAAACTAGAATACCTCAGGCTGAATTCCTAACTGGGGAAGGATGCTTATGCATCAACTCCCACCCATCAGTCATTGGTTGAGAATTGGTCCCAGAGGTCATTTACTTCCAAGCATTTCTTTTCTGACTCTTGTGCAGTGCAGATAGGCTCTGACCAGGCAAAGCCCTCAGACCTTCTTTAGCATGCAACAGAATGGTCGATGTCAATAGGTAAGAGATTGAGACACTGACAGTATCTCCCAGTTTCAGTATAGTTCCTAAACAATTTTTTACTTAAAATAAATGTTAATCACGGGTCAGTTTACCTAAGTAGATCTTTTTCTCATCCTAAAAGTAAATGACCAACTAATGTTAGTAATTTTAAAATATGATCTTCCATACAATGGAATATATAGCTGATCACATTAAACTGGATTATCAAGTTCCCGTGAATCAGACTGCTTAGTGGAGTGTCTTGTGTTGAGTATACTGCTGCTTTTCTTTCTAAAGAAATGCAAAAATTCTATTTCATGGGCCATGAAGCTATTTATTAAACCAATTTATTTATGGGCTGTTAGTTATGATTATGTAATAAAAAGGGTACATGAATTCTTTGAAAGTGAGCTCTTCATTTTTATAATATAGAGTAGCTCTAAAAATGTCTAGGTAGTTTTTCACAGAAGATATATAAAAGTTAATTATTAAAAATTAATATTTTTTGGTATAATCCAAGATTTGAAATAAAACATTACAGAATATAGCAAGCTCTCTTTTTAAATTAAGAAGCTTAATTGCCCCTAGGAAAAACACTAGAAAAATTTTCGGTAATACAGAATGAGAAAACATTTTACCAAGATGTAAAAATTCAAGGCATGATGAAGAGATATGATTTTGTTCATTACAGTGAGTCATAATTTCCAAATGGGTTTCTTTGAAACCCATTGGCTTATGAGTACATTATATGGTCTGTGTAAGGTTCTTCTGGAATGAGAATCACACCTACTCTGAAAGAATTTATCCATTAAATTTAAATGAAAATATAGTCAAATGTCGTAATAAAGTTATGGGGAAAGAGGTGCCACAAATGAAATAATCAATTTCAAATATAAAGGACTAAAACTGAGAAATGAAAATGTCTCAAAAATTTATGAATTTTGTCTTTTTGTTCTTAAGCACTTGCAGGGATTAATGAATGTTTAAAATACCATGTGTGGCAAAATGAGGAAACCTGGTCTGTTTCCTGCCAGATGTGGTTAAGAATTATAGAGCTAAACCTCTGATCCAGAAACAGCAGCAAAGCAAACCTTTCAGTCTTCTGTCATGAGTGAATATAAAGATAACTACTAGGACATGAAACCAAAATGTTTATTGAGATTTACAGAGTTAATCCATGGAATTTAGATAAGAGTCAGTACGATTTTTGTTAAGTGAGAATTCTTAAATGCCCTAATTAAACGTTGAAAAAATAACTGAATGTTTGTTTGACATGTGTTATAACTTATCAATATAAAACAACAGTATATAACATTTTAAAACCTTTTGTTTACTAAAACATTCGTATCTTCAAGAATAAGGCCTAGTACTTTAGAATCTACAACAAAACTGTTATCTCTGCATTTGTACACATCTAGTGGAAACCCTAAATTAACCAAAGGGCTCTTTTGTACATGCAAATATATTTTTCCTCATTTTGAGGTTTAATACCATTCATGTATTTGTTATGTTTAACACTCCTCCTTCAAAAAGGAATTTGAAGTGCTATCTCTATTTGTCTTTATATATATATCATCTATATAATAGTGTGTGTATATGTATGGTTTCGATTACTATATATACGATGGAATCTCAAATTTATCCAGTCCAAATTTTTCCTTTGGGTACAGACTCTAGACTCCCAAGTATTCAAACAGGATGTTGGGAAATCCTCAGAGATAAACTGGTACAGTTCAACCCACCCAAATCTAAAGACAATGCGTCTGTATTATTATATCAATATTATGTAGTTATTTTAAAATAAAAAGTTGATGCACATTCTTACTATAATGCAAACAGGCCAATAAGAATTATCTTTTAAGCTATCTAAGTTCTTCAATTACAGAATCCATTTCTTAGCAATTTTTATTTTTCTAGTATTATAAATGTGATTAAAAAACAATGTTAGGGCTAGTAAAAGAATATGAATTATAGAAGTATTTGAGCTCCTTATTTTGATGGTGTNATTACAGAATCCATTTCTTAGCAATTTTTATTTTTCTAGTATTATAAATGTGATTAAAAAACAATGTTAGGGCTAGTAAAAGAATATGAATTATAGAAGTATTTGAGCTCCTTATTTTGATGGTGTATTTTTTTTCTGGGTTAATAATGACAAAACATACTTCTTTATTGTATTTTGCAAATGTGCATCATTGTAAATAAAGCTGATGCATGAGATAAGAATTTATACATAATATATTTTAATATTTAGATATTTGCAAAAAGATTGTTTATTTTTCAAATAACTCATAATCTAGTTGCATATGAAAGTTTTCTAATATGTTAAGAATGCTTTAGATTTGATAAATGTATGGTAGGCAGTATAGAAGATTCTTATAAATGAGAAAATAAAAATCATCTGTATTCCACCCAGGGACTCTGTTAAAATTTTTTTGTTTATATTTTTCCAATTGTCCTCAATGNCATATGAAAGTTTTCTAATATGTTAAGAATGCTTTAGATTTGATAAATGTATGGTAGGCAGTATAGAAGATTCTTATAAATGAGAAAATAAAAATCATCTGTATTCCACCCAGGGACTCTGTTAAAATTTTTTTGTTTATATTTTTCCAATTGTCCTCAATGAGATCGCAGACACACACATTTTGTTTCTGTTTTTTTCTCTCAACTTTTAGAATTTTCTCAGACTTCTACAAATTCATTATATATGTATTTAGCATTTGCAAATTATTGCATAATATAGAAATACTTATTTGATAGTTCCTTAATTTTGAAACATTTTTATTGTTTCTAGTTTTTATTTGATAATGATGCAGTGAATGTGTTTGGGTATAAATCTTTGTGTTTTAAAATGATATCTTCCAAATAAATTCTTAAAATTGAAGTTATTGTGTCAAAGAACTTAAATATTTGAGGTTATTTATGGATATTGTTAATCATTTTTCTGCAGGAAATTTAATCAATATGTAATCATGCTATATATGCATGATAGTACATCCTTATTGTTTACCACTTATTATGGACTGTGTGTTGGTCCTTTCTCCTAGCGCCAACTCAGGTATTGACATCTGATTCCTAAATGTCCTGGTGTTGGAAGTGAAGCCTTAGGGAGGAAATTAGATCATGAATATGGAGCCATCATGAAAGGGTTTAGTGTCCTTGGATGAGACCAGAGAGGCAGCTCACTCTGTTTGCACCCTGTGAGGATATAATATGATGACAGTGTGCAGTCCAGAAGAGGGTTCTCGCCAGAACGTGACCATCCTGGCATCCTGGTATCGGATTTCCAGCATCCAGAACTGTAAGAAAAGCTCGTGTACACCTGTGGTGTATTCATGTCGATGTATGGCAAAGCCAATAGAGTATTGTAAAGTAAAATAAAGTAAGAAAATAAATTAATTAATTTAAAAAAAACTGAAAAAAAAAACCAAAGAAAATACTGTTGTTTATAAGCTACCCAGTCTACGGCACTTGTTTAGAGCAAAACATAGCTGGGATTTCCAGGTGGTTCCGTGATAAAGAGTCCGCCTGCCAGTGCAGGAGATGTGGGCTTGATCTCTATGTCAGGACGATTCGTTGGAGAAGGAAATGGCAACCCACTCCAGTATTCTTGCCTGGAGAATCCCATGGACAGAGGAGCCTGGTGGGCTACAGTCCACGGGGTTGCAAAGAGTTGGACACAACTGAGCGAATNGGCACTTGTTTAGAGCAAAACATAGCTGGGATTTCCAGGTGGTTCCGTGATAAAGAGTCCGCCTGCCAGTGCAGGAGATGTGGGCTTGATCTCTATGTCAGGACGATTCGTTGGAGAAGGAAATGGCAACCCACTCCAGTATTCTTGCCTGGAGAATCCCATGGACAGAGGAGCCTGGTGGGCTACAGTCCACGGGGTTGCAAAGAGTTGGACACAACTGAGCGAATTCACTTCACTTCACTCACTTGTCAAATTTAAAGCAAATATTTTTCTTGAAATGTTTGCCTTTTGATTTTGTTATAAAATTAGATTTAGGTAAAAGAGTATATTTTAATTTAGTTCTTTTAAGTCATCACATCTAATAATCTTCTGATTTTAATTTTTCTGTTGTTTTCATGTTAAGAAAGCCTTCCCAATATGAGATCATATTCACTCATATTAACAGATACTTACTTTTAACAGCTTAATGTCTTAGACTTAAATTGTTTATCCATTAATTATTCTGATATGCAGTCTGAATAGAAGATCTAAAATTTAATGTTTCTAAGTCATTATTCAATTATACTATTATTTATTGAATGGTTGTTCTGCCTGATTTTATATTTGTACTATACTTTTAATTATCATAGCTTTATATATTTTTGTATATGGTATATCAAGTTGCCATCCCTGAAATTATTTTTTTCTTCCTTAAAGTTAACTCACTTTTTTTTCTCATGTGTATTTTTCTAAATATTTTAATGATAAAATTCTTAAATGACTGTACAGAAACCACCTTGGAATTTTGATTAGATTCCATTTACCTACAAATTAATTTTAGGTGGGTCAATATTTGTTGTGTTTTTTTCTTAAACTGTGTTTCTTCCCTATTTCATTCCCAGCAGAACTTTCTCTTCACTTGAGAGCCATACAATTTCAGGGAAGCTATTCCAGCTAAAGCCAATCAGTATAGTCCTTCTTTCTTGTGACAGAGATGGAGGGTTAGAGAGTTAATTCAATCCAATTACAGGGGATCTCAGTGTTCACTGGGGATGCTAGGTANTCACTTGAGAGCCATACAATTTCAGGGAAGCTATTCCAGCTAAAGCCAATCAGTATAGTCCTTCTTTCTTGTGACAGAGATGGAGGGTTAGAGAGTTAATTCAATCCAATTACAGGGGATCTCAGTGTTCACTGGGGATGCTAGGTAAAGAGGCTTTAGGCAGATAATTGAGATAGAAAGAATTCAGGTATTTTGTGTCATTTTTGGACTCCTGGATCAGACTTCATTGAAGTATCTGCATTTTTTAGTTATGATATCCAACAAATTCTTTTCAGGTTTTAAAGGTAGCTTGAATTAGGTTTTTTGTTACTGTCAGGGAGGAAGAAAATTTCCTCTACCTTTCTAGGTTTTTCTGGCTGGTCTAAGAATGAAATGTTATGAGACAGATTAACAAGAGAAAGTTAAACTAAGGTTTAATTCCCTGTATACATGGAAGAGACCCAGGAAAACTGAGTAACTCTCCAAAATGACTGAAGCCTTCATCTTAAATACCATCTTCAACAGACGAAAGAGGATGCTGGAGTAGGAGTTTGGGACCTCAAAGGAGAGGAAGGCAATTCACATGAAGAGGGAAAAGCAAATGTTGGGTACACAAATGTTTGCTGAGTCATGTAGAGACGATGAGACGCAGAATAAATTCTGATTTCCAGAATTCTGCCAAGTTCCCTCAACTAAACCTAACCTGTACCATATTCTTTGTAGATATTTCTAGCAAAAGCTTAGAAACAGGCCTTCTTTGTAAATTCTTTTAGGCAGTTAGGAAAAGAGTCACTTTCTTCCTGAGTCTTTTTGGCAACTTTGCTCCCTTACATTATTTTCAAAGAAGACCATTTATACTATTATTATATCATTATAATATCTGTTTTCATCTCGATAAACATGGTGTGATAATTTCCTTAAGACTTTTTTTGGTATGTCAGCAATGTTGTTTCATTTTCTTTCCATATGTAATATATCTTGATTATTTCTGAGTGCTCTAGTACATTTTAAATTGCAGTCTAAAAGCTTGGTTTTGCATAAAGCATTGGAGAAATACATGGTAGACTAAAGTAAAGAAATAAATAGTAGTAATAAATAATACTGATGCTCATAAATTTTTATGGAGTAATTATTATGTTCCAGATGCAATTCTTTCTGTATGTTGTCATGTATTATCTCATGAAGTAGCTATAAATATGATCCCAGTTTTATGGATGAGATAAAGGAGGCAGAGATATTGAGAAACTACCCCAGTCAGTAGTGCATCTGGGATTTGAAATCAGGCGGTCTGGGTCCAGGGTCTGTACTTATAACCAATACCTTATACTGGTCCTTAATTATAACTGTATCCAGAATAAATAAAAGTGTGCAAAATAGCTGTGAATTATTAATATCAAAAATATTTGTTAGTTTTTAGAATTATATGAAATAAGTAGTCCAGTTGGCAGTTTCTAAGTGCTAGAATTCCTGTCAGCTCAGGTTCTTAGGTGTGATTTACCTTGGTTTCCGGTTGGACTCAAGGCAAAAGAAATGATGATGATACACATGATTCCTTTTATTTTACCACCGAGCTGTCACATTTTGGACTGTCTGATACTGCATGTAGAGTTTTTTAATAACTGCACAGTCATACTTAGGAAATCACATAGGCGTTTATCTTCATGTACTAAAAATTTTACATAGAAAATCAGCACAAGTAGAGAGTTAAACAACCTACCACCTCTGTATTGTTCAAAGGAGAGAGACAGGAGTAGACTTGTTCACAGTAACTTTAGGTATACATGCGTGGTCATAGGCTTGTTACAGCGTGCTGGAGTCAAGATCTAGGAAATCAGAGATGCAACTCAAAACTTTTTCAGCTAAAATCGTCTTCAGAAGCCATCATTCTGTAAACAGCAGGGGGCGTACTTTCTTTTCTGATCTCTTTTTCAACAGAGCTATCTACATCTGTTAAATTTTCCAGTGCTGTTGCTCTTTGCTTCTTGCACATATATAACTCACAGTTTGGGGAAATCATGAATAGCTTATGCTCATCTGGATGAAATAATTCATAATTTTGTATCTCTGAAATGTTTGAGAAATTATTAGACATTTAAAATTCAGACATGTGAAACCCAAGTCAGAGGATTTCTGGTTTAACTTGGAAAGCATAAGTAAACTATATATCTAAATAAAGCAAAGTGTTGGAAAGCAGTAGGCATTTTNATGTTTGAGAAATTATTAGACATTTAAAATTCAGACATGTGAAACCCAAGTCAGAGGATTTCTGGTTTAACTTGGAAAGCATAAGTAAACTATATATCTAAATAAAGCAAAGTGTTGGAAAGCAGTAGGCATTTTACATTTTTTTAGAGACTGGTAGAATATGACATTTTGAGATGTATTGAGAAGAGTAATCATAGTGATTTCCCTTTCCAACAGGTTTTGCATACATGTGGCTTTGAATCTGATAATAGTTAGAAAGATTTGTTAGTAAGAACCCATTGTGATGCCACTTATTTTAGTATCTAATCATAAATCTCTTTGTTCCATGTGTGAAAGTTTTGTCTTATCATCGTGATGAGTAGCTCTTGAATACAGGGACGGGCATCTTTTAGAGGACTAGGGCCCTGATTGGAGCCCATACATTACTTCTTATTAAGCTGAATGAAAGAATTGTCTGAAAGTGGAGTTTCCCACACATATCATTATATCTCCCTTGCATTCTCCTTATCCTTCCCCAGGTTATCTGTCCTGTGTTCAGTGTGCGTGTGCCACATCTATGCCAAATCTCAGTGGTCAGTAACAAAACTGGAAAACAAGAGACATTATTTATTCAGTGATTCTTTAGCTTTTTGTGGAAAATTTTTTTGAAACCCTATCATTTATTATGTGCTAAGTACTTTGCAGATGTTATTTGCTTAAATTTACAATAACTCTGCAGTCATATACTCTACCTTTGAGCTATACTCTTTTACAATAACTCTATGAATTAGGTACTATTATTTTCTCATTTTATAGAAGACATGGAAACTTTAAACTGAGAAGTGATAGAACCAGCACTGTACTGTATTCCTAGTGTCTGCTGGCCATAGCCTCTCAGGGGTGCAATTAACACTCTGTCATATTAGGAAGATTGTCTCCAAAGCACCAATCATCTTTTCCCCAGGAAGCACATAATGGATATTAAGATATTAACTCTAAATTAATATCCACAAGGTAAATATTTATTTTTCGGTTCATTCTTCATTTTGCTCCTGTAGTTTGAAAAATAACAGATGATAATTTCTTCCTAAAAATGTGAATCTAAAATTAATCAATATCTTAGGATATTTTTCTCCTTAGAAAGATATTCAAAGATTTAGAATCTTAGACAAAACCAATTCTGTTGTATTTATGAAAGCAGAAGTAGGCGAAAAATGATTTTAAAAAGTACATTTGTTAATTTAGAACATTTTTTCCAAGGATTTGGTTCATTTTTGAAATAGTGCCATAAAGCCTCTTAAAATCATTTAAGACTGGAAATCTCATCCATGTTGTGGAATATCTTCAAGTTGTGCCAGAATCTCACCGCTCTCAAGATTCGCCTTTTCTGTCTGAAGTGCAGTGTGACCACCTCCTGTTTTCCCCTCCAAGTGCCTCCCTTGGAATTTCTTGAAAAATAAAGCAACGTTTCAACCCACACTTTAATGAGTGGACTGGAATCCCTATCCCTTTAGATATCTCAGTAGTGACTCATAGAATTGTCTAGCCCTCACTTTCCTAACATTTTCCATTCACTCTAAGTTATTTCTTCATCTTCTTGGGCTGCTCAAAAGTGCTTTTCATGTCTGCCAGCTGAAGAACTAGAAATAAATGAGACCTATAGTTTCAAATTTGAATGTGCTATTTGAGCTTTTCTAACACAGCCCTAGTAATCTGGTGTTTGGCAGAAGTACCATCTGAAAATGGACAGTGAGGATACAATTAAGAGCTCCTTGACTATAATTTACTAAATGCAACGCCAAACTGTGCAATCTGACCTGCATGTGCCATTTAATGCTCTCTTCCATCTTCAGTCATTTGTTTAATCACATGTGAGCTTCTGTGGAGTCACCCTTAGGCCATTGAAAGAAGCCAGGCACTGAATTTCAAATTGTCTAATTAAATAAATGGCTGCCCGGTGAAATAAAGTAGTGTTAGAAACATATACCAAAAGGGATGTTAGGATACAGACACAAAATGAGTTCCTTTGGAAAACTTGAGGAATAGGCAGCATTCTAATTAACTGATAGGTTCAACCAGAAATGTTCATACCTCAGCCAGTCACTCACTTGCTTCATGGAAAGATTCTCTCAGTTCAATTTAGTCACTCAGTTGTGTTCAACTCTTTGTGACCCCATGGACTGCAGCATGCCAGGCTTCTTTGTCATCACCAACTCCCAGAGCTTGCTCCAACTCATGTCCATCAAGTCAGTGATGCCATTCAATCATCTCATCCTCTGTAGTCTAGTTATAGTTTACAAACATAAAAATAAGGAAAAGTATTATCAGTAGTAAGAGAAATTAATCTCTAAAGGACATTATATTTTATCAAAGGAATTTTCCCAGGATACACATCTTGAAAAATCATTTCACTTTTACTTCAAAGGGCCACTTTGCCAATCAGTCTGAAATTATGTCTTTGACATCATGCCTAGTTGGACTTGATGTTGCTAGTGGAAAGATGTCAAGTTACTTAGCATCATTCTAGTCCTGCCTTGGTAGTTGTAATACATGACCTTCTGGAAATCAGTTATTTCATGTCAATTTTAGTTTTTCTTTGTATAAAATGAAAATAATAGTTCTTGTTTTGCATATCCTATAGGATTTTTGTGAGCACCAGATGAAATGATACTAAGGAGAAACTACATTACCAATGTAGGTTAAAAGTTGACGGGGCCTTTTCAAATTGTCTTAACTTTGTCTAGAGGTGCAAGACCTGAAATTACAAGCAGCATTTTGATGTTGATGAGTTTAGGACTTTATATGTAGAGGTGTGATTTTTCAGGCCTTTGGAAAAGTTTTAATGTATGATGTGGTGTTCAGGGGACAGTACCAGTGTTTGTCACGGTGACCCATTTCAGAAAATATTCAAGGCCAGCGGCCAGCAGAGAGGTTCGCCTGGTCTTGCTCCATCTTTAATTTTTCTCCTTTGAAAGATAAAGCATCAAGAGAATACTTTCCCAGTCTTTCTCATACACTCACTCATACATTCATGAATGCTTACACAATAGTACACTGGAGGCTAACTCAGAGGTGTCCTTATGAATATCACACAGGAAGGGTTTCATAAGATAAACAAGTAAGTGAAATCAACCAGAACAACTCCATCTTAAACAATAAAACACATCAGAAAAATGTTTGTTATCCAAGCATGCCCTATATTTTGGTTAGTCCTTGGGTTTTTCAAGGACTCTATCTATAGCTGTGGCATTTCAAGGACTGTCTGTATATAGTTGAGGAACACTCAACTATTGAAAATGGAATCAAAAGACTTTGGTATTCCAATGCAAGCTATTACATTTAGAATGCATAAATGACATGGTCCTGCCATGCAGCACAGAGACCTATATCCAGTCTCCTGGGATGAAACACAATGGAAAAGAATATTTAAAAAAGAATGTATATGTGTAAAATGGAGTCACTTTGCTGTACAACAGAGATTGGCACAGACTTGTAAATCAACTATACTTCAATAAAAAAAAGACTTGTATTCTAAATAAACATGGCACTTGGCAACTCACTCCAGTACTCTTGCCTGGAAAATCCCAGGGACGGAGGAGCCTGGTAGGTTATAGTCCATAGTGTTGCAAAACGTTGGACACGACTGTAGCGACTTGGCATACATGCATTCAATTCTACTTTGAAGAATACTTCTTGAAAGAAAAGTTATGACCAACCTAGACAACGTGTTAAAAAGCAGAGACATTACTTTGCCAACAAAGGTTAGTCTAGACAAAGCTACGGCTTTTCCAGTAGTCATGTATGGATGTTAGAGTTGGACTATAAAGAGAGCTGAGCACAGAAGAATTGATGCTTTTGAACTGTCGTGTTGGAGAAGACTGTTTGAGAGTCCCTTGGACTGCAAGGAGATCCAACCAGTCCATCCTTAAGGAGATCAGTCCTGAATATTCANATGTTAGAGTTGGACTATAAAGAGAGCTGAGCACAGAAGAATTGATGCTTTTGAACTGTCGTGTTGGAGAAGACTGTTTGAGAGTCCCTTGGACTGCAAGGAGATCCAACCAGTCCATCCTTAAGGAGATCAGTCCTGAATATTCATTGGAAGAACTGATGCTGAAGCTGAAACTCCAGTACTTGGGTCACCTAATGTGAAGAACTGACTCAGAAAAGACCCTGATACTGGGTAAGATTGAAAGCCGGAGGAGAAGGGGATGACAGAGGATGAGATGGTTGGATGGCATCACCTACTCAATGGACATGAATTTGAGTAAACTCCAGGAGTTGGTGATGGACAGGGAGGCCTGGTGTGCTGCAGTCCACAGAATCACAAAGAGCTGGACACGACTGAGCAACTGGACTGAACTGATAACATCAAATGAGGTTTGATAACAAAAAACCTGTGGAATAGCAAAATTCAGTAAGCTCCTCCTTCTTTTACAGAGCTTGAGAAATTCTGCTATTTTTATTTTACAGCTAATACTTCATTATCTCTTATATTTGAATGAGGCATTCTTAGCATTTTTAGCTCTATTTACAGAACTATGGCTATATAAAAGTCTGTTTCCAGATAGCATATTAATCTGAACTATAGGCTGCAAAAGCCTTGTTATTAATCTTGAGAACTGAAGTATGTTAGGACAGGCTAGGTTATACTTATCAAATCTCAGTGGACTTGAATCCAAAGAGTTTACTTCATACTGTGTGTTCATTGTGAGTCAACATTAGAGCCTTGCTCATTGATGTCACTCAGGGGTCTAGAGTGACAGACAGCTGCCTGAACACGAATGGTCCCCTTGCCAGAAGGAAGGACTTACGCAGAATCTCATATTGGCTTGTAAGTGACATGTATGACTTTTGTTAACAATCTTTTGACCAGGATGTCACATGCTCTACCCAACCAAAAGAGAACTAGAAAGTGTAATTTGCTATGTGTCTAGAATGGAAGTAGGTAGAACCAGAAATATTTGGTAAATAACTCTAATGACTACACATAGTGAGAACAACTTTTAAAGAAATTAAAAACAATATATTTTTTGAGACTGTGTGTCAAGTCCTGTGCTAAATTATTTCCTTGCCTTCTTTCATGTTGATTACACAATGAGCCTGTGGGATGAGTTGTTTTATGTCTGTTTTTAAAACTGGGAAAATATACGAGCCAGTTTAAGTTGCTTATCCAAGACTTCAGAGTCAGTGAAAGATCAAGTCAGATCTTCCTGACCCCAGACAGCAACTGTCATCATGCTTCACTCTTCAAAAGTATCCACGGCTGTCTGTGATCACATTTACCGTGATAAGTGTCATGATGGAGATCTCTACATTTCCTGCATTACTAATGACAACATTTCACCCTTTTATTTCTAAAAAGAGGAGCCTGGGGAAGAAAGGCCAACCCATTGCCTGAAGATGTATATCCCAAGGCAACTGGAAAGATGTCACATATTCTTAAAATTCTGGTTCCAACTAGTTAGACTAAGCAGCATTATTCTCTGTAAGGTAATTTTAGTGCATTTTTCCAGATTAACGGTGAATGTGGATCAGAATGGAGAACAACTTTGGATTCATGTGGTAGTTTCAGAGAAGGCAATGGCAACCCATTCCAGTACTCTTGGCTGGCAAATCCCATGGACAGAGGAGCCTGGTGGGCTGCAGTCCATGGGGTCGCTAAGAGTCAGACACGACTGAGTGACTTCACTTTCACTTTTCACTTTCATGCATTGGAGAAGGAAATGGCAACCCACTCCAGTGTTCTTGCCTGGAGAATCCAGGGACGGGGGAGCCTGGTGGGCTGCCATCTCTGGGGTCACACAGAGTCAGACATGACTGAAGCGACTTAGCAGTAGCAGTAGGGTGATATTTAGGCTCATATTTTAAAAAATAAACTTTTAAGTTTAGGTTAATTCTATTTATTTATAGAAAAGTTGTGAGGGTAGTACAGAGTTTCCATATGCCTCACATCTAATTTCCTGTATTGTTAATATCTTACTTTATTATAGCATTTTTGTCACAATTAATGAATCAATATTGATAGATTATTATTAAATAAAGTTGCTTTCCAAGTATCACTAGTGGTAAAGAACCCACTTTTCAATGAAGGAGGCATAAGATTCGCAGTTTCCATCCCTGGGTTGGGATGAACCCCTCAAGGAGGTAATGACAACCCACTCCAGTATACTTACCTGGAGAACCCATGGACAGTGGAGCCTGGCAGGCTACAGTCAATAGGGTTGCAAAGAGATGGACACGACTGAAGTAATTTGGCACAAATGCATACTTTATTCAGATTTCCTTAGTTTTTTTTTTTTAATTTATTTATATTTTTATTGAAAGATAATTGCTTTATAGAATTTTGTTGTTTTCTGTCAAACCTCAACATGAACTGGATATGGAACATGCTCTGCTGGATGAAGCACAAGCTGGAATCAAGATTACTGGGAGAAATACCAATAGCCTCAGATACACAGATGACACCACCCTTAGGGCAGAAAATGAAGANATAGAATTTTGTTGTTTTCTGTCAAACCTCAACATGAACTGGATATGGAACATGCTCTGCTGGATGAAGCACAAGCTGGAATCAAGATTACTGGGAGAAATACCAATAGCCTCAGATACACAGATGACACCACCCTTAGGGCAGAAAATGAAGAAGAACTAATGAGCTTCTTGATGCAAGGAGAGTGAAAAAGCTGGCTTAAAACTCAACATTAAAAAAACTAAGATTATGGTATCCGGTCCCATCACTTCATGGCAAATAGATGGGGAAACAATGGATACAGTGAGAGACCTTTGGGC
>SJYV01005958.1:766386-800556 GCA_006410875.1 Neotragus pygmaeus | reverse complement strand
GGTCAGGTATTTTCTAGAATACTTCAATTGGTATTTGTATAACATTTGTCTTATGATCAAGCTGGAGTTACGGGTGCCTTGGAAAAAGACCACAGAGATTAAGTTCAGCTCATATTCTGCTCTTTCAGAAATTTCATAGGCCCTTTATTTTTCCTTTCTTTAAATTTTTGCTGCTTTGCTTCTCTTTATCTTTCTTTCCTTTTCTGGTCCCCTTTCAATTTTCTTTCCCTATTTTTATCCCTCTTACCTTTCTCTTTCCTTCCTCTTCATTTCCAAACAAGTCAACAACATTTACTAGTAGTAATGTATTTTCCTTGTACATGAAGATTCCATGGTTCTTTATTCACCACATTTAACTAAAAATCATTAACTATGTGTTTTTGTTGACACAGGAGGCAAATTTATACTTTCGTTGAGTTGAATAGGCAGCCCTTGAGTGCTGTTTCTCAGATTTTGTATTTTAGGTTTAAGCAACTAAGGTGCCTAATTTGTACAATAAATATCATAGATTTTGTAGTTGTTGTTGCTCTTGATCTTGATTTTGACAGAAAATATGATGCACATCATTTAAAGTTAAGTCGCTCAGTCTTGTGCAACTCTTTGCAACCCCGTGGACTGTAGCCCACCAGGCTCCTCCATCCATGGGATTCTCCAGGCAAGAATACTGGAGTAGGTTGCCATTTCCTTCTCCAGGGGATCTTCCCGACCCAGGGATCGAACCCAGGTCTCCTGCATTAGAGGCAGATGCTTTAACCTCTGAGCCACAAGGGAAGCACATCATTTAAAGAATCTATAATTAGGATGTTGCATTTATTCTAGATTTTAGATCTTTTTGGAGTATGCAGAGATCATCAGATACAAAAACTATTGAGTCAAGCAATTCACTTTGATCCCACCTACATGTAGTAATCTGTTAATATCTTGCTCAGAGAGCAAAGTCACTGACCTAGAAAAGATGAATCCAAGCATTCATATAGTCAGAATGGAAGGTAGCATGTCAAGAATGGAAGGTAGCATGTGTACAAACATTGTGCTAAAAATTAGTCCATTTTATTTCAAAATCTTATAGACAAAAACAAGGTCATCATTTTACATCCTGTTACACAAACTTTCTTAGGGTTAATACAAGCTTTCCATTAGCCTCTCTGCTTAATAATCTTCTTTACTCTGATCATAGTTTTATTATTTCCGTATTATAAGTACAAAAGCTGATAGCAAGTGACTCCATCAGAAAGAAACTGGAAGCAGGGTATAAGAGTGAAATTAACCATTCCAATTCCCAACATTTATATTTGTTTTATAATATCATGCCTCTTTTGAACATTTTTCTATCATTTTATCTTATCAATGTTAATATGATTCACAGTGTGAGGTCCCACTTCCTGCCTCTGATATATAAAGGATTTTTAGGTCAGAGGACACCTGACCTACTACTGGGTCTACTTACTGATTAGCTAGTATCTATCTGGGTCATTGCTTACTGAATGACGGTACTTTGTGTCATAATTCCTCAGTGCTTCAGATTAGTTTTGTTGGAAGTAGCATCAAAACTAACTTCCACACTCCCTTGCAGCTAACACAGGTCCGACCAATGAGAGAGAAATGAAGGTTTAATCGGTACTTTGTGTAGTTGTTTAACTGGGTGTTTGGGGGAAGCTTACCTTCCTGGGGATGGGGATGGATGTGGCATAACCATCTCTTAACCCTGAAGTTATGGAATATGCTGATAATGCTGTGTTGTTGCTGCACTGCCATAAGACTGCTAACTTCTAAATTTAAAATTAGAGAAAAACAGCTTAATAGTTTTTTTGATGACACTGTAATCGGATTCATGATATACATATATGGATATAATTCTCAATGTATATATTTCTTGGTTTCTGTGGCAGTGGCAGGGGCTGTTCATGCCCTGGAGCTTCCAGAGATACAGCAGGTGACGTGTGGATGAGATGAGCATACTTAAAGGGCCAAAGATGGAGTGGAAACCTCCCCTTATGACCTTTAATATTTTGTGCCTTGACTTCATATGACTAGGGACTCTCTGGTCTTCGTATTTTAGACCTTGATCCACTTCGATCCTTTGGCAACTTGTGAATAACACCCAGATTTCTTCTAAAGATTCTGGTAAATTATCTCTCATTTCTGCCTTCCACTCAGTCATCCCTGTCCCATTTCCTGACCTAATGAGAGAAGGCTTTTCATTTTTATATGTCAAATATGCAAACAGCCTTTACAGTTAGTTGCTGATCCCTTGCTTAGACTGTTCTCTCTGCATATATCCATATACCTCATTGGCTTACTTCCTTCAGGTCTCTGTTCAAATTTTGTTCAGAGAGGCCTTCCCTGACTACCCCTTACCTTCTTTATTCTTTTTAATAGCCTTTATATACTTTCTAGTTTCCCTATTGTTTCAGAGGAATATATTCCTATCATTTCAGAGGAATATAATTCACCCCAAATCACAGTCTTTGCTTTGTACATTGTTACATCTCCTTACCCCTTCCTGGATCACAGCCTTGTCATGGCAAAGGGCCTTGTGTCACTCAGTGAAGCTATGAGCCATGCCGTGCAGGGCCACCCAAGATGGATGGGTCATAGTAAAGAGTTCTGACAAAATATGGTCCACTGGAGGAGGGAATAGCAAACTACTTCAGTATTCTTGCCACCAGAATCCCATGAACATTATGAAAAGGCAAAAATATATGACACCAGAAGATGGGCCCCCCAGGTCAGAAGGTGTCCAATATACTACTGGGGAAAAACAGAGGGTAATTACTAATATCAATAGCTTCACAAAGAATGAAGCGGCTGGGCCAAAGCAGAAATGATACTCATTTGTGGTGTTTGGTGGTGAAAATAAAGTCCAATTCTGTAAAGAACAATAGTGCATAGGAACCTGTAATGTTAGGTCTATGTATCAAGGTAAATTAGACATGGTGCAATCTCAGAAATGACAGAATGATCTCAGTTTGTTTCCAAGGCAAACCATTCATCATCATAGTAACCCAAGTCTGTGCCCCAACCACTGATGCTGAGGAAGCTGAAGACTGGAATGCAAAAGTAGGCAGTCAAAAGATACCTGGAGTAATATGCAAGATTGGCCTTGGAGTACAAATGAAGCAGGGAAAAGGCTAACAGAGTTTTGCCAAGAGAAAACACTGGTCACAGCAAACATCCTCTTCCAACAACACAAGAGAAGACTCTACACATGGACATTGCCAGATGCTCAACACCATCTTTGCAGGCAAAGATGGAGAAGCTCTATACAGTCAGCAAAAACAAGACCAGGAGCTGACTGTGGCTCGATCATGAACTCCTTTTTGGGAAATTCAAGCCTAAATTGAAGAAAGTAGGGAAAACCACTAGGCCATTCAGGTATGACTAAATCAAATCCCTTATGATTATATAGTAGACATTATGAGTAGATTCAAGGGATTAGATCTGGTAGACAGACTGCCTGAAGAACTGTGGACAGAGGTTCATAACATTGTATAGAAAGCAGTGACCAAAACCATCCCAAAGGAAAAGAAATGCAAGAAGGCAAAGTGGTTGTCTGAGNATAGTAGACATTATGAGTAGATTCAAGGGATTAGATCTGGTAGACAGACTGCCTGAAGAACTGTGGACAGAGGTTCATAACATTGTATAGAAAGCAGTGACCAAAACCATCCCAAAGGAAAAGAAATGCAAGAAGGCAAAGTGGTTGTCTGAGGAGGCTTAATGAATAGCTGAGGCAAGAAGTGAAGAGAAAAGCAAGGGAGAAAGGGAAAGATATACCCAACTGAATGCAGAGCTCCAGAGAATTGCAAGGAGAGATGAGGCCTTCTTAAATGAACATTGTGAAGAAATAGAAGAAAACAATAGAATGGGAAAGACCAGAGATCTTTTCAAGAAAATTAGAGATATCAAGGGAATATTTCATGCAAGGATGGGCATGATAAAGGACAGGAAAGGTAAGGACCTAACAGAAGAAGAGATTAAAAATAGGTGGCAAGAATACACAGAAAAACTATACAAAAAATATCTCAATTAGTTGGATAACCACAATGGTGTCGTTACTTACCTAGAGCTGGACATCATGGAATATGGAGTCAAGTGGGCCTTAGGAAACATTACTATGAACAAAGCTAGTGGAGGTGATGGGATTCAAGCTGAGCTATTTCAAAACCTAAAAGATGATGCTATGAAAGTGCTGTACTCAATATGTCAGCAGATTTGGAACACTCAGCAGTGTCCAGANCTCCGTCCATGGGATTCTCCAGGCAACAATACTGGAGTGGGTTGCCATTTCCTTCTCCTCAGTAAAATAATGAACCTACAATCAGAAAATTTAGTCCCATTCCATTTCAGAGATGGTAAAATTCTAGGATTTTGACAGTAGGCTTTTATGAAAAATTAAAAACTAGTATTTATGATTTCTTCATTTTTATTGCAGATTCAAACATGCACTGTCCCAAGCTCTCACATAAAACACAAGGATATTAATAAACTGTATAAGATAAAAGAGAAAAAATAATTCTGAAGAAACTGAGATAATCCAATTTATATATTACATAAAAGAGTATTACTTTACAAAGTTTCCCTATTTCTGAGTAAAGGCACCGCTTAAATTATACTGTCAGTAGTATTTTTTTAATTACTCGTGTTTAGAGGACAAATATTAAGTTCTTTTATTTTGCTTAAAATACCTGCATTGCAACAGGAAAGTCATTTTGTGCTTCTGGAGGAAAGAAAACATCCACTGCCTTCTTTGGAAATGGTTGGTTCCCTGTCGGTGGTGTGCCAACTTCAATGATATGTAACTGTTCAAAAGAAAAGTAAAACTTATGATCAATTGCTAAAAAGGACCAAAGCAGCTTTATTTGTGAAAACAACCAAATGTCCTGCAATAGGTGAACACTAAACTATATGGTAAGAACCATACCATGGAACACTCCTCGGTAATAAAATGAACTTTTAGACACAATGTCCAGTGGAAACACATAAAAAATGGCTACTCTTCATAAGATCACATACTATATGATTCTACTTATAAAGCACTCTTGAAGAGACAAAATTCCAGAAATGAAGAGTAAATTAGTGATTTTCAGGGGTTAGAGATGGTGAGCTGGCAGTAAGTGGTTTTGACTATAAAGGGGTAGCAAGAAGGCAATCTTTGTGGTATTGGAATAGTATGTTATCTTGAATCTATATGTGACAAAATGACACAATTATATAATTTTATCAATGTCAATTTCTGGTTTGTCAAATGTACTAAATAGCTATGTAAGACGTAACCATTAAGGTAAACTAGTAAAAGACCACAGGATCTCTCTGTACTGTCTTTGCAGTTTCCCATGAATAATATGTATTACTTCAAGATAAAAATTTTAAAGTCAGTTAAATAGCTCAACCACATCTCAATCTACCTTAAATTAAGAATGGTAAAACAATACCCACAAAAAGGCATTCTCATGGCTTTCAATTATAATTAAATTTTTCAAATAGAAATCTAACAAGTTATTAAATTCTTCTCTGCCCACACCTACTCTAAATACAGATAAGTATACACCCAACGTGAGTAGTAGCTTTAATCACATACACCTCAGAAATCTGGATGAGAACATTCTGGTTTAAAATGTCTGATGCTGTACCTCAGTGAGCAATGGCAAGAGAAAGCAAATAATGTCAATGGAAGAGTACTATATATTTTGCTTAGTCATGTGAGGAATGGACTTAAACAAAAAATAACTCAGTTTCCAAGATATATACCCATATGAAAGTTAGAGGGTCTCATCCTTAGAATGACTAGCCATACCGAAAAAATTGTCTTCCCTTAAAAAAAACATGGCCAACTATAAAATATATAGCACAATATATCAAGTAAGCTCAAGAACCTATAAACTGGTTTTCTGATACTACAAAAATTATATACAAGGTTTTTTCTTGGAGGACTTTTCAAAAAATGTCACACCCTTATGTCTTTGTTAGTGCATCTAATTTCTAATGTCTGGGTTTTTTGTTTAAAATTCATCAGTTCAGATCTAAATATCTAAATTATATTTTTTATCCTTGGTCTATTGAGAGGCTGGTAGGAACATTCCTCGGTTCAGGGATTATTCCTCTGAACTTTTAGGGAGAACCCTACCTCTGGTACATATGTTCCCGCCCAGATTACAGGTTACTAATTACTGTATTTTAAGCAATCTCTATCTTGGTTTTTTAAAACTACTTAGCATGGAAAATATATTAAGACTTCAGAGAACCTGCTATGGCGATGAGAAGAGTAGTCAGACTGCATTTCCAGGGGCAGTCATGCCGAGCGGGCATCCAGCAGTGCAATCGCAGCAGCAGCAGGGCCTCAGAGCTCTGCGCCAGGGCTTCTGGCTGCTGCCCACTCTCCCTTATTCCTCCTAATTCTCCCACCTTGGTTCTAAACCTTCTTAGGTAATGCAAACTACCCACTGTACTTTCATTATTAAACTTTATGCTCTCATCAACCATATCCTGTCTCTGCTGTCTGCAACTAAGAACCCTACAAAGCACTTCAACTTGTCCAAGTGATTTCAACATATAGTCAGGGCTGAGAAGGTCTGATTTAAGGGAACGGTACTGAAATTGTGGTCCACTCTATCCAGTCATCTACAGCATTTAAAATGCTCATGAGCTCCACTTACTGAATCAGACTCTCTAGATGGAAGGCACAGAAATGTACATTTTAGCCAACCTAGTGATTTGTAATGCACAGGAAAGCCTTTGGTAAAGGCAATGAAATAAAGTCTATAAACAGCAGATACAGACAAGTTGCTTAAGAAACATTCACTTTAGACAAGTATCACCAGAAACAGAATTTAAAGAAATTAAGTCACCACAAATCTGAATGTTGGAAACAAATTAACAAGAGAGAAGACTATTTTGAAATCAGATAACAAATTAATTAGTAACAGAAAGACAAAAGGCAAACTGTCATTAAAACAATTTCCAAAGGCAAAACTTACCTTCCCTCCTGCTTGACCCCGTACTGCAAAACAAAACAACGTTGACTCTTCTGCATTGCCTTCCATCTTAAATTGTGCGAAGCTAGCCGCGTGTCCTTCAATGGGCTGAGACACTTTCCTATCTACGGAATATAACTGCATAGCTCCTACCACACGATTTTGCTACAAAAGATCAAGCAGAATAAAGTTTGGGGTCCCAACAAACCAGTAACTTCCAGATACAATAATCAGTGAAATCATTAAAACACTTTATCATCTTTAGAAGGATTTACAATTCCTTTTCTCTNGAATATAACTGCATAGCTCCTACCACACGATTTTGCTACAAAAGATCAAGCAGAATAAAGTTTGGGGTCCCAACAAACCAGTAACTTCCAGATACAATAATCAGTGAAATCATTAAAACACTTTATCATCTTTAGAAGGATTTACAATTCCTTTTCTCTCAATGTAGATTTGATACTTCTTAATTTAAAATTTAGTTGCAAACATTCTATTAAAGCTTAACAAGAATGCTTAAAATGTGCCTCACATACAACCATCTCTTTACACTATCTTTTTTTTTTTTTTTAAGAAAGATACAGGAGTACTCATTCTGCAGTAAATATTCACAATAAATTCCAAATCACTCCAACTCATTCCCTCAACCTGCAGAGAAGACCTCAAAACACCTTGCTAAGAGTACTCCAACCTGTATGACAGTATAAGAGCATAAAACCAGCAACTTTAAAAAAAAAAAAGGGAGGGGGGGTCAGATTGGCAAAGAAGATACAATTTCAAAATAAACTACATTCCAAGCACATAAATTCTCTAGACTTTTTCTTTATTAAAAACTAGAAAAATGTTACCTGTGCAGATATGCCAGTCAGAAGTAACCACTTCTGCTTTGCATCAGTTCGATAATTGATAATCTGGCACCCTGCAAGGCTAGAGTGGCGATCAAACATTTTCACCGGCTGTGACTCTCCTTCCATACTCCAATGATAAACTGCATTATCCGTAACAAGAGCAACCGTATTCAAAGAGATCCATTTCCAGAAGGTCACGTCGTCAGTCATGGTGTGGGCCTTCATTTTACTTTTCATTTCAATGTTAAATATCTGGAGAGTTTTCCCAGCTAAAAACAAAAGTAAGAATTACGAATCACTAAGAAAGCAAAGCTCAAGATAAATCAGTATCTAGCTAGATCAGACTATCTCTGTGGCAAAATCTGTAACTTCCAAACAAAATGGTCCTAGCATGAGACTCATAACATCTACAGAAGTCACACTGACAGAACTGCAACCACTGAGGAGTTGGGACTGAGCAATCTACACCTAAACGTGAAGCAAAAACGATCACCTCTAATAAACACATTTTAAACAGATAGTATGACTTCCAAAGAGTTTTAAATCCCAACTAAAAACGAACAGCTCCCTTAATGATGAAAAACAAGTTGTAACCTTCATACTTAATTAACAATGCTTACCCATAAACTTAATGGTTGGTACATAGAAAAAAACAAATCTGATTCAAGCACATGGGGAAAACGTCTACTTTTTAAAAGGCAGCCATCCCCCATTCAAATATGTCTTGTGGAAACTTCTTTGGAAGAGGATCTACTTCAACTCTACCTTGTACCACTAACACATGAGAGAGGTGCATGCTACACTGTACTGGTTTAAGATACAAAGGGAAGGTAGAGGTGCTACAGGAAAGGAGAGGAAGACAAAGGAGGGTGGTTTCAGATTTAACATATTAAAGGTAAGCCCAAAATTCAAGCTTCAACTAGTTAAAACAGCAAACATTTAGTAAAAGAGGATGAAATCTGCTGTGAATGTTAAGAGTTCACTGAGTCAAATACAAAGGTTTATACTTAAAATTTCAGACCCATCACAATCCAAAAAGTGATTTGGTTTAAGTTAATAGAGATCAAAGCCCACAGCTAACACTAGGCTGTCTAATTCGTATTAATCCTTCAGAGACTAAGGAAAACTCCATTCCTGAGCCTCAGAGAATTTGGCTCCTGAAGAACAAAAATTGTAAGCTAATAAGGGAGTGGGGGTGGAGAGAGGGAGGGGACGGGACACAAAACACAGAGCTTTGCACCACAGCCCTCCTTAATCACTCACGGGAGAAAACTCCTTCCACAAAATGAGAATGCTATCCCCATCCCACAAAACATGTAAACCACAACCAGACCTGGACAACTGTGAGAGTTATGGTCCTGTTTATAAAAAGAAACCAAGGGATTTGAAACTGGATTCAGGAGGAAGCCATATCTGGGAATGACTTAACTTTCCTTTGTTTCTCCCCCAACCCCTAGTTAATTACATGTTTTATTCTTTATGTGAAAGAGGTCAGAGTGTGTGTACATGGGGTGTCTTGGGGAGGAGGGCAAGGGTTGACAGCTTAACTGTGTAGTGCAGACATACAGGCACAAATCTATAATGGTATTACTGTATGGGGCTCTGAAAACTTTTTCAATTTATTCTTTTTATAGAACAGGACAATAACTAATACAATCTAATTTAAGAAAACTCACCATCTGCACACATAAGAAAGCATTAAGAAATGTGATAAAATAACAACAACATTAAAAATAGAAAAGAATTATGAGAAAATTAAAACGATGGCCTTTTAATAGAGGGAAGAGAGCTGTTAAGCAGTTTAATTTAAATTCTTTAGGGATGCTGAAGGGAACTTACTACCGTAAATAGGTACTGCAAATAACAGACCACTGCCACAGAATAAGTATCCCAGGTAAAATCTGGACCATCTTTCCCAGAGATGAGATCAACTTCTATCTTGGTGATGTAACAGTGATTTATTTGAATCTATTTTCCACTCTATCCCTCGCCCAATCAATTTAATTTCCAAACAGTGTTACTACTGAACACAAAATATAAATCATGTGGAAAAAACAAGTCTATTTAAATACTTCAGCACCTGGAACAAGTCACCCACAGATTTACCAAGAATCTGAACACTTCCTCCTACTATCAAGAATAAAAGCAACAAACCAAAAAACAGGCAATTCAATGTCTCTTTCAGGTTCAGATAGTTTGTTACCTAGCCCTCTTAAGGGTCTGTTTTAAACAGTCAATTCTGCTCTCAGTCTAAAGGTCAAAGGAAAAAAATTAACTTTAGACCCCCAGAAAGTATTAGGGTCTCTGAACTCTGTTTGGACTGACAGGTTGTAGAGTTAGTTCCCCATTACAACAATTAAAAAGTTAGTCTGAATAAATTAACACCGTTGATTCCAAAAAGTTAATACCCACATACATATACACACACACTTTTAAAAATTATTAAGTTCAAGCCAGTTTTAGAATTTGTCAATTTAAATGTTACATAAACCTGACGTATAAAAAAGACACAGAATGAAGTTTATCACCATAACAAAATTCTGCAATATTTAGTTGCTCCAGAAAACAAATCACTAACTTATCACTTGTGTATTCTGTAAATGGGGTTATGTTTTTAATATAATCTTACCACACCATAGGTATAAAGCTTAAATTCATTTAATCTAAATCTTAAAATTTTCCAAGTATAAGCAGAAACTAAGACAGCTCACAGAATTATGCCAAGTAAAAGTCATGAAAATAGTTAAAAAAAAATCAAACACAGTAACAGCTTTCACTTTGCAGATCTATTTAACCAAACTTAATATACTAAAAAAAAAAGAAAAAAATTCTGATTACTGTATTTGAATAAATTCCTATAGGAAAAATTTTAAGAAAAATACACAATCTGTTTATACCTTTTAGTGCAATTACTTTGCTGGCTGGATTCATGATGGCGCTGTCTGCTGAAATTGGTCTTCTAATTGGATTACTTGGGTCATTCATATCAATAATTACCACTTGGGCCTGCTCTCCTACTTTCTCTCTAATGCAGATGAATTTGTCTGACTCCATAGTCAAGGTACTGAAGCCAATGTTTGCTGGGTTTATACCCAGGTTCTGGAGCTGAGGGAAGAAAAAAACAAAAAATATTAATAAATCATGCTACAAAGTCAATTAGAAAGACTTGATATTCATGTGTGGTCATCATTACAAATCCTCATTTAACCATTACTACTTCAAAGTCAACACTGACAACTCCATTACATGGATTCAAATGAGGCAATTGATATAATGGACCTTCTCTCTTCCAACAAGTATGGCATTCAACTGTTNACTTGATATTCATGTGTGGTCATCATTACAAATCCTCATTTAACCATTACTACTTCAAAGTCAACACTGACAACTCCATTACACGGATTCAAATGAGGCAATTGATATAATGGATCTTCTCTCTTCCAACAAGTATGGCATTCAACTGTTTTGTTATAATCCTGTAGTTGTAACTTGAGAGGCATGACCATCTGGTTACAACTAAAAGGAACAACAGACAGATATAAAGGGAAGAGCTACCTCTGAGAGGTAGCCTTTATGGGTCAAGGAACCTGAGGTAATCAATGCTTCTTGGCTTGGGATCTCTTAACTATTGGATCTGTCCTCTCTAATTCCCTTTAGCATTTAGTAGTTACTTGATCATATGTACTGGACTTCAGGAAACTGAAAATTATTGATAAATTATAGCATAAATTGAGAGAGTTAAAAATTTCACAGGGTTCTTGGTCTAAAGGAACTTGGATCAGTCAGAGTAGACAAGTAAGTTAGAACGCTTGGCAAAAAGTGCCAGAACAAAGAGCGATCCAGCTAAAGGAAGTCTACAGGCAAGGGAGCAAATGTGTTCAACAGAAGCAGACTAGAGAACACACCACAGGAGGATGAGCACACACTAGGGCCTAGAAACATGAAAGCGTGGTCTGCTGCGGCTTCCCTGACGGGCCACTGGTTAAGAATCTGTGTCTCAATGCAGGGGANCAAGGGAGCAAATGTGTTCAACAGAAGCAGACTAGAGAACACACCACAGGAGGATGAGCACACACTAGGGCCTAGAAACATGAAAGCGTGGTCTGCTGCGGCTTCCCTAACGGGCCACTGGTTAAGAATCTGTGTCTCAATGGAGGGGATGCTGGTCAGATCCCTGGTTGGAGAACTAAGATCCCACATGCTGTGGGGCGACTAAGCCCATGTGCTGCTACTAAGACCCAAAACAGCTAAATAAATATCAAAGGAAAAAAAAGAAGAAGAAGAAGTGTGGTCTGCTAAGGGAATTCTAAGTGCTCTTGTAACACTGGGAATAGAGATTATGTGTGAAAGGCTTTTGGAGAATTAAGATTACAAACACAAGTATGGGCTAGACTGGTAAGCTAGATGTACCCCAGTAAGAATCCTGAATTGATCCTAAGGAAACTACTTAAGCATTTTAACAAGGAAAATAATGGAATCAGATTTGCTTTGAGTATGCAGAAGCTATTAATTTGCTAAGCAAATATACAATGACACATCTTTCAAAACTAGTTAAATATATAAGTGAGAACAAGAGGAGAAGGAGATTTCTACCAGAATGGGTCATTTCTCTAGGTGACTAAATGTAGTATAATAGACCACCACTCAAAGGCTACCTGAAGGCTTTCTTAGCTTTGACCAGCCTGAGGGTTTTATTTTTTTTCCTCCAACAAGTAACAAATTCACATGGAACAAAACACACAAAAATTTTAAAGCACGGGAAAAGGAAAATTACTGTCACTACTCTCTGCCGGACCAGCTGAGCCAAGGTAACTGTGCAGGCATGCTCAGTCACTCAGTCCTGTCCAACTCTGTGTGACCCCATGAACTGTAGCCCACCAGGCTCCTCCTCTGTCCATGGAATTTTCCAGGCAAGATATTGGAGTGGGTTGCCATTTCCTACTCCAGGGGGTCTTCCTGACCCAGGGATTGAACCTATGTCTCTTTCATCGGCAGGTGGACTCTTTACTGCTGAGCCACCTGGGACGCCCTAAAAGTAACTGCCTTTTACACAAATTATTCTGTCAAACTCTTCTGCTAATACAGCTTAACTATAACCAGTCCAGGATTTCAAAAGAATACAAAGTAAGATTAAAAGAGTACATTGTAATTTCACTTTCCTCTTACACCTCAATGACTGCAGGTACAATGATAAAGTATAGTTACAGTAACTTTGTCACTGAATACTAGGGTAAGTAACCAAGCAACTGTCTAACTATTAACACAAACATGGTAATAAAGTGGAAGATTAACTAGTTGTACAAACTCAAGTATATGCTGTAGTGCAAGGCAAGTATACAAGCTGTGAGATATGTAACTTATAAGTGAGTTTGGTTACAACAAAACCTTATGAATTACCAATTTTCATTTCTTCCTAACTTTAACTTTTAGTGACATTCAGTTTCAGGGCTAATGGAGGAAGATAAAGAAGTGATCCTCAACAATCCATGAAGGGAACTTGTGTGGGGGTTAAGGCATGCCTTGTGCAAACGAGGCTGTCTAATTTCATAAGAGGCTGATACATTTGTATTTCTGAGTAGACCAGTCCTCAGGCTCAAGTTTAACTGAGTTACCTTTTCAATAATTAAAAAAATATTTCAGTAGATCCTAGAGCTCCCAGAACCATATACATAAAAGCAACAAGTTACCTTCTAAACTACTCTTTAAAAGAATTCTAGGCTTCTAAGTTACTACCAAGCATTCACCAAAGGCAATTTTGAGTCTCAGCTGTCACAGCTTAAATCCTACAGTGTCTGAGAAAGTAAAAATAAACAGTGCTAGTCAAACAGTAAAATTAATACAAAGATGCAAACCACAAACACACTCAACTAAATGATTCTAAGAGATTCTTTTTTATTCCTCCACGTTAAGAGTTAGGTAGAAGACAACTGTAAGAAAAGAAAACACTATGAGATAATAAAGAGGAGGGAAAATGGTGTCAAGAAACATGTGTTTTTTATTCTTTACCAGATCTCCAGATAAATGTAGCAAGAAATGTCTTCAAAAGCCAGCAGAGACCTTCAGCCTCAGAGGTGTTTTATTTGCAGAAAAAGCAAAGATTTCGTGCACAGTGGGGGCACTTCCTGATACTTCTCCTCAATCTATGTAGTACTTTTACTTTTTTTTCTCGTTAAACACATTCTACTAAGAAAGCTGTGTATATATATTTTTTTAACCTTCTCTGCCAACAATGTACTCCATATGAAAGATTTACTTTATTAAAATAAATAAGAAGTGGAAAATCCTCACCAATCTACACATTTAAACATTTTAAGAAGCATACTTTTTTTTTTTTAAGAAGCATACTTAAGTAATGCCCATTAACACAACTAAATAGGAAACTGCTCCTTCCTAAAAAGCCTCTCCCAGTTGTTAGGATAAGTGAGCTATTCCAATAGGTTAACAGAAAGTTAACTTTTTCTCCTTCCTCTTCAAATAAGGTCAGTACGAATTTTTCCTTATTGCTGATACTTCTCAGTAAGAATGCCCAGAACACTCACCAATTCTTCCCAAATTTTCCAAGGGTATATTAAAAAGGAAAACATCCAAAACAATCCTGGTTTAGATGCACTCTCAAAATGAGGTCACATAAAAGGGTTATCATACTAGATATCTATGTCTAATAACATTTGTGTAGATTAAAACTTTATAATACAATGAAGGGAATTCCTGGCGGTCCAACGGCTAGGACTCCACACTTCCACTGCTGCAAGCCCAGGTTTGATCCCTTGTCAGGGAACTTGGGTCCCAGAAGCTGCACAGTGCAGAAAAAGAACAAAACCCAAAACACTATAATGTTTTTAAACAGGTTTCATTTTCAAAACAGCATATACTAACCATAAAATATTCTAGTCAGGTATAAAGGTCTAATGGTGATGAAAGTGAAAGAAGAGAGTGAAAAAGTTGGCTTAAAGCTCAACATTCAGAAAACGAAGATCATGGCATCTGGTCTCATCAGTTCAGTTTCAGTTCAGTCGCTCAGTCGTGTCCGACTTTTTGCAACTCCATCAATNCTGATGCAGAGAACTGACTCATTTGAAAAGACCCTGATGCTGGGAAAGATTGAGGGCAGAAGGGGACGACAGAGGATGAGATGGCTGGATGGCATCACTAACTCAATGGACATGGGTTTTCGTGGACCCCGGGAGTTGGTGATGGACAGAGAGGCCTGGCGTGCTGCGGTTCACGAGTCACAGAGTCAGACACGACTGAGCGACTGAACTGAACTGAATGGTATATGAGCTATATACCACAGAAACTGAATCGCAGATTGTGGAACAAACCATTAATAAATTCAGAGAACATACTAAGCGTCTACATACTTGCAGCTGTTTTCAGAGAATATACAATAATACTCAAACTCTGTCCTCATTTTTTATCCTCTCAATTGGCAAACTATCACTATTTTTGAAGTTGTTTGTTGTTCAGTCGCTAAATTGTGTTGGACTCTGTGATCCCATGGACTGCTGCATGCCAGGCTTCCCTTATGTCCTTCACTATCTCCTGGAGTTTGCGCAACTCCTGTCCATTGAGTCAGTGATGCCATCCAACCATCATGTCTTGTCACCCCCTTCTCCTTCTGCCCTGAATCTTTCCCAGAATCAGTGTCTTTCCCAATGAGTCAGCTCTTCCCATCAGGTGGCTTAACTCTATTAGAGCCTCAGCTTCAGTCCTGCCAATGAACATTCAGGGTTGATTTCCTTTAGGACTGACTCGTTTGATCTCCATGGTATCCAAGGGACTCTCAAATGTTGAAGATGGGAATATTCTGTTTTGAGATATACTTGGAAGTTTCTATAATAAAGTATCTTTTTTAAACTTCAAATAATTATTATTTTATAACTATTATTTATAAAATAAGAAAATGGAGTCAATACCCTTCAGTCCAAAAAAACAGACTGTTTTCTTTTTGAATAGTTGTGAGATGCATATGACAAAGAATTCACTCTATACAAAAGGGTGTTAACTACTATTAAAAGTCATTCACTCCACGTTTCCATTAATACCTCTCTCCAGCCAGCAATTAGGCATCTTTTCCATCTTAGACATCCTATGCACAGATTAAAANTTTTGAATAGTTGTGAGATGCATATGACAAAGAATTCATTCTATACAAAAGGGTGTAACTACTATTAAAAGTCATTCACTCCACGTTTCCATTAATACCTCTCTCCAGCCAGCAACTAGGCATCTTTTCCATCTTAGACATCCTATGCACAGATTAAAATATATATATATTTCCAGTTTCCCTTAAAAAGAAACACTAGTCTCCCTTAAAACACACACACACACACACACTAATGGCACATGCACCAAAGCACAAAACCATCAACTGCTCCCTTTTAAAGAAAGTCACCCAAACTTGCAATTCGTTTAGTTTCCAGGCTAGATTCTGCATACCAGTCTGTAAGTGGCACTACTGTCAGACTTGACACTTAAATCTAGTTCAGATGCTAAAAAATAAGTAGTCATCCATCCCTAGTTACCCATTGGGGATTGGTTCCAGGTGCCCTGGCAGACACCAAAATCCACAGATGCTGGTTAAGGCCTTTATACGTATGGGAAATCACAGATAAGGAGAAGAGAAAGTGAAAGTGAAGTCGCTCAGTTGTGCCGGACTCTTTGCAATCCCATGGATAGTAGCCTGCACCAAGCTCCTCCATCCATGGGATTTTCAAGGCAAGAATACTGGAGTCGGGTGCCATTTCCTTCTCCAGGGAATCTTCCCAACCCAGGTATCGAACCTAGGTCTCTCACATTGTAGACAGACATTTTACTGTCTGAGCCACAAGGGAAGTCTGTAAGAGGAGGGTTGACTGTAAACAGATTTACTGTTAATCAGCACACCCAAAACTCTGGAGTGCCCTGGAATTATATTTTACAAATGATATAGAATTGTTTTCTTTTCCTTTTCCCCTGTCCTCCCAATCTGGATTAACATGCCAAGGGGGTGGGGGGAGAAGACACTGCATTCTTAGTTTTGTACTGAGAAACAGTATTTCAGATTCCTCACAATCCAGAGAACACAGTAGGTTCTTCATTCAAATAGATAATTACTGTACAAATGTCTAACTCTGATTATAAACTACAAATGATTATGAACTATAAATCAGTTCTGTGGATTCATCATAAAAGAAAAAACGTCTGGGTTTAGCCCTAGTTTTGCCACATAAATGACCAAAGGTAAATCAGTTATTTCTGTATATCTACCATTTCTTTTATCTAAAACATCTGAGATAGTAGTACATTGCCCACAATTGTGAGGATTTAATTGAAGTGCTTTCAGAACATAGTAAAGCCTCAAAAGATACTACTAGTACATATAATATATAATCAGAGAAGGCAATGGCAGCCCACTCCAGTACTCTTGCCTGGAGAATCCCATGGATGGAGGAGCCTGGTAGGCCGCAGTCCATGGGGTCACTAAGTCGGACGCAACTAAGCAACTTCACTTTCACTTTTCATGCATTGGAAAAGGAAATGGCAACCCACTCCAGTGTTCTTGCCTAGAGATCCCAGGGATGGCTGAGCCTGGTGGGCTACCGTCTCTGGGGTCGGACAGAGTCGGACACGACTGAAGCAACTTAGCAGTAGCAGTATATATAATACATGAGTACCCTGGCCAGCTCAAGATTAGCTTTTTTTGAATTTGCATTTTATCTGCTTAATTCAGCTGTGCTAGAAGTTTCCTAAAACTCGGGGTGTGAATTTCTTTGAACTACTGATAAAAAGATTACTAGTCTCTCTGTGCTCAACTTAGTAGACACTGCATGTTTGTTTGTTTTTTCTTTTGAGAAAAGGAAATTACTCTTTAAAATTTCCAATTCTGCTCTTTAATTTACGCAACTAATAGTCAGGTAGAGACCAGAATCTTCAAAATCACGTAACATGGAATCATGTAACATATCCATGCCAAGTAACCCCATTTTATTTCAATTATTATTTTTAGGGGCACATGGAACAGTACTGTTGAGGCTTTCTAGCAAACTTGGCAAATATATCTCCTAAATCTCTGTTTAGGGAGCAAGCCAGGAAAGCTAATGCAAACAGAAGGCATAAGATCAGGAGCAATATTTCTCTTTACCCTAAAGAGCTCAAGGCTAAGAAACAGGTGAAGTGGAAAGCACTTTCTCCCTTAGTGAGCCCAAGAGTTGAAGCTACCTGGGTCAGAGAGACACACACACACTGTCCCCCAGCCCCTGATACATTTCCAAAACCAAAATTTCCCAATTTTTCCTAATCTCCCCATGCCCCACTATTTCAGATCCATTTACCCAACTAAACCATAGATCCTCAAATAAAAAAAAAACTTTCTTAAAGAATGAAAGCCTCTGCCATTTCTGTCTCTCAATATTTCTAAAGGCTCAAATATTCTTACACAAAAGGACATTTCTTTACTAACTGTATATGGCTAATTACTTTTCAGGATAATTACAGATTAAAGGATTCATGAAACCCAAGATTCTGCACTAATATAAATAAAACAGGAGACGTTGTTCCTTGCAGAAGAAAGCTAACTTAAAAATGGTAAAAGACTGATGGAATTCTTTAAAAGTCAGTATTTTACAATCAACACAATAACTGATTCAGACAAAAATCATCAATGGATACAAGANAATATAAATAAAACAGGAGACGTTGTTCCTTGCAGAAGAAAGCTAACTTAAAAATGGTAAAAGACTGATGGAATTCTTTAAAAGTCAGTATTTTACAATCAACACAATAACTGATTCAGACAAAAATCATCAATGGATACAAGAACAGAGGAAATTTTGAGAAACAAAATGTATTTGTAATGTCTCAAAATACCTCCCCACAAAACAAAGGGAAAAGGAGATTTATGGTGAAGAAAACTGTTAGACCCAATCCTCATCAAAGGGTGGTGATAAAAGTTAACATAATTAGCAATGAGTCAAAATGGTAGCATGTGCTTCCCTTCCCAATGTGAGGCATTACAAAGAACACGGCACCCCTGCAGCATTCCTGACAAACTATACAGCCTAAATTCAATCGTGAAGACACATGCCACGAAAAAGAGGACCTATATTCTTTTAAAAAGAGACAGGACAAAAAAAAAAAAAACAGAGAGAGAGACAGGACAACTCAATGCAATTCATGATCCTGAATTTTCTTACAAAGAACATTACTGGAACAACTGATGAAATCTGAATTGAGCCTGAGATAACAGTAGTCTGTCAAATTCTTCACCTCAATCACTGCAGTATGGTTGTATAAGACCATTTTGTTATTCTTATTAAACACATACTAGAGTATATAGTGGCATAGGCATCATATCTGCAAACCACTTTCAAAAAGTTCAGTAAAAAAAAAATGTACTGAAAGAAGATAAATCAAATGTAGCAAAAGAAAAATTAAGAACTGACAAATCCAGGTAAAGTGTACAAAGAATCTCTGTACCATTCTTCAACTTTTCTGTAAATCTCAAACTCTGTAAGAATTTGAATGTTTCTTACAAGAGTCGTAACTCAAGGCAACATACAGGTCCTGCCTAGATCCTGCTTTAAACAAACCAAATTAACATTTAGGGACAATAAGGGAAATCTGAATATGGAGTGGTTTTCAGAACATTGAGGAATTGTTAACTATTAGGATGTTATAATGCTACTGTGATTATAAAAAGCTTTTCTTATTTTCTAAAGATGCATGCATACTGGAATATTTATGAAACATTATAATAGCCTATATTTTTAAAAATGTTTAATTAAAACAAATACAGCAAAATAGCATTAAAAATCTAGATGACTGGGTATATGCTCTTACCAGTATTATGAAAATGTGCAAAGTTATTATTTTTTGAAGTTTTAAAAAAGGGATGAATCTCTGCTCTTATAGGTTACAGAACTTGAAAATTAAATTGAAGCTATAAGGATTAGGCTTTATTGGACAGTTTACCTGTAGGGCAGGAAGGAAGAATACAACCTCAAAAGGCAGAGATGAAAATCAAACCATTCATCTGGTTTGATTTTGCTCTGTAAAGGAGCTGAAGAACATCTGCCCAATTAGAACTGAGAGGTTTGCTACACTGTCCAATATGGTCACATGTACCCATTTACTTTAGCTTAGTAAATAAAATTTAAAATTCAGTTTCTCAGTCACACTGATCTTATTTCAAGTACTCAATTGCCACATGTGACTATCATGCTGAAAAGCACAGAATGTAGAATATTTCCATTATTGCACGGTTCTACTGGGGAGCACTGTTTTCAGAAGTTTTTCTTGAAAGTCCAACAAGGAGAAAGGGAGAACTTCTTTTAAATTAAACTCTGGCAAAATATAAGGACAGCTGACAAAAAGACACACTCACCTTAGATAAGGATTTCAGACAAGACAAGGAGAAGCAGGCAAAAAATTACAACTTTCAGGTTTCAGAGCCCAGGAAGCTGCAGGAGGCTTAAGGGAAAAAAGTCTACAAAGTTCAATGCTACCACAAGTCCAAGGAAGAGCCCACTTCACTCTGGGTGCTTCTTTCAAGAAAGCACTAAACATTCTAATAGCTACTGCTGCTGCTAAGTCGCTTCAGTCATGTCCAACTCTGTGCGACCCCACAGGTGGCAGCCCACCAGGCTCCCCTGCCCCTGGGATTCTCCAGGCAAGAACACTGGAGTGAGTTGCCATTTCCTTCTCCAATGCATGAAAGTGAAAAGTGAAAGGGAAGTCGTGTCCGATTCTTTGCAACCCCATGGACTGCAGCCTACCAAGCTCCTCAGTCCATGAGATTTTCTAGGCAAGAGTACCAGAGTGGCTTGCCACTGCCTTCTCCGTCAAATAGCTAAGGCCCAGGTTAAAAGGGGCTGATGTAATTTCTTCAGAGAACAGGGGAAAAGAAAAGCCCATCTCTGTGCCTGATAAACTACCGCTGCCTCAATTTCTAAGATGTTCATCAATGTAAAAAAGCTTTGCGGGAAAGAGTACAACTGTAAGATGAACCCTCGATTTTAAAAATGTTGACTCTGAAAGAGACTGTATTAAAATCAAAGAAATGTGGTCAAAAAATTTTTTTTAACTTCAGCAATACTAGATTCAGAAATCTAAGTTAAACGCTCATCAGTTTTTAACATTTTAAGCTTTGATTTTCCGGTCTTGGTTTTGAAACTATACTTGATTTAACTGTCCATGTGGCAAACAGAAAAGAGAAAGTGTCTATCCCTGCATGAGGGGGAGCAAGGCATGATTAGGTGCTGCATAAAAGGTTTAAGCAATTTAATAAATGGCAAACTCTTAAGAGCTTCCCTGATGGCTCAGATGGTAAAGAATCTGCCTGCAATGTAGGTCGGGAAGATCTCCTGAAGGGGGCATGGCAACCTATCCAGTATTCTTGCCTGGAGAATCCCCATGAACAGAGAAGCCTGGTGGGCTACAGGCCATGGGGTTGCAAAGAGTTAGACACGAGTGAGAGACTAAGCACACAAACTCTTAGAATAGCATGGGGGCACGTAAGAATTTGTTTTAAAGATTTCTCTCCTTTTACAGTTATTTAACTCTGGGACCATGGTATCATGACAAACTATTCTAAAACAGATTGGCTCTCATGCCACGCTACTAACATTACATAGCAAGGGCCAAAGTGGGAATCACTTTTTTTTTTCTTCAAAATTCTTGTTACTAAAGAAAGCTTGGAAAACCTTCACATATCAAAGAAATCNTGGGATTCTCCAGGCAAGAACACTGGAGTGAGTTGCCATTTCCTTCTCCAATGCATGAAAGTGAAAAGTGAAAGGGAAGTCGTGTCTGATTCTTTGCAACCCCATGGACTGCAGCCTACCAAGCTCCTCAGTCCATGAGATTTTCTAGGCAAGAGTACCAGAGTGGCTTGCCACTGCCTTCTCCGTCAAATAGCTAAGGCCCAGGTTAAAAGGGGCTGATGTAATTTCTTCAGAGAACAGGGGAAAAGAAAAGCCCATCTCTGTGCCTGATAAACTACCGCTGCCTCAATTTCTAAGATGTTCATCAATGTAAAAAAGCTTTGCGGGAAAGAGTACAACTGTAAGATGAACCCTCGATTTTAAAAATGTTGACTCTGAAAGAGACTGTATTAAAATCAAAGAAATGTGGTCAAAAAATTTTTTTTAACTTCAGCAATACTAGATTCAGAAATCTAAGTTAAACGCTCATCAGTTTTTAACATTTTAAGCTTTGATTTTCCGGTCTTGGTTTTGAAACTATACTTGATTTAACTGTCCAAGTGGCAAACAGAAAAGAGAAAGTGTCTATCCCTGCATGAGGGGGAGCAAGGCATGATTAGGTGCTGCATAAAAGGTTTAAGCAATTTAATAAATGGCAAACTCTTAAGAGCTTCCCTGATGGCTCAGATGGTAAAGAATCTGCCTGCAATGTAGGTCGGGAAGATCTCCTGAAGGGGGCATGGCAACCTATCCAGTATTCTTGCCTGGAGAATCCCCATGAACAGAGAAGCCTGGTGGGCTACAGGCCATGGGGTTGCAAAGAGTTAGACACGAGTGAGAGACTAAGCACACAAACTCTTAGAATAGCATGGGGGCACGTAAGAATTTGTTTTAAAGATTTCTCTCCTTTTACAGTTATTTAACTCTGGGACCATGGTATCATGACAAACTATTCTAAAACAGATTGGCTCTCATGCCACGCTACTAACATTACATAGCAAGGGCCAAAGTGGGAATCACTTTTTTTTTTCTTCAAAATTCTTGTTACTAAAGAAAGCTTGGAAAACCTTCACATATCAAAGAAATCAGGAAATCCAGTGATGGTGAGTCAGCATTAGGGATCAAACTATGAAAACATTGTTAAAGGAACCAAATGGACTATGTCTATATTAATCCAATAGTATACATGTATTAAAAAGGGTAGAAAAAATAAATAAAAATAAAAAGGGTAGAAAATTCTGCCATAAGGCAATTCAGCCAACTACAACCAGACTACTTTTTCAATGTCCAATTTTTTGACTAGCTAAAAATGACACTCTCCATCAGCATAACATCTCTCTAAGCAATCAATCACAATTGTGTCTATGCCTACAAATATCATACAATTTAAAGAATAACAAATTTGCTTTGAGTCTACTAATTTCATCCAGCACTTCCTACCTCTGATCAGACAGGAACATTTACTGGAAACATGCTTCTTTATAAGCACACCCGGGGAGTCTGCTTCCTAATGAATGACAAGTAAGCTCAGAACACAACTCATTTACCAGCTGAATCAGCTGAAGATCAAAATATATTAAATTTTGTGTTTATGACAGCATTATTATGGATTATGTTTCACAATTATTGCTTGGCTTTACACTTTCTGGTTCCTTCCTCCTTGTTTCGTCTTAACAGTTAGAATGTAAAGGAAGGATGTACAGATGCTGTATTTCAGACAAGGCAGTTTTTGTGCCTGCTCTCCGAATAATCCTACTTGAGTTACATTTTCTGTAAATGAATCATGCATCTTTTGGGGGGAGGGGGAGGTGCACCATGTGGCTTGTAGAAGCCTAGTTCCCCCACCAGAGACGGAACACTCATCCCTGCAGTGGAAGCACAGTCTTAAGCACTAGACAGAGAAGGAAGTCCCCGAACCTTGTATCTTGACAAAGACTTATGTCTTTATTTACTTTACTGCTACAGAGTAAAGAAGTCAACAATTTTAGTCCTGTTGATACTTGGATGTCACTCAATACTGATATTTTTAGGTGCTTGAAGATCTGGTTAACTTCCTACCCAAGGATTTCACTCAGCATGACTTCCTTTAAAAGTTCCAAACATCCTCTACCTTCACCAGCATTAATCACAGTGAAGAAAATGCTGAGAGGGGTAACTGCTGAGCCTTTCCAGGAAACCAGCACAACGTCAAAAACTGCAATTGCTGTTTTCCATAGGAAATTTTTAAAATGCTGAAAACGCATTCCTTTAGTTCTTTCATCAACAGTATAGCAGCCACTGTTTTCTATGTACTTCACACACTTTAAGCAACAAATAAAAATGCCCTTGTAGACTCCATACTTAACATATACATTTGTTTCTACTCCATGTAAATCTCTGAAACAATCATTCTCAGGAGAAAAAAAATTTTTTTAAACTCTGGTCACTCACTCCAAAATGTTTAATACTTTCAGGAAGGAACCATAGTTGCAGACAGGAACTGTAAGCTTTGGTAAACTATCAGGAGACTCAAAATTTTTCCTACTTGTAGCCAGCTAATTGGGAAATTTCAAACCTCATATGTGACTCATTCTAAAATAAGAACCCAATAATTTGATAAAATATCACATATTAATTCTAACCAAGCTGCAGGGGAATACATTTATACCCCAAATCTTGCAGATAGATGTGACTCCCCAGGGTTTTGCCCTTTCATGTATAAATGCAATTTAGCTGGCACAAAACAACTGAATGCTACCAAAGCTATGACTGGTTCTAGGTGGTGGTTACAGGTATTATCTCAGAAGAAATGGAAAAGCAATTGAAAACAGGACACACAATTTAATGGCGGGCAGAACTACAAAGATTGGGAGAGAACACACAGAAATAAAAACACCAAACAGGGTATTCATTTTCCCAAGCAGACTATTCCCTGGTCATCCAAAAAAGCTTTTGATAACTGTTGGAGAGAATGTGGAAATACTAGAACTCTCACACATGGCTGATGGGGATGTAAAATGGTGTAGCCCGCTGTGAAAAAGTTGGGTGGTCCCACAAAAAGTTAAAATACTGAGTTTATCACAATGTTACAGTAGTAGTCACTCGGTCATGCCTGACTCTTTCTGACCCCATGGACTGTAGCCCGCCAGGCTCCTCTGTCCATGGAATTCTCCAGGCAGGAACACTGGAGTGGGTTGCCATTTCCTTCTCCAGGGGATCTTCCCGACGCAAGGATCAAACCCTGGTCTCGCACACTAGAGTGCAGAGTTACCATTCAAAAGAACTAAATATAGGTATTCAAACAAAAACTTGTACATTAATATTCACAGCAGCACTATTCATAACAGTCAACAGGCAGAAAGAACACATGTTCATCAGTTGATGAAAGGAAAAATAAAATGTGGTATATTCATTCAAATGAGTATTATTCAACCATAAAAGAATGAAGTACTTATACTAATACATATGGCTAAACCTCAAACAGTATGCTGAGCGAAGGAGGTTAGACACAAAAGATCACAGACTCTATGATTCCATTTACAGATAAATTTGGAGACAAAGCATATTAATGGTTTGGGGGGATGGGAGGAAGGAGATAGCTTAATGGATATGAGGTTTCCTTCCAGTTTAATGAAATGCTTTGGAACTAGATACAGGTGATAGCTGCAAAATATTGTGAACGTACTAAATATCACTATATTGTTCATTTTAAAATGGTTAATTTTCATTTGAGATGTGCTTAATATATAATTCAAGTAGTCATTTGACTTAAGTTTATTGACATTTAAAAGTATAAAGTAACTTGGAAATGACTTTCTATTCTTCACATTTCAGAAACCATTTTTTCTTTTTTTTTTTTTTTACTGACATATTTATGTGTAGCCCAATGGATAATTATATTTTTTAATTCTTTGAAGAAATAAAAGTAATTCAAGCTCCCATAGCAACACAGAAGAATCAGATGGAAATTCACTAAATATAACAAAGAGAAAAGGGAACCCTCTTACACTGTTGGTGGGAATGCAAACTAGTTNATAATTATATTTTTTAATTCTTTGAAGAAATAAAAGTAATTCAAGCTCCCATAGCAACACAGAAGAATCAGATGGAAATTCACTAAATATAACAAAGAGAAAAGGGAACCCTCTTACACTGTTGGTGGGAATGCAAACTAGTTCAGCCATTATGGAAAACAGTGTGGAGATTCCTTAAAAAATTGCAAATAGAACTGCCTTATGACCCAGCAATCCCACTACTGGGCATACACACTGCCCACTACTGGGCATACACACCGAGGAAACCAGAACTGAAAGAGACACATGTACTGAAAGGTTGTTGTTGAATCACAACGCCAGGATTCTTGGCCTCCGGAGGAGAAGAATTCAATCCAGGGCCAGAGACGAGGCTTGATCGCTCAGAGCTTTTGTGTAATAAAGTTTTATTAAACTATAAAGGAGACAGAGAAAGCTTCTGACATAGACATCAAAAGTGGGCAGAAAAAGTGCCCCTTCAGAAACCATTTTAAACTCTTCAAATGCATGTTTCACAACAGAGTCTTCATTAGCAGTAGAAAAGTCATCTCCATTCCATCACAGTGCTTTTAAAAAATTCATTATGGTGCAATCATTGGAAATTTATAACATGCCTCTAATTTCTTTTTATGTATCAGGAGGTGTTTTACACTTCTTTTTGGATTATAATCTCCAGAAATATCTCCCTAATGGACTGGTTTTCAAGCAGTATTTAAAATGTTTGCTTACAACATCAGACGGCTTTACTTGTGAGGCAATACAGAGAAGAATAATTGTTTAGGCGTTACCTCTTACCAATGCAGCTGATTTCAAGTCCATGGTGGCCTTCTCTGAATGGGGCTGCAGTGTTCAATCCACACAGAAGCAACTGTGAAAGGACTTGGTAAGACTGCTTACGTAACGAAACTCTTTCCAGAGGAATATTTTATGGTTTAAAAAAGACACCTGCCATAGAGTTGCACAGTTCAATAGGAGAGAATGTGAAGTATTACAGACAATTGGGAAAGAGATGGATTTGGTAAACTATCTTCTGCCTACAAGTTGTCTTCCCTAATTATTACTCTTTCAAATAATGAGATCTACCCAAAGTCAGTTTGTCAAGCTGAGCATATGTGGATAGTCTTTTGCTTCCCTCTGTCCACAACAGTCGTTTTTAAGCCCTCTTTCTCAGAGGAGTAGCTGGTCAGAAATATATGAAAGCAACTCTCAATCCAATTTTCATTTTTTATTTCACCCAATTCCAAGGATCATTAAAAACTGCAACCCCCAGGACCTCCAATTCTTCCTCCCCCACTTCAGAAATGGACTGGATGAAGAAAAAGGATTCGAGTCTGGTACAACTCCAAGAGCTTGGCTTCAATAACTCACTAAATGGGCATTTTTTTTCCCCTCTCGCATAGCATATGTGTTCAACTCTACTGGATGAAGAGGTCCTCCAGCATAAGGGCTAAGGATGAATATTTGAGTATCTGTATGGGCTAAGTATCATGATATAAATACAAACACATACTATTGTCTAACAACTGCCAAAAGGTATTATTTTAATTATTTAATAAATGAGGAAATTGAGGAAAGCTAAGAAGATAGAGTTTGGATTAAACATCTGAGACATTTTCCACAATGCTATATTGCATAATTAAGAATTTTTAACGTGACAAAATGGTTTCAATGGACCCAGTTCCTACTCTCAAAAACAGGCTTTAAAATCTGCTGTACTTCAGGGGACTTCCCTGGCAGTCCAGTGGTTAAGACCCAAGCTTCCACTGCAGGAGGCAGAGATTTGAGCCCTGCACAGGCAGTCGCTAAATCGTGTCTGACTCCATGTGTTGCTACCCCATAGACTGCAGCACACCAGGCTTCCCTGTCTATCACCAACGCCCAGACTTTACTCAAATTTATGTCCATTGAGTCAGTGACGCCATCCAACCATCTCATCATCTATCNGTTACCTCTTACCAATGCAGCTGATTTCAAGTCCATGGTGGCCTTCTCTGAATGGGGCTGCAGTGTTCAATCCACACAGAAGCAACTGTGAAAGGACTTGGTAAGACTGCTTACGTAACGAAACTCTTTCCAGAGGAATATTTTATGGTTTAAAAAAGACACCTGCCATAGAGTTGCACAGTTCAATAGGAGAGAATGTGAAGTATTACAGACAATTGGGAAAGAGATGGATTTGGTAAACTATCTTCTGCCTACAAGTTGTCTTCCCTAATTATTACTCTTTCAAATAATGAGATCTACCCAAAGTCAGTTTGTCAAGCTGAGCATATGTGGATAGTCTTTTGCTTCCCTCTGTCCACAACAGTCGTTTTTAAGCCCTCTTTCTCAGAGGAGTAGCTGGTCAGAAATATATGAAAGCAACTCTCAATCCAATTTTCATTTTTTATTTCACCCAATTCCAAGGATCATTAAAAACTGCAACCCCCAGGACCTCCAATTCTTCCTCCCCCACTTCAGAAATGGACTGGATGAAGAAAAAGGATTCGAGTCTGGTACAACTCCAAGAGCTTGGCTTCAATAACTCACTAAATGGGCATTTTTTTTCCCCTCTCGCATAGCATATGTGTTCAACTCTACTGNCCATACTAAATGAGTCTTCAGATAGTGACAAGGTTGGAGTCCAACCTTTGGAATTATTCAGTAATCTTGTTTCTTCATTAATAGAAATGAAAAAACTATTGCTCAAACTACCACTAGTCAAGAAACAAGATTTACTAGTGGGATATGCCTCTGTTCTGTAAAGCAAACAGCAATTGTTAACTGCTTTTCTGGTGTATGATTTTACATACTTTTGTCTGCAGTAAGATTATATTCCAGAAGCAGTTCAGTGAGGACAAGGGTGTGTTTTCCCTTCATACTCAAAAACACTATTTTCCTAACCCTTCACATTCAACAATAGTAACCACAGCAATAAAAATTTAGATGGAGCATGAACAATAATTTCTGGGTCCATTCTGTCAGTTAAATGTTTTTTGATCTTTTGTCAAATAGTGTTCTATTGCATCGGATGAGTTATCTGAAAACCAAAAATGACTGAATAAAAGTACATTACTTAACTCATTTTTTTGAGTAAAAATTACTCATTATATTTCAAGACAAAGGAAAAGAAGTCTTGCTGATTCAAGCAAAGGTGATAATCTGTAAAAAACGAAATTATGTTGACAAGCAGAATATTAAACCTAATACAAGAAGGCTTTATATACGTTATAACAATGGTAGAAAGTAAATAGCATTCCATGATAAAGTGTCTAGTAGGTCACCAGTATTAGTGTCATGTCAAACCACTGGCATCTCTTATCATTATCATTCGAATAATTGAGGGGAGGCAGGACTCTTTAAGGAGGTAACTGGAAAGAAAACATACTTTATGAATAAATTTACTTCAGCCAAAGTAAAACAAGGATTGGTGAACCAGGAAAATCAGAAGCTCAAAAGACGACTTAATTCAGTCAAGTCCTCCAATGATCACCTGCCTGGGCCCGCCATGGGCAAGGGGCCAGATAAGACAGTCTGTTGCCTACAGGATACTGCACCATGGAGAAGAACTCTAGAACCTACTAAAGGCAGCCAATTACAGACCAAATAACCCTGCATATCTCCGGGCAAGTGTGCTATATCCCCAGGGTTCATTCAATTCCTTGCAATCCTGAGGGAAGTATTCACGCCAAGCCAACTACCTGCTAACCTCCGGCAGACCCCACGATAACCTCTGGACAACTCCTTTCTCTTTTCTAGAACCAAAGAGGGGATAAAAGCTGCACCATTCGCAGAGAAATCAAGAAAGTGAAAAAAGGCGAGTCCCCCTAAGAACCTTGACCCAATCCCCCCATCGCACTCTGAAATTGACACCACACTGATAAATACATTCCCTCTTTCTATCCTCCTCCTTTGCCTTCAGTGACCTTCCCTGTTCCTACTGCCTTGGGCAAGACAAGAGAGGCGCTGCCGTCGTTCCCCCACCCCCGGGGAAGGTGCCCTTCCCTCTGAGAGGCGTAGAGGGAGGAAGAAAAAAAGCTTGCTCCTCCCCAGCCCACCCGCGCCACAACTCCTAAGTGCAGGCACGATAAGGGAAAAGGGGAGAGAGAGAGCGATGAGAAGTGACGGCCCTGCGCTGGCATGGGAGAAGAGAATTCCTGCTCCGCAAGAGTCGCGGGAGATCACCACCACCGCATCACTCCATCCGTCCCCGGCTCCACGAACCCAAATGAATGAACTGAATAAAACCGGGGGGTGGAAGGGTTTATCATGCGCAGTCCTCTCCATCCAGGAAGCGAAGACAGAGAGGCCTTCAAACCCCTGCGTGGCCTCGCTCTCCTATGGATCTCGACTCGCTTCCTTGCCACCCAAGCCCCACATCAATCATTTAACCCTTTAAGCTTTCCGAGACAGTGCACCGTCCTCCGTCTACCTGAGGAACCGATACCCTCCCTCTCCGATTCTACTCTTTTTGGCTTGGGCTCAGACTCCCGCTTCTTCCTTCTGACCTCCCTCGTCTCCACAGCCCCCACGAGCCCCGGCCCACCGCACCTGAAGATGCTCCTGAAAACGAATTGGCAGAATCTGGGCCATGGCGCTGTCGGGGGGTATGGTCTCCTCCTGTCACTGGGGCTGCGGGGCAGTGGCTGCCCGGGCTCTCCAAGGAGAGGAGGAGAAGGGGGGAGGGGGGAGGCTGGGCTCAGCAGGAGAGTCTCCGGGGACGCAGGAAACTGGCAGGCAGACGAAGGAGCTCAGGTCGGGGGCGGAGGCTGCAGGGTCCAGGAGAGCCGCAATGGCGGAACCGGGCGCAGCGCAGACTCCGGAAACGNTAACCCAGCCCCAAGCACGCCTGGGGCCTAGGTGCAAAGGCAAGGCAGGAGCGGAGCTGAGGCCGGGAAGGCGCCAGTGGAGTCTCCCAGCCGGGCGCAGCCTCCTCCTTCCCGGGCAGGAAAGCTCGCGTCTAGGCAAGTCCCGGCAAGGCTCGCCCAGGGCAGAGCCTGTCTCTTATACACATCTAACTCCGCCCCAGTCACTTCACCCCCCCTCCGCCTTATGTACCCCTCCACGGAGTGCCGCGGTGCCGCGGTGCGCAGGCATTCGGGGCGCAGTGCGCCGAGGGAATCGCTGACGGCTGCGACACTGCAATAAATAGAGGCATCGAAGGGACTACTTTTTTTGCCTCATCACTTTCCCCAGCCGCCGGCTTTTCCCTCCCCCTCCACCACCTTTTTTTGCATTTTGCCACATCATGCGACTAGGGGCGACCAACGTCATTTCCGTGGGCGCTTTAGGTCCCACCCACGTACTTCCGGGTGCACGTGACGCTGTCGTTAAAGGTCGGCTGGTCGCTGCCCGAATGCAGAGCGCGTTCTGGGGAAGTGCGGCGTCTCCTGGGAATGAGGTGGCTGTTGGGCCGCCCTGAGGAATGGTAGTGCTGCTGCCTTCCCCTGTGCGTCCTGTCTGTTTAAATCGAGTCCTTTACGAAGAGGACGTGGCACGGGCAGATGGGCCCAGCCTCCCGCCCTCTCCGTGACTCAGGGAAACGGCCTCCCTGCAGAGCGCTCTTGGCAGTAGGCTGCTGCCTTCCTCCCCCGCCTGGTTCCGTGTGGTGGGTGGGTGGTGGTTGTTACATCCCAAAGAGGGGGCATTAATGGGGTTTAAAATCCTTTCTGCCCTTCTGACGGTTGGAGAAGCTGACGCTTGGATTCTAGCAGAGCTAATAGTCTCTTCGGATGTTGAACAATTGACTCAAAGGGCGGTGAAGGCCATTGATGAGGTATCTCAAATGGGCCTTCTGATGGCCTTAGCGTTTCTGCGGACATTTTGGCAGACGTGTTTATGAGTGTAGCTTAGTAATTTTTTCGAGATTTTGAGTGTCCTAAATATGCTCAAGAATAGGACTGAAATTGTAGCAGGAGGGCTTTTTTTTCAGCCATGCCAAATAATGAGCCTCAAAGGTTTAGGTTAAAGTTGGGTTTTTCCTCCTCGTAGTTAAGATACCCTCTTGGAGAGTTATTAATCATTAGCGGTGTTTTTCAGTGGGACCGCCTCAGCAGTGATTAAGTTAGCAGTGTTTGAGAACACAAGTATCTCAAAGCTGTCTTCTCACTGCGTTAAGGTGTCTACGGTATTCAGTAACCGTTAATAACCTCCCCAGTACTTTGTTGCTAAGAATAAGCTACAATGATGCTTCATAACCGCACAAATACAATAAAGGATAAAAGAATTTTCGTTCTGTGCCTTTCATTTTAAAAGAGATGTAATGGTTTTTCCAGAAAGATCTTGAGGAACTATTCAAGTACACATTAATTATTTTTAGTGCCCTTTTCAGTTAAACATAAAACCCCTATTAGGCAGACTAATTTTGTGTGTCAAGCAGTTTTACTTAGAGAAATTTGCTTAATCATTTAAATTGCTTTTAATGTTTTCCCCAAAGTATATCATCTCACACACTGAGAATGAGAAAAGAATATTTGGCAGTTAAAATAGCAGATAGACTATTCTGCAAAGAAAAACCCCACCACCATGTCATCAGAGTGAATATTTATGGTTGGCAAAATTTCATTATGTTTTGTTAAGCTGAATCCTTGAAGATGTTCTGTATTCTGCAGCATTTGAAATGACCTAATAACCAGTTTAAACACGAGCTGCTTTGAATCTTTTTTGGAAGTATGCAAATTCTAACTTAAAGATCTAAAGGTGTTCCTGCTCTATTATATGGTTAAAGCAGTAGCTTTAATCAACTTTTATTTCCAGGCTCAGAATCCGGGATACAAATGAGCTATAATATAAACCGGCGACCAAAATTTTATTAATAAGAATTGCATTTTCAGACAGACCTCTAATTTTAAATATACGGCCAGAATCCACAAAGCAGTGGATTTTAGCTTGGATATTTAGTGTGGAATATGTAAACAAAAGTGCATTAAGATTGTTAAAGTGACTGCTGTGTCATCACGCAGAGAAATGAATGCCTTGTTTTCACAATCATTTACAGTATACCAACTCATGTTGAACACTATCCTTCAGCAAATCTAGAATTTTTCAAGAGAAAAAAAATGTACTAGATGATAAAAAACACCAAAACCCAAATCTGTGCCTTAACTAAGGATTTTTGGCTGAGATAATGAAAGAGCTTTTTATGGTAGTACATTGTTCTTGTTAATGTGTTGAAGCAGGACAAAAGGTTATCAATACTTTGTTTATAAGCCCTAGAGGCTGAGTCACTGTTAACGGTTACCTGAGCTGTAACTGAATGGCTTTGTTTTTCGGCACTACCTTAAGAGAGAGAAGGTAGGGAGCTTGTGTGCACCTGTGGTGGATTCGTGTCGATGTATGGCAAACCCAATAGAGTATTGTAAAGTTAAATTTAAAAATAAATAAATTTAAATTAAAAAAAATAAAAAGAGAGAGAAGGTGGGGGGAGGGGGGGAAACAGCATTTGTTATCTGGTTTATAAGGTTATCGAACTATGACAAAGTCTTTTAATAAGACTATAAATGTTGTCATCATGGCTTTTGGTTCCAGAAATCCAATGTTTTAGTAAGGTAACAATGTTAATAAAATAGTCATTCTTTTGAAGTTGAAGGTATTTTTAGCAGAATATTCAGTAGTAGGTACTAGTGCCAGTTTCTCAAAACCCTCACAAGAAAACTTTATTGTCTCCTGAACATTATGCCAGGACCTGTGTTATACATATTAGTGAGAATGACACATCAGAAAAACTTCATTGTAGGATTCCTTTGTAGTTTTTCATCTTCAAGCAATGATGGATTTAAGACCCATACCTTTTAACTTACCTTTCAAAAATAGCCTGAACTAACTGCATTGCAAAAGCCACAAAGTAAAGGCATTTCTCAGACATGAAGAGATTAATTTTGAAGCAGAAGTTTAAACTTAACCCACTGTACCAAATATTTTAAATTCAGATTTTAATGAAATCAAGGATATACTTTAGCATTACCTAAGTAAGATAAGTGGTTTTGCCACAGCAGCTTTGAGAAACATCTCAGTGCCGTAGGACTACTGCTATGAATCCCAGCAGAATTAAAGAACATATCAAAGGCCAATAAGTGACTCGGGTATCAGTGCCCCCTTTATTTTGATCCTGAACAACTCACCAATCAGGTAAAGCTCACCCAAACTGACATTTATAAAGCAAGACAATAACTTTCATGGTATTATTTTAGTATAAAATGGACCTTAACATATACTCAGTTATCACTCACTGCCCAGGCCTATCCTAAACCTGATTTATATAGACAAGTTTTATAATTTATCATGGATGGCAATAAGATCTGAATTGAATCTATTCTGCATCAGGATCAACCATGTTCCAAGTAAACAGTCAAGTCTACCCCTGTGGGAATACAATCTGAAATCTAGCATATTTTAGGCTCCTCCCAAGTTTTCTAAAGGTTAAATAAGATTCCAGCAGAGAAATGAAGTAGCTCAGAACATTACCTTAAAAAGTCAGCTCAGAAAAGTTGGTTCAAATATAGTGATACACAGAGCTGTGGGGACAGAAAAACCCAGAATAGTACCAACACTACTGATCAACAAAATCAGATACTGTGTCACAACCTCCCTTTCACATGGAAAAACAAAAAGAAGCTTGAGAAGATCTACAGAATGAAGGGGTAGGAATGATTGTTATAGCTCCCCCGCCCCCCCC
>SJYV01005958.1:726350-766217 GCA_006410875.1 Neotragus pygmaeus | reverse complement strand
CCCCGCCCCGTTCTAAATATGTAAAACTGTCTCCTTTCACGGCCTGGAGTTACTGTTTCCAATGCAGGGCATGACCCACAAACATGTTCTCCTACCAATTTTAAAATTCTGTTACACTGCAGGGGTCGTTCTACAAGTAGCAATGCACTTTGCTGCAATGCTGTTCTTGCTCAGTCACTAAGTCATGTCTGACTCTGCAACCCAACAGACTGCAGCATGCCAGGATTCCCTGTCCTTCACGATCTCTAAGAGTTTGTTCAAACTCATACCCATTGCATTGGTGATATCCAACCATCTCATCCTGTCACCTTCTCCTCCTGCCCTCAATCTTTCCCAGCATCAGAGCCGATTCCAGTGAATCGGCTTTTTGCATCAGGTGGCCAAAGTATTGGAGCTTCAGTATCAATCCTTCTAATGAATATTCAGGGTTGATTTCCTTTAGGATTGACTGGCTTAATCTCCTTGCTGTCCAAGGGGCCCTCAAGAATCCTCCAGCACCACAATTTGAAAGCATCAATACTTCAGGACTCAGCCTTCTTTATGGTCTAACTCTCACAACCATACATGACTACTGGAAAAAACATAGCTTTGACTATACAAACCTTTGAAGTCAAAGTGATGTCTCTGCTTTTTAATATGGTATCTAGGTTTGTCATAGCTTTTCTTCCAAGGAGCAATGTCTTTTAAAATTTCATGGCTGCAGTCACCATCTGCAGTGATTTTGGAGACCAAGAAAATAAAATCTGTCACCGTTTCCACTTTTTTCCCATCTGTTTGTCATGAAGTGATGGGACCCAATGCCAGAATGTTGAGTTTTAAGGCAGCTTTTCCACTCTCTTCTTTCATCAAGAGGCTCTTTAGTTCTTTGCTTTCTGCCATTAGAGTGGTATCATCTGCATATCAGAGGTTGTTGATATTTCTCATGGCAATGTGATTCATCCAGCCTGGCATTTCACGATGTACTCTGCATAGAAGTTAAATAAGCAGGGTGACAATACACAGCTTTGAAGTACTCCTTTCCCAATTTTGAGCCAGTCCATTGTTCCGTGTCCAGTTCTAACTGTTGCTTTTTGACCTGCATACAGGTTTCTCAGGAGATAAGTAATCTGGTATTCTCTTCCTTATAAGAGTTTTCCACAATTTTTTGTGATCCACACAGTCTCAGATGGTAAAGAATCTGCCTGCAAATGCAGGAGACCTGGGTTTGACCCGTGGGTTGAGAAGACGTCCTGGAGAAAGGTATGGTTACCCACTGTAGTATTCTTGCCCGGAGAATTCCATAAAGGAGCTTGGCAGGCTATAGTCCATGGGGTCACAAAGAGTTGGACACAACTGAGTGACTAACACACTAAAGCAGAGTCAAAGGATTTAGCGTAGTCAATGAAGCAGAATTAGATGTTTTTCTGGAATTCTCTTGCTTTCTCTATGATCTGATGGATGTTGGCAATTTGACAACAGGTTCCTGTGTCTTTTCTAAATCCAGTTTATACATCTGGAAGTTCTTGGTTCATGTACTGTTGAAGCCGAACTTGAAGGATTTTGAGCATTACCTTGCTAGCATGTGAAATGAACGCAATTGTATTATAGTTTGAACATTCTTGGACATTGCCCTTCTTTGGGATTGGCATGAAAACTGATCTTTTCCAGCCTTGTAGCCTTGTTATGGTATTATAATAAACTCATCCTCAAAAGAGAATATTAAGGACTGACATTTGGTAAGGTTTTGGCTAACGGAAAGTCAAGGAAAAGTCAAGGAAACAGGATTTACTTGGTTACTAAACACTTCAGTGTGTAACAATGAAAAATAATATTAAGAGGCTTCCCTGGTGGCTCAGTGATAGAGAATACACCTGCTAATGCAGAAGACATGGAGGATCCCACATGCCACGGAGAAACTAAGCCCTTGAGCCACAACTATTGAGCCTGTGCTCTAGAACTAGGGAATTGCAACTACTTCCTGAGCCCATGCACAAGAAGAGCCAGCGCAGTGAGAATGCTGCACACCACAACTAGAGTAGCCCCTACTTGCTGCAACTAGGGAAAAGCCCACGCAGCAGTGAAGACCCAGTACAGTCGAAAGTAATTTTTTTTTAAATGTTACGATCTTCCGAAAAGGCTTTATTTATTTGGCTGCACTAGGTCTTAGTTGCAGCACATGGGATCTTTTTTTAGTTGAGGCATACAGGATCTTTAGTTGTAGCATGTGATATCTTAATTCCCTGACCAGGGATCAAACCTGAGCCCCATGCATTGGGAGCACAGAGTCTTAGCCACTGGACCACCAGGGAAGTCCAATCTGAAAGTCAGCTTGATTGAAAAGGTTTTAAAAAACATCTTTTATATGGAGAAATCAATTCTGAATCTTAAAGAGCTCAGGTTCATCACTGTGAAGTGATATATATAGTACTCTTGCAAATGTAGCATGATCTGAATATGTACCAAATGTAGAAATTACTGTTTTTTTCAAATGCCTTAAACTTTGATGTGTCATGGTGATAAAAGTGCATTAGGTAAAATAAACCCACAACCTGTGTACTTCCTTTTCTTTGTTGCTCATATTCCAAATAACTGAGTTTAATGTTGTACAGTATACAACCATCTAATTACTATTCATTCTGTAACACTCCAGTAATGAAAAATATGCCAACTTCAATTTTTTTCCTACATCATATTTACTGATTTACATTTTTTCTTTTCTAAGCCAGTCCTATTAGCACCAAAAGGCATGAAAAAGGTCTCTTTGGGTTAGGCCAATCAATATATAAAGTTGGTCACTCAAATCAGGCTTTGCACGGGGTGAGAATGAAAACTAACCGGATGAACAGTGCTTCATGTCTCCATATTTGGGGATTATCAAGCTAAGCCATCAGATGTACCGATGAGATAATACTCATTACTCCAGAGGCCTTAAAAATTCCATTTCTTGAATGGGAACTAGATGGAGTAGTAAACTAGCACAAAATAGCAGTCTATAAGCGCTGCACGCTGTAAAAAGAAAACTCTAGTCCAAACTGACTTTCAGATTTTCCTATCTGTAAGGCCATGAAATTAGAAGACGCTTACTCCTTGGAAGAAAAGTTATGACCAACCTAGATAGTATATTCAAANTCTTCTTGACTGCATGTGGTTGGAGCAGGGCTTCCATAACATGAAGCTGTAGAGACGGGTAAAAGAGTGGGTTCCGGCTCAGATGTCATGGACTTTCACTGATCTTACCAAGATTTAGTAGATTTTCTTGAATGAATCTTTCTCCCTTTGCTGTATGCCCTCAGGAAAAATTTCAGAGACTTTAAGTGATTGTCTTTTTAAATTTTCACCAGTGATTTGTTTTTCTTATTCCTCATTCTGAAAGTTTTGAAGCCACACAATCTATTACTTGGTTAGAGAGATAGACTCTATACATTCACTTGACAGATATTTATGGAGTTTCAACTATGTGTCAGGCAATGGTTCTGGTACTGGTTGACCTCTATTAACTCACTGTTTCAGAGGTTTACATGTATCTAACACTCATATCTCTAACGGGAGAGAGTGAGCCTCAAGGAAAGGGCCATGTCTCTTTGGTCTTTGTAAATCACTATCTGCACGCAGCACAAAGTGAAATGTACACGCTTTTGTTCAACTCATTCCTTCCTGATGTCCCTGCTTGATTAACAGTGCATTTTCAAAGCTATGCATTTTTTCCTGAAATGCTCATTTCCTCTCGTCTTTATTTAGCAAATCATTCTAAATTTTCTATTATTTGTCTCTGATTCCAAAGTCATTGGGTCATCAGGTTTGATTGCCTAACGTGAATTTGTTGTTGTAGTTTAGTCACAAAGTTGTGTCCCACTGTTTTGCAACACCGTGGACTGTAGCCCACCAAGCTCCTCTGTCTATGGGATTTCCTAGGGAAGAATACTGGAGTGAGTTGCTATTTCTTTCTCTTGGGGATCTTCCTGACCCAGGGATTGAACTCTGCTCTGATCTCCTGCATTGGAAGGTGATTCTTTACCCTTGAGCCACCAGAGAAGCCCCTAATGTAGATTAGAACTTTATGCAGGAGGGCCTAGAGGAGCTATCCCACATTGAAGGTCAGGAACGGTGTAGGTAAGGAGATACCCCTCGTCCAAGGTAAGGAGCAGTGGCTGTGCTTTGCTGGAGCAGCAGTGAAGATATACCCCACGCCCAAGGTAAGAGAAACCCAAGTAAGATGGTAGGTGCTGCAAGAGGGCATCAGATGGCAGACACACTGAAACCATACTCACAGAAAACTAGTCAATCTAATCACACNTGGCGTGCTGCGATTCATGGGGTCGCAAAGAGTCGGACACGACTGAGCGACTGAACTGAACTGAAGGATGGGTAGCACTCAAATTATCATTCATATGACCTATCTAATCTTAATCCAAATTACAGAACTGGAAACCTCAAAACCCTTCAAAAGAGCCCTTCTCAAGGTGACACTGATAATCTTTCCATTCTTTATCCCTTAGTCCTCTCTCCAACCATACAAATTCTGTCTCCTTTTTTGTTCTAGTCCAAGTCCAACCCTTACTTAAAAATACACCTTAAAATCTTTTTGCCTTACTTCTTCAGCTACTATAGCATTTATCAACTGTACTACCTATTTAATTTGAAGCCCAGGCCAACTTACCTTGTGAATAATCACACCTGGAGTTAGCACAGCATTTATAAATATCAACCACATACAAAAAGCACCACATCAGGTGTCAGGTTATATTCTGGGTCATCCCATTTTATTTCTTATGATTTAGCTGAGCACCAAGGCAAATTGGGTTAAGAAACATATGTTAGATTTTATCTGGACAAGTAAAATAGTTGATTATTTGAAAAATCTTCAAAGCTTCATTAGAGTTTTGTATTATTTGTATTTTCAGGTTTCCTTTAATGTAATACAGGTTACTTTGAAAATCTTTGGGAGAATAAAGATAACAAATTAAAGTTTTTTTTTAACAAATTAAATTACTGCTGTGTTCAATCCTGTCAGGTCTGCTATAAAGAAAAGCTGGGAATTCCTTGGTAGTCCAGTGGATAGAACTTGGCGCTTTCACTGCTATTGCCCANATAACAAATTAAAGTTTTTTTTTAACAAATTAAATTACTGCTGTGTTCAATCCTGTCAGGTCTGCTATAAAGAAAAGCTGGGAATTCCTTGGTAGTCCAGTGGATAGAACTTGGCGCTTTCACTGCTATTGCCCAGATTTGATCCCTGGTCAGGAAACTAAGATCCCACAAGCTGTATGGCATGGCCAAAAATAAATTTTTAAAAAAGTGAAAGCCAAAAACCCCTTAGTATTTCATGAAATTAAGTTCTTTTCAATTAAAATAATTTGAATCAGAATGGGCTTATGAAAAGCAGCCTTTCTGGAATAAAGTGCAAGTGGTAAAAAATGAAATCAAAAGAATATTTCTTGACATGCAAAAATCACATGAAATTCAAATTTCATTGCCCATAAACTTTTATTGCAACACAGTCATATCTGTTTATGTACTGCCCATGGCTGCTTGTATATTACAGCAGCATCATGGCTGCAACAGACTGTATGCCTTGGAAGTTAAATACTATCTTATCTGGCCCTATCAAATTCATATCAGTTAATTTTATTAATTTCATCTCTTGTAGACAATTTAAAACTAAGGAAAAAGAGTAGAATATCTAAATATGTAAATTAACATAATAATGAGCCACTTTCTTGTCTATATTTACAAGGATATTTTTGAGGGACCACATTCATACAGTACAGTAAGAAAGGTTGTAACACTACATTGTTGTTAGGAAGTGGTTCACCTGTTAAGCAACAGGAGTCTCAAAAATCACTTCCTACTGATGTAAAGAATTTGACCATAAGAAGATAACACAGTTTACTTAAACATTTCCCCCTATTGATAGCTATGTATGTAATTTTCAACTTTTTACTACTAGAAATATTTTAATAACTATTGTACGTAATAGAAATCATCAAACTGATTCTAAATCTGTAGGAGTCAAATTTTACTAGAAACTAGTAACTATATACTCTCAGAGAGTTCCTAGGATATAAATTTAAAGTTGGGCTTGCTGCATCACAGGTTGTGCATATTTTCAATTTTAAAAATATTGCTAGTATGTCCTCTAAATTAAGAGCAATTTATCCTATGCCAACACTTTTCAGGCATGTTAATTGTTGCCAATATGATGGAAAAGAATGGGATCTCATTTATTTTCAACTGCATTTCCCGAATTTCTAGTAAGACTCACAAAATGACTGACCATCTTCTTTGCCCAATTTCTATGATAACATTCATCTTTATTTATTTTATTCAGTAATTTAAAGGTGAATCCTCATTCTTTTTTTAATGGAAAGATAATTGCTTTACAGAATTTTGTTGTTTTCTGTCAAACTTCAACGAGTCAGTCATAGGTATACACATACCCNTGACTCTGTGCGACCCCATAGATGGCAGCCCACCAGGCTGGGATTCTCCGGCCAGGAATACTGGAGTGAGCTGCCATTTCCTTCTCCAATGCATGAAAGAGAAAAGAGAAAGTGAAGTCGCTCAGTCATGTCTGACTCTTAGTGACCCCATGGACTGCAGCCTACCAGGTTCCTTTGTCCATGGATTTTCCAGTCAAGAGTACTGGAGTGGGGTGCCATTGCCTTCTCTGATATAAGCATTAGTATATGATATTCATCCTTCTCTTTCTTATTTCACTCTGTATAATAGGCTCTAGGTTCATCTACCTCATTAGAACTGACTCAAATGCGTTTTTTATGGCTGAATAATAGTCCATTGTGAATATGTACCACAATTTCTTTATCTATTCATCTGTCGATAGACATCTAGGTTGCTTTCATGTTCTAGCTATTGTAAACAGTGCTGCAATGAACAATGGTATACATGTGTCTTTATCAATTTTGGTTTCCTCAGGGTATACACCTAGGAGTGGGAATGCTGGGTAATATGGTGGTTTTAGTCCTAGTTTTTTAAGGAATCTCCATACCATCTACCATAGTGGCTGTATCAATTTACATTCCCACCAACAGTGCAAGAGTGTTCCCTTTTCTCCACACTCTCTCAGCATTTGTTTGTAGACTTTTTTGATGATGGCCATTCTGACTGGTGTGAGGTGATATCTCATTGTAGTTTTGCTTTTCATTTCTCTAATAATGAGTGATGTTGAGCATCTTTTCATGTGTTTGTTAGCCATCTGTATGTGTTCTTTACAGAAACGTCTGTTCCTCTTTAAGAACAAATTTTTCCATAACCACCACCTTTCCTCCAAGACTCTTTCTACCTTAACTAGATTCAAAATTCCTCTCATACTTCTCTCACAGTCCTCTCAGTAGAAATCTATTTTTCTTATCAATACCATTGTCACAATTACCTCAAAGATGTAATAATGTCATTCCCTGCCAATAAATTCATATATAGTACCAAAGTGAAAGCTGCTCAGTCATGTCTGACTCTTTGCGACCCCATGGACTGTAGTCCATGAAATACCCCAGGCCAGAACTGGAGTGGGTAGCTGTTCCCTTTTCCAGGGGATCTTCCCAACCAGGGACTGAACTCAGGTCTCCTGCACTGCAGGTGGATTCTTTACCAGCTGAGCCACCAGGGAAGCCCATATAGTACCAAGTAAGTCCAAATTCCATAACTTGGCTTCCAAAGCCTTCCATGATCTGTCTTCAACCAATATTTTCAGCCTATTACTCTTATATATATATACACACACACACACACTCAATGTACCAAATAAAGTAAGCCTGTTTGCCACCCTGCTCAGATTTCTAATTCTGCCTTGATTTATGCTGTTTTTGGCACCCAAGTGTTTATTGGAAATTCTCACCTCAAGGAAAGTTCTTCCTTACAAAGTAATGCCATTAAATAAATACAAGTGACCCTTCAAGACCTCCGTGATCTGGGGTGCCCACCCTCCCTGCAGTTGAAAATCCTCATATAACTTTACAGTCAGCCCTCCATATCAGTGGTTCTGCATCTTTAGATTCAAGGAACACGTAGTATTCAATACTCAACTAGGTATTAATTGAAAAAAAAAAACCCTTGTGTATAACAGGTTCCATGGTAGCTCAGCTGGTAAAGAAGCCACCTGCAATGCAGGAGACCCCAGTTTGATTCCTAGGTTGCAAAGATCCTCTGGAGAAGGGCATGGCAACCCACTCCAATATTCTTGCCTGGAGAATCCCATGGGGTCCATGGGGTCACAAAGAGCTGGACATGACTGAGCAACTAAGCACAGTGTATAACAGAACCCACGCATTTCAAACCCATGTTGTTCACTTGCATATGAGGCAGTTAGGGAAAAAAAGCACCATTTTGCTGCCATAAGAATACAACTGATTCAGGCAAGAATAATCAGCTGATAAATTCAGAGGGTTAATAATTTATGAGGAATAGGCTATTTCATATAAAGTATTCTTCCCACAAACTACTTTTTAATTATAAGAGTAACTAGACTGAACAAATAAAAAAAACACCCTAACCAATTAATCAAAATTAGGGAGAAGGCAACGGCACCCCACTCCAGTACTCTTGCCTGGAAACTCCCATGAACAGAGAAGCCTGCTAGGCTGCAGTCCATGGGGTCGCTGCGAGTCGGACATGACTGAGCGGCTTTACTTTCACTTTTCACTTTCATGCATTGGAGAAGGAAATGGCAACCCACTCCAGTGTTTTTGCCTGGAGAATCCCAGGGATGGGGGAGCCTGGTGGGCTGCCGTCTATGGGGTCGCACAGAGTCGGACACAACTGAAGCAACTTACCAGCAGCAGCAGTATCACCAATAAGGGGCAAATATCATATACCTCCAGATTTGATGCCTTGGCAAAGATACTGTATCACCTATGTAGTATTCCAGTAACAAATGCAAAATCATGAGAAAACATTAGCAAAATCCAAACTGAGGACATTCTATCGTATAAAATAACTAACCTGTATTATTTTTAAAAATGTCAAAATGTTATTCACATATGTTAAATGTGAAAGACAACAAATACATGTAGGAAAGGACATGGAGAAAAGGGAACCCTCTTACAATGTTGGTGGGAATGTAAGTTGGCACAGCCATTATGGAAAACAGTATAGAGGTTCCTCAAAAATTAAAAATAGAACCTAAGACCTAGCAATTCCACTTCTGGGTATTTTCTGAAGAAAACAAAGACACTAATTCTAAAAGATACATGCATCCCTATGTTCACCACAGTGTGGTTTACAACAGCCAAGATATGGAAGCAACTTAAGTATCCATTGATGGATGAATGGATAAGAAGATGTGATTCAAATATTTATAATGGAGTATTAGTCATTAAAAAAAAATGAAACCTTGCCATTTGCAATAGCATGAATGGATCTGGAGGGTATTAAGCTAAATAAGTCAGAGATTGACAAATATTATATGATTTTACTTCTACGTGGAATCTGAAAAAATAAACATAACAAAACAGAAACAGTCATAGATACAGAGAATAAACAGTGGTTGGCAGAGAAGAAGGAGTAGGGGGATGAGTGAAATAGGTGACAGAGATCAAGAGATACAATCTTCAGGTTTGTTACCTTCACAGGTAAAAAATAAATGAGTCTTGGGGATGAAACATACAGCATGGGGAATAGAGTCAATAATACTGTAATATCTGTGTATGGTGACAGATAGTAACTAGACTTATTGTAACGATCATTTTGTAATGTACAGAAATATTGAATCACTATGTTACATATCTGGAAATAACGGGGTTATAGGTTAACTGTACTTCAGTTTATTTTCTCAATTATTTTTTAAACAGTAGTTGATTTATAATGTTTAAGTTATATATACATACACATATATGTATTTTTTAAGATTCTTTTCCATTATAATGTTATCATAAGATGTTGAGTACAGTTATTATAGGTTATTGTAAGGTACTGAATATAGTTCCCTGTGCTATACAGCATGTCCTTATTGTTTACCTCTTTTATATATAGTAGTGTATATCTGTTAATCCCAAGTTCTCTACACTTCAATTTTTAAAAAGGTTAAATGTGAAAGACAAAGAAAAACAGAAGACACCTTTTCCATATTAAAGAATATTAAATACAATACATGATTCTTGACTGGATCCTGAACTAGGGGAAAATGCTATAAAGAACCTTACTGGAAAAACTGATGAAATTATAGATATAGACTACAGATTTAGAATGTGTGCTTAATAATAATTTACTGGAGGAAAAGAGCTTTCATTCCAAGAATCCACATACACCCCCACACATCAAAGGAAATACACTGATACGTATACCTGGGAAGAGAAAATGATAGGGCTAACATGCTGAAACAGTGTCTTGAGCACTGAAGATTCAAAACGACCAATTAACAATGCTGAGAATGTTCCAAGAAACCATTCCTACTCACCTTACCTCAAAAACAAACATGGATTTGGGTCCTCATGTGATTTTTCAATAAAGGCTTCAAGTCTCTAATACTCAACAGAAGAATGCCAAAGGAAAGAATTGCAAAAGACTGTTATCTGTAAAAATTTTAGATTCTTAAAATTTTTAAAAACACACATTATGATGTCTTTTGAATTTGAACAACACTAATAGCTTTATTTAACAGACATTGAATGACTACTATGTGCAAAGTACTGTGTTAGGTGCCATGAAAGATACAAAGATGAAAAAGACACAGTCCCTGCCCACAAGGAGCATATAATCTAGTGGGGGAGACAGACAAATACACACATAACTAGGATACAAGGCAGTAAGCAACGAGTGGACAAGGGCTGAGCGTGGCCTGAGTGTGATGCTAACTAGCCTCGAGGTTCCAATTTGAAACACTAGTGATGTAGAGTTGGCTGCTTTGAAAATCCCATTTCAAGATCAGCATAATAAATGTTTAAATGGTCCTATCCAAGCAGCTGGAGGCAAGACAGTAGGCCAGGTGGAAGGCTGTTTGAAACACTGTCACATTTACATATGCGGTGCTGATACAAGTATGCAGGGACAGCTAAAAAAAGACCATATATGTATCATCTGTCCTTTGGTTAATGGCTATAGCTACTGTTTTAAACAATATACTTTTATATAAAAAGGAATTTGTATAATTCCAGAAAAGTCAACTTAAGGATTAATATTAATTCAACAAAGAATCTTGCCATAGGCAATTTTCTTATTTACTAATTGATTAAGTATTTTCTCTAAATATCTATAAAGCTCTGTAGCAATTAAATGGTTAGACGTCTAAGTATTGCTGAGTAAAAACCTCTTATGTTTAGCCTTCTGAAGGAAATGGTCACATACCTGATAATCTGATATAATACTACTCTATTAGCAACAAGGCCTTAAAGAGATTTAAGGAAAATAACTTTTAATGCTTCAATGCAAATGGAATACATACTGATTAAATACAACTCAATGTTCTTTGAAAATATCTCACTGACAGCATTTGATACCAGTCAAGGCCAGCAAAACTGAAGTGAGGAAAATAACATATATATTGTCTTTCATTGGTTTCATATATCATTGCCTATGACTATGGCAACTCAATGTTTTTCTTTGAAACTTCCATTTATTGGTACCGATGAGCTCTGATTTGCTTTTAACTATTATGCTTAAAAACAGCTGCTGACCACTTCCTCTTGGTAGTGCTGTTTGACATAAACGGCAAAGTAGAAACCCATTTTCTGGCTGTTTTTCCTTCTTCCTGAATTGGAGGGTTCACTGCTTAGCCGGTTTCCTTCAGTGTGTCGCTGTGATCTTGGGACCTCTGCTGCTTCCGCTCGAGGAAACGAGCACGTGCGTCTGATATGGATTTATCATCATTTCTTCTTTGCATTTTCTTTAGGACTTCTTTGGATATTCCATCTGAAAACATTACAAATTAATCCAATAAAAATTGAGTTTTGAGTTCAGTATTAGAAATGTTCAGAGAAAGAGATGCTCTTGTTTTTTAAAGTTGCGGGGTCGGGGGGAGGAAATTAAATTTTGCCCTTTAAAAAGAAATGATATAAAGTCTCTGGTTAAAAATAAGAGTATAGAGGCCTGAGAACTCAGAAAAATTGACCCTAATTCAAGCAAGTAGTGCAGTTATTACTGTTGCTGTTGTTTAGTTGCTAACTCATGTCTGACTCTTTTGCAATCCCACCAGGCTCCTCTGTTCATGGGATTTCCCAGGCAAGAATACTGAAGTGGGTTGCCATTTCCTTTTCCAGGAGGATCTTCCTGACCCAGGGATCAAACCCCCGTCTCCTGCATCAGCAGGCAGGTTCTTTACCACTGAGTCACGAGAGAAGCCCACAGTGCAGTAATACACTGCAACAACACACCTAGCAGTTAACACTGCCAATGGCAGTCCTATCATCTTGGGCAAAATCCCCCCCCATTCTATTTCCCAGTGATGTTAAATAAGGACAATGCAATTCGTTCCATCAAACAGCCTCAAAAAGTTTTGCTGGAAAGCTTTTTTCACATGTGAGCTAAGGATTAAGCTTTCTGTCCTAGTTCACTACCACAACTGTTTATGCCTCCTGAAGGAAATGGTCCAAACAGCAAAAACTAATGAGACAACTTAGTCATTTTATAGTTAAGTACAAAACTTTCTGGTTGATAAGTAGTAATATTAACTACTGCAATTAGGGGCCTAACATTTCAAGAAAAAAAAAAATCTCTTGGGGAAAAAAATGTTCTGAGGTAATATTTCACAAAATTTTATAAATGAAATAAAAATAGTAAAGCACTCCTGGCAAGCAGTATGGTGTAATGGTTGAGTAGGGCCACAGAATCAAATTTCCTGGACTCAAAATCCAGATACACCAAATATTAGCTTTGATTATTGTATGCTGCTAAGTATTTTCTCATCCAAACAGTAGGGATATGTAGTTACTTCATAGAGTTATTGTGGAAATTTAAGGGGTTATATATAAGTTGTTAGCACATGGCAAAAGTTCAATAGATATTATTAATAATGCTGCTGGACAAAGGGGTTAAGAAAAACATGATTAACTGGAAGGAAAAAAAGAAGTCAAAGTATGTCTGAGGCTCACGACAACTGTTTGCTTTTCTGAGACAGCCAGGACCTAAGCTCTGTAACAGCATTTCTCCAACAATATGAGAATGTGGACGCCTGCGCTCTGGAACAAGTGAGTCACTCACCCTTTCGGTGCTTTACATTTTCCTTATTGGTCCACCTCCTTCGCGCATCTTCTCTCACTTCACGGCGGGCCACACTGCTCAAATCATGTGCATTAAATTCATGCAACTTGGGTAGCAAGTCTCTCACCCATTCGTAACGGATTGGACACACAATTCTTGCATAGACTTTGGTGGTAACTAATACCTCATGAAAAATGATCCATTCAAGTTTGGTTTCCTGTTCATGAAGCTACACAAAAGAATTCGATTAGGGATGACAACTCAATGACCTGCCTTATTCCAGATTAGACCAACCAAACATTAACAGCCTAAAGTTTTCTGAGTTAATTTTTATATTCTTCAATCAAATAGGAGGCACACATCGACTAATACCTTTATGTAATATAGATATATGCTAAACATATCCTCACATCTCTTTTTTCTTTTATTCCTGTATATTACTTATTCCTACATCTTTACAAAAGGAAGAAATTTCTACAGCTTCCTTTACAAAAGGAAGAAACTTCTTTCTATTAGTAAAACTTAAGGTACTTACTGCTGAGGAAGGATGAATATGAACTGGGCTTCCACGCCCATCCATTGTGCAAAATGTTCTCCCAACAGACCTAAGAACCGAAAAACCAAAGGATCAAAGACAATTACAGTAAAAACAATTAAATAAGTAGAGCACTAACAATGAAAAATTATATGTCCTACTACAAGGAGTACTATATGGAGAGGTTTGTATTTATTTAACTGTCACTGTAACTTCTCAACCAATTCATCTTAAAACTAATGATTCAGGGAATTCCCTGGCAGTCCAGTGGTAAAGACTCTGTGATCCCACTGCTGAGGGCCTGCATTTGATCCCTGGTCAGGGAACTAAAATCCCTGAAGCAATGCAGTACAGCCAAAAAAAAAACCAACTAATGAGACAACTTATATAGTCATTTTCAGTTCAGTTCAGTTCATTTGCTCAGTCGTGTCCGACTCTTTGCAACCCCATGAATTGCAGTACGCCAGGCCTCCCTGTCCATCACCAACTCCTGGAGTTCACTCACACGTCCCTCGAGTCGGTGATGCCATCCAGCCATCTCATCCTCTGTCATCCCCTTTTCTTCCTGCCCCCAATCCCTTCCCAGCGTCAGAGTCTTTTCCAATGAGTGAACTCTTCACATGAGGTGGCCAAAGTACTGGAGTTTCAGCTTTAGCATCGTATAAAACTTTCTGGTTAGTAAGTAGCAATATTAACAATAATATTGTATTTGTGCTTTAGAATTTCCAAAATGCTTCCATAATGAAGCATCAAATAAACCTACTAGTTTTGACAGCCAGGTACTTTATTAAAAGATCAAAACTGAGATTCAAATGAATCAGATAGCTTTCTCAAGGTCAAAGAGCTAATGTATGGTGAAAGCAAGTCCCAAACATAGGTCTTTGAACATAAATACAGTATTCTTTATATTGTATTATACTAGATCTCCTTTCAAAGGTATAAATAATTTTGACCATTCTAAAACAGACAATTAGAACAGTTCATCTATAATGTTTCTAATTCCTATTAACTTTATAAATTCTTACCATCTTCTATACTTCCCTACATAAAGGTTATTCCAAAAACTTATCTTAATCACTTATCTTAATCCAAAACCTTAGCTTAATCACACAACTGATTTCCTATAAAACTTTACATATATTCCTATTATAACCCTGGTCAGACTGCATTATAATTATTTGTATATATATCTACACAGTCCATATTTGGACAATACAAAAATCTTTTTTACTTGAATCATTTGAAAGTTAGTCACCAGTCTTATGCTTCATCATCCCCAAATATCTGAGTGTGCATTTCCTATAATCAAGAATATTCTGCATAACCATCATAAATCCATCAAAACCAGGGAATTAACACTGATATATTACTAGCATCTAATTCTCAGAACCCATTGAAGTTTTATCAAATGTCCTAACAATATCCTTTATAGCAAAAGGACCCAGTTCAGAAATCATGTATTGCCTTTACTTTTTATGGTCCTTTAGTCTCCTTCATTCTGGAAAACACCCCCAGTCTATCTTTGACCTTCACGATCTTGACACCTTTAAGGATTACAGGCTCGTTATTTTGCAGTACACGCCTCAATTTGATTTTGTCTGTTTTAAGACAGTAAGACTCAGGTTACAGATCTTTGGCAAGAATATCACAGAAGAGATGCTCTGTTTTCATTACGTCCTATCAGGCAGAACAAGATTTTGATTTACTTCATTTCTGATGATGTTCACTTTGATTGTCTGATTTAGGTAACATCTGCCAGGCTTCTTCACTAAGAAGTTACTTTTTCCCTTTGTAATTAACAAGAATTTTGTGAAGAGGTGCCCAACTCTGTAAATAATTCCACTTGTCATTAAACTTTTAATTTACTCATTCGTTAATTTATATGATCAGAGACCCAGGAGTTCACATTTTATTCAATCCATTATTATCGGTTATTATGAATGTCAAAATATCCCATCTTCAATCAGCCTGGGCCTATTCAAACTGGCTCCTTTGTACTTGGTCACATGGCCTCCACCTTCACTGATGACCACTTTGCTTACAGGTAAAATAAGATGTTTGGCCTCACTGTGTACTTTCCCAGACCTATTTCTCCAAAGGTCCTTTATGTGGCATATGGTTGTTCCAAGTCAAAATCTGTGCAGAGGGACTTCTCTGGCGATCCAGTGGTTAAGAATCAGCCTTGCAGTGAAGGGGACATGGATTTGATCCCTGGCTGGGGAACTACAATGCCACATTTCTCAAGATCAAAAAGCTAATATATGGTCAAAGCAAGTCCCAAACATAGGTCTTTGAACTTAAATACAGCATTCTTTACATTTATTATACATCTCCTTTCAAAGGTAAAAATAATTTTCACTATTCTAAAATATGATAATTAGAACAGTTCATCTATAATTTTTCTAATTCCTGTTAATGTTAAATTCTTTTCCGTACTTCTCTACATAAAGGTTATTGCAAAAACTTATCAGAGCAAAACCTTAACTTAATCGTCACAACTGATTTCCTATAAAACTTTACATATATTCCTGTGGAGCAACTAAGCACACACGCTGCAATTACTGAGCCTGAATGCCACAACTGGAGAGTCTGTCCATGTGCCACAAAAAAAAATCCCGCATGATCCAACAAAGCTCACAAATGATGAAACTAAGACCTGACACAGCCAAAAATTAAAAAAAAGATCTGGGCACAGAGTATACTCATTGCTATTATAGTTATTGCTCCTAGTCCATCTCATAGTTGCTGCTAAGTCACTTCAGTCGTGTCCGACTCTGTGCGACCCCATAGACAGTAGCCCACCAGGCTCCCCCATCCCTGGGATTCTCCAGGCAAGAACACTGGAGTGGGTTGCCATTTCCTTTTCCAACATAAATATTTAGACATACAAATACATATACACGCACACACACACACAGAGTAACACCTATTTTTTATTATAGTACCTATCTATCCATCCACTTAACTATATTAAAAACTGTAATATCTGAAATTTCAATCAATACCACAGGGCTCATTCCTGTTTTTAGTATTTCTAACTCCCTTCACCATTTACTTTAATGTCTTCAATCATGTGATCAACTCCTCTGTATATAACAAATCTCCCATCACCACCACTCTTACCCCTTTCCCTACAAAGATGCCCTCCCTCCACTCAGACTCTGACATTCAAACAACCAAACAACTCCCATGTGAGTACCTTCCCCAGTCCTGCTCAGGCCCTGACAGTCCACACCAAACCAGCCTTCATCAAATAGGTGCCATCCTCAACCTACTTGGCTTTCACATTCCACAAAGAGCCACTCCTCTGCAAGAAAACCACTGTCCCTCAGCTTGGGCACTAACACCCCATGCTGGACAGCTGTCCTACAGACTCCCCTCCTCCCCACATGAGTTTCAATATCCCACTCTCAGCCACTGCAGTTCCCCTGGCACGAGGGACAATTATAAGAAAGTTCACTGTAATTGATGTCATCAATAACACAGAGCTTAAATCAAATTCTCTTTAATATTAAATAGTTCAATATGGTCATCAAATACAGTTGCATTTCTCTATCCGTCTCTGAAGCTCTTAGCGCTTACCTTCGTGCTACGTTTTTGAAATAACCCGCACAAAGACATCTTCGCAGCACTTCATGTTTAGGGCCTTCAAAGGTCTCTCTTGGGAAATCACTTTGCTATAGACAGAATACACATATAGTGGTTAAGTCTCACAGAACAATTTGAAATGGTCTTTTGGTTTGAAAACTCCAAATTTCTAAAAACTTCTGTTTCTGGCATATATGGAATATGAGGGACCAGATTTACCCTTCTGCTTAATCAAAACAATGGACAAAACATATGAAATAATGATTTCCAAAGCACTGTATGAAGGACAATGAGTCTGAGAAGTAAATGAAGGAAAAAAAAAAAGAATTAACTCCAACAACTGTTCCAGCTTACAGTCAACCTTGAGAGAGATTCTGGACCAAGGTGCAGGAAAGGAAAAACCCGAGTGAAACCTAGAGAACTCCCTGAGTTAGAGAGACAGAGCCCAGAATCCAGAGAGAACAAGATGCCTAGAAATCCCAGCCAAAGTTCAGGAGAGAAGCAATCTGCAAAGAACCCCAGAGATCTATAGGAGGTCTTCAAGAGTTCAGCTGAGAACTGATAAGCACATGGCTGTGAGGAAATTACCCAAGGCCAGGAAAAGAGCCTCCCAAAAGGATAAGGGACAACAGAGTTGTGTGCACAGGGTCAGGAACGGCGTTTGTTCCTACAAGTCATTCTTCAACACCTTATAATACACACGGTTTTGGAGAGAGAACTCAGAAGGTCTTGCCAAAACGCCACTCAAGGGGAAAAGAAGTCGCAGCAATCACCTGTTTAAGCTTCCTGATCAGTTCTCTAAGTTGAGCTTCAACACGAAATGCAGAAAATAAGCACCTCCAATGAATCCAATGTTTCTGGCACCATGAAGCTGGAGCTCCACTGCAACACAAAAATGCTGGTATCTCAAAAGTATCTTTCATAAGTGAAAGTCTAACATTCTCATTTCTATTACACAACTAGAAACAGATAAGCAGCTGTCAGCTCTTTTATGAGACCTGTCCAATTAATAAGAAAGCACTTTAAGGAATATGAAAAAACAAATTAATACACCTCTAAGTGAATTAAAATAACTTGTAAATAGATTTATTTATATACATATATGCTTTAACAAATATCCAATCATTTTCTCATCTAAGCTAGTTATACAGAACCAAAATTCTATGAGGTCAGTTTTCAGGAAAGGTTAAGGAGAGAAGACAGACAAGAGTTAATATTACACAATAAATGACGGTCACAGTCACCTCACAGAGAAATCTCACTAATGTTCACAAAAATACATTGAGGTCAGTATAATCCCCACTGAAACTTACTGTCTGAAGTCATATTCTTACTGAAGCTATATTTCAAACTAAGGCTCTCCAGTTCAAAGAACTATCTCACATACCTTGATTTGCACTGTTCAAAGATGACGGCTAAAGTTGCAAAGTCATTAAATCCTCCAGCTTTAGCTGCCAACTCTCGGTGTCTCTGCTCTGCTTCCTTCTGGTACTCTGGATCAACTAAAACGACAGTTGGAAAGGCAGTTTAGTTCCACTTTACATCAAGCCTCTTTCTTCACTTTGCTTATTCAAGCATATTGAAATCTGCCTCACCCTCTGAGCTGGAATAAAGAATGACACTAACTCTTTGGTGGGCGAGTGTGGACCTCTAACTACTCCCACAATTCCTTTTCCTCTTTAATCACACTGTGGAGATTTTTGCTAGAATAGCAACATTACTTCTCTTAATTGATTTACCTTTAAGAGTATTGGAATTTACTATTTGTTTTTACCATAAGAGTAACCCATGTTCACATTAAAAAAAAAAAAAAAGTAAAAGTTCAATGTTCTCCACTTTGTCACATTATACACAAGTCAATCCTCAGGGCTAACCACTGTTAACTATTTAGTATGTGTCCTTTAAGATATTTTCTACATATATATATATATATATACACACAAGCATTGTGTATGATGGTTTATTTTCTTCATNCTCCACTTTGTCACATTATACACAAGTCAATCCTCAGGGCTAACCACTGTTAACTATTTAGTATGTGTCCTTTAAGATATTTTCTACATATATATATATATATACACACAAGCATTGTGTATGATGGTTTATTTTCTTCATAAGTTTCTTCTGATACTTCTTTTATTTAATTACAGTTTAACCTAAGTATGTATAGAACCATTCATTCTCAAACACATCTACATTGTTATTTCTCAGGGATATAAGGATACAACACAATTTAACCCGCCTCTATTAATCCAATTCCTAATTACAGACAATTAGATAGGACCATCACATTTGTAAAACCAAAATACTACAAACTTTTCTTTTTAATTTATACTGAAGAATATCACGCATACAGAAAACTACACAGGTTCTGTATATTCACAAATCCAACATACCAATGTACTCTACGGCCAGATCAACAAGCAGAATATTACCAGCATCCCACAGCCCCTTCTTCACTCTTCTTTCAATAACTACTCAGCCCCCTCCACAAGGATAACCATATTCAGACTTTTAACCCAATGAAAGTGCTTTGTTTGTTTTTAAACTTTATATTAATGTACTTTATACGTCTGGTTTCTTTTGCTCACCCTTATGTTTCTGAGATTTATCTATAAGTGACTTTGACCCAATCCCACTCAGGAATAATATGTTCACTGATTGTCCAAGTTCCCCACACAGCAACCCAGGCTAATCTCTTTCAGAGTCCCCTGGCCACATTTTTTTTTCCTCAAAATTTTCTAGGGCATCTTCCTTCATTGCACAACATCAAACCATAGCTCCTATTATACCCATCACAGTTAGATTGAGCAGAGGCCCCACGTTGCCTAATTGCAGGGAGCAGCACTTACACAGACTACAACGTGAATCTGCAAAGCATCAGTTCCTGGTATTAGGAAGAATGCAATCTGATTAAACAAAACACTCACGAAGTTATAAAGTCTTCCATCCCAGGTTTTAAGTAGTTTCCACCTAAGTGACCTGGGTAACAACTGAAGGAAGTAGCTAGAGACAAAAGGGGAGCAAATATGATTTATCACAGACCACACAAACAGTCCTGTCAAGGTAAAGACAACGCTCATGTCTTGAATCAGTCATGAGCATTGATTTTTTAAGCTGAAATACCTAATTTTGTCTAATTATCTAATACTATCTATTTTATCTAATAGTGTAAAGGTACTATGCCAAGAGACAAAATGCACTAAAATAAAGCATTAACCATGTGTTGGCTTCCAGCACTAAGAGACGAGCTTACCTATTAACCAGGGGCTCTGACGTCCTTGACTGGATATAAACGCAGAGTCCCTGCTGCATCGGACTTTTGGGCTATGAAGCCTCAGAGAAGCCTCTTTATGGTTCAGTTCTTCCCTGCACCTGATCCTGGAAACATTCAGTTTGGCTGCAACACCTACCCCTATTCACTGTTCACACAAACGGCTTACCCTTTCTTATTAAAATGTCAGAGTAACTACAATAAGGGGTTCCCTAATGGGTCAGATGATAAGGATTCTGCCTGCAATGCAGTAGACCCCAGTTTGATCCCGGGGTCAGGAAGATCCCCTGGAGAAGGGCGTGGCTACGCACTCTAGTATTCTTACCTGGAGAATCCCATGGACAGAGGGGGTTACAGTCCTTGGGGTCAAAAAGAGTTGGACAATAAACTTTAGTGATTACAATTCTAAACTCAGTTTATGTTGTGTGATGATTAACTCTGCGTGGTCAGTGCTGGATCTCTGTTGTCCACGGTGGCTGCCTGCTCAGAGCCCACTGCTTTTCTGGCTGTCCTTCCCATGCAGCTATTATCTTTTCTCTGTCTCTCCCCACCCTCCACGCACCCCACNGATGGCTGGATGGCATCACGGACTCTATGGACATGAGTCTGAGTGAACTCTGGGAGATGGTGATGAACAGAGAGGCCTGGTGTGCTGCAATTCATGGGGTTGCAAAGAGTCGGATATGACTGAGTGACTGAATTGAACTGAACAAAAAATAATACAAAAATATTCCAAATTCATGGCTTAGAAATGCTCAATAAACACTCCAAAACTTCCTTAAATTCGTAGCTGAGCATTCAGTTCCCAGCCACCATAAATGAAGAGAGAACCAGAGTGGAAAGTGTGAACTAGGACTGAATCTGCTCTGTGGGGAGGCCTGGGAACAGGACACAGGGCCTTCTACCTGAAGAAAGGAGACTGGAAGTGAGGTCCTAGCAGAGAAATGTACCTGGGAAAATTCCTGGGAATCTCATCTCTGCCTGGGTTATGGGTGACAAAAAAAGTCTTGCCTGAAAAATCTAAACTTCGAGACTATGTTTTGAACATAATTCCTTTCCTATAAATTGATTCTACCAATCTCACTGTCTTTATAATTCAATAAAGTGTAAAACGGTTTGAGTTTTTGGCATAACTTGTCTATACAAATACGAATACACACACAATATAAAAAGAAAAATATGTTCTTTGGCCAGTTTCAATGTTCAAAGGGCACATCTGAAGATCTGTTAGATGCAGAGCTCTTAATCTGAACTCTTAGGGCTCCTTAACAGGTGTGTGTGGGGGGGTGGGGAGAGGTAATATTTGAGCTATCTTTAGCATTCCAAAATATGGTTCTGTACTTAAAATGGTTTATACACTAGAGGTAAAGATGTTTGGGTTATTGAATAGAGTTTTAGAAGCAATGGCACCCCACTCCAGTACTCTTGCCTGGAAAATCTCATGGATGGAGGAGCCTGGTAGGCTGCAGTCCATGGGGTTGCTAGCAGTCGGGCACAACTGAGTGACTTCATTTTCACTNTTGGGTTATTGAATAGAGTTTTAGAAGCAATGGCACCCCACTCCAGTACTCTTGCCTGGAAAATCTCATGGATGGAGGAGCCTGGTAGGCTGCAGTCCATGGGGTTGCTAGCAGTCGGGCACAACTGAGTGACTTCATTTTCACTTTTCTCTTTCATGCATTGGAGAAGGAAATGGCAACCCACTCCAGTGTTCTTGCCTGGAGAATCCCAGGGATGGGGGAGCCTGGTGGGCTGCCGTCTTTGGGTCACAGAGAGTCAGACATGACTGAAGTGACTTAGCAGCAGCAAGCTGACATCAAAACATTGGTTTCATCAAAAAATACTTACTTGGAAAAATACTTGAGTCAAAAGCCTTTAAGTAATGAATTAGTTGATATTAAGCATCTTTCCAGGCCAACACAGAGCAAATCTTAGTGTCTCTCTATCATGAAAGTTAATAGCTCCAGTTTCATCCATCTCATTAGAACTGATTCAAATGTATTCTTTTTAATGGCTGAGTAATANTGGGCTGTTTGCTGTGGTCACCATATTCTGAGGTCCTGGCTCTGTTCTGAGGTTGCCATCTCCCCATTTCTGAGCTGTGTGCCTTTGTCGCCCTGTGCCAAGGTCCGGCCGGTGTTCTGCCCTCGGCTTGCGACCTGTTCCTGGCTCTGTGCCGCGGTTCCTCTTTGCTAAGATCCAGGCTGTGTGCCGCGGTAGCCTTCTCAAGAAGTCCGGGCTGTGTGCCACGGTACCCTGCGCTGAGGTAAATGCTGTATGCCGCGGTAGCCCTGAGCCGATGTCCAGCCTCTGTGCCACATTCACCCTGCTCCGAGGTCCGGCCTGAATGCCACGGTAACCCCGCTCCATGGTCCAGGCTGTGTTCTGCATTCGGCTAGCAACGAGTTCCGGGCTCTGTGACGCGGACACCCTTCACTGAGTTTCAGGCTGTGTGCCTTGGTCGCCCTTTGCCCAGGTCCGGGCTGTGTGCCATGGTCGCCATCTCCCCAGGTCCGGGCTGCGTGCCGCGGTCGCCCTGTGCCTAGGTCTGGCCTGTGTTCTGCCCTCGGCTTGCGACCTTTTCTCGGCTCTGTGCCACAGTTCCTCTTTGCCAAGGTCCGGGCTGTGTGCCACGGTAGACTTCTCCAGAGGTCCTGGGTGTGTTCCATTGTTACCCTGCGCTGAGGTCCGGGCTGTGAGCCGTGGTTGCCATGAGCAGATATCCGGCCTGTGTTCTGCAGACACCCTGCGCCGAGGTCTGGCCTGTGTGCCAGAGTNTGGGAGAGCGGGGGGAGACAGCCCCAGGGCGCCCCCAGCCACCTGCCCTTGCCCTTAGACCTGCCCCTCCGCTGCCTCCCATTTGGGAGAAGAGTGTCTGCCAGAGCCTCAAAGCCCGCAGCTCCCTGCGGAGTCTGTGCTGACAGCTGACGGTCCCCAACACTCACAGGTTTATGACTTTCATTTCCACATTTCTTCAGCATGTAAAATAACTTTAGATACAGTGCAACCTCTCATATGATTATTTTTCAAAGACATATACAAACTACAATGCATAAAAGAGATAAGCTAGGAGGATTTACTGAAAAGCACAGGGAATTACACTCCACGTCTTGTAATAACCTACAGCAGAATATAATCTGCAAAACACCAAATCAATATGCTGTACACTTAAAACTAAAACAATTTTATAACTCAGCTGTAGTCCAATAAAAAAATCAACAGGAAATAAATATTATACTTGTTAATTAAGATGTTGGGAATGAGGTACAATACATACAAAAAGGCTTTAAAAATAAAGATGCTAGGGGCGGCAGGATGCTGGACGGTAAGGGTACTCCTTGTTCCTCTCAGGGTTTTATTGTATTATTTACCCTCTTATTTCTTTGGAGAAAACAGGGTTAATTAAAAGGCCCAGGCCCTGAGTCTGGTAGGAACTGCTAACAGCCAGCAGGAGACAGCAGAGCAGGCTCCTCCTGGGAGGGGAGGGCAGGTGGTGGTGGGGATGTTCCTGGGAGGGGGACTGGGGACTGTGGGAGGATTTGGAATTTTCTGTGCTTTCATGGTTCCGGAGTGTGAAGGGAACGAAGACTGAAGCTTGCTCCCTGGGCGGCTGAGTTATTTGGACAGTTGCTAAAGATGGTGAGCTTTACGCCAGCAGGGTTCTGTCTTGGGTGGGGGGCCAGCCCAGGACGGAGCAGGGCAGATTCACGATGGAAATCCACTTACAGAAAACATCAGGGGTTGGGGGTCCTGCTGGAGACAGCCAGGGGGTCAGATTCCCTGGGTGGTCTGCAGTAGTTCCAGTGAGCTGACCAGGGGGTGTCTTGCTGAGATTGGTCAACAAAGGCCAGCAGGACCAGTGCTGACGGTCAGACACTGAGGGTTGAGCCAGGAGGGGCTGAGTTTGGGAGGGGAGCAGGGCTGTGTGCCTCACAGAGGGCTTCTTGTGGAAAGGGTCCAGGAAACAGGACTCAGGTCACAGAAGCAAGCGTTTCGCACGAGTTTACCCAGAGATTTGGTCTGGAAGCAGGGCTTTAATAGTGCAAGAGGAAGGTTAGATCCAGAACACTGACCTGGAGCACCTAGGCTCACAGAGGGCAAGGCCCTCTTGCCGAGCTTCACAGAGAGTGCATGTTGTGTCTTTATGCTGAAGATGTGCCCTGCCGTCCTTATCTCATCCACGAAACCTTCCCATTATTGACATCAAAATGACCTCCCAGAGTCACAGAGTTTGTAAGTCAAAGAGCAGAACTATTTATACCCACTAAGGAACTTTTTTTAATTTGAAAAAAAATAGAAAAGACAAGGCTGTATATTGTCATCATACTTATTTAACTTACATGCAGAGTACATCATGCAAAGTACCAGGCTGGAATCAAGATTGCTGGGAGAAATAACAACCTCACATACACAGATGATTCCACTTTAATGGTAGAAAGGAAAGAGAAACTAAAAAGTCTATTGATGAGGGTGAAAGAAGACAGTGAAAAGGTGGCTTAAAATTCAACATTCGGAAAAGATCATGGCATCCAATCCCATCAATTCATGGCAAATAGATGGGCAAAAAATGCAAACAGTGACAGATTTTATTTTCTTGGGCTCCAAAATCACTGCAGAAGGTGACTGCAGCCATGAAATTAAAAGATGCTTGCTCCTTGGAAGAAATGCTATGACAAACCTAGACAGCATATTACAAAGCAGATAGAGGTCCATATAGTGAAAGCTTGTTTTTCCAGTAGTCAGTGTGGGAGCTGAACCATAAAGAAAGCAGAATGCCAAAAGAATTGATGGTTTTGAACTGTGGTGCTAGGGAAGACCCTTGAGAGTCCTTTGGACTACAAGGAGATCAAGCCAGTCAATCCTAAAGGAAATCAACGCTGAATATTCACTGGAAGGACTGATAATGAAGCTGAAGCCCCAATACTTTGGAGAATCCAGGTGTGCTGCAGTCCATAGGGTCACAAAGAGTTGGACATCACTGAGCAACTGAGTAACACAAGTACAAAAATAGAAAACCAATTTCCCAAAAATATACATGTGATTGTTAGTAACATTTATGCTGTACATTACATTTAATGGTAGAAATGTGAGTTTTTATACTTTCACTATCATTATGCATAAATTTGGATATAGTCACTGAAGTTACCATAGCATTTTAACAGGAAAAATAGGATAAATTAGAACAATCGTTTGTTGTAAATTTCATATCTGTTACAGTGTGAAAACTGTTTATATTTTATAGAGTAGCAAGTTTCTTAAAAATTGAAAACAGCAAATACTTTTTGATTACCTTGCATATATACTTGTCCTTGTGTTAGTCTCTGAGTGGTATCCAACTCTTTGTGATCACATGGACTGTAGCCCACCAGGCTCTTCTGTTCATGGGATTCTCCAGGCAGGAATACTGGAGTGGGTTCTCATGCCCTCCTCCAGGGGATCTTCCCCACCCATGGATGGAACCCAAGTCTCCTGAATTGCAGGCAGATTCTTTACCGTCTGTGCCACCAGGGAAGTCCAATATAGAGTAGATACATAATACATGTAATACATACTTTGCCATCTAAATATGTCAAAATTCATATATATATGTATATATATATATATATAAAACTACAGAAGTCAAAGTAGAATTTTGTTACTGATTCTCAAGTTTAATTCCCACAGGTAGCCAGTATTGAAGTTTGGTGCAAATCCTCTGAGGCTATGTTTCTTTTTTTAAGTAGAGCTAAAATTGTAATCCAGGTCAATGTGCTCCAAATTCTGTTTTTGTTTTTTTTTTCCATTAAATAGGACAATGTATATAAAGTACTAGTGAATGCCTGTTCAGTTGCCTTCAGTAAGCTGTAGTTGTGTTTCACTTCTGTTGACACAGCTGAATGGAATTAGTGAGCAGTTTGTGAATTCTTGGTGCAAGTTTTGTTCTCAGCACCACACAGGATGTACTTGAGAGGATGTGAAGGGTACAGAATGTCATTTTAATATTACCTACAGGTAAGGGAGAACTCAGGTAGCTCAGTCATAAAGAATCAGACTGTAGTGCAGGAAATGCAGGATCGATTCTTGGGCTGGGAAGATCCCCTGGAGAAGGAAATGGCACCCCACTCCAGTATTCTTGCCTGGGAAATCCCATGAATTTCCCAGAGGAGCCTGGTAGGCTAGAGGCCATGGGGTTGCAAACAGTTGGACATGATTGAGTGACTAATCAACAAACAACAGTTCCTCTTCAAGGGACAGACGTAATGATACATCTTTGAGCTCTAGGGGAACTAAGGCCCTCACTAGGAGGAGGTTGAAAAATGGGGTTGACCTTCCAGAAGGCAGACAACTAAAGTGTGGATTCTGTTGACCTTTCCCCAGTTCTATGCTGATTCTCCCCTATTCAAGCCCCTCATGAATATGCATATACCTTAGCTTAAAGCTTAAGACCTCCCCAGTTGTGCTGTTCAGGAAACACTGCTTTTGGAAAGATCCCTGGCATTCTCCTTATTTGCTGCCAGTAAAAGCTGTTGTTCGGTCACTAAATCATGTCCCTTTGGAACCACATGGTCTGTGGCCCACCAGGCTTCCCTGTCCATGGCAAGAATACTGGAGTAGGTTGCCATGTTCTTCTCCAAAGGATCTTCCCCACCCAGGGATCAAACCCAGTTCTCCTGCATTGCAGGCAGATTGAGTCAATGATACCATTAAACCATCTCATCCTCTGTTGCTCCCTTCTCCTGTCCTCAATCTTTCCCAATATCAGGGTCTTTTCCAATGAGTTGGCTCTTCACATCAGGTGGCCAAAGCACTGGAGCTTCAGCATCAGTCCTTTCAATGAATATTCAAGGTTGATTTCTTTTATGATTGACTAGTTTGATCTCCTTGTTGTCCAAGGGACTCTCAAAAGTATTCTCCAGCACCTCAGTTCGAAAACATCGATTCTTTAGCACTCAGCTTTCTTTATGGTCTAACTCTCACATTCATACATGACAAGTGGAAAGCCATTTCTTATTGTTGTTCAGTCCCTCAGTCGTGTCCAACTCTTTGCAATCCCATGGACTGCAGCACACCAGGCTTTCCTGTCCTTCACCATCTCCTGGCGCTTCCTCAAATTCATGTTCATTAAGCTGGTGATGCCATTTAACCATCTCATCCTCTGTTGTCCCCTTCTCCTTCCTTCAGTCTTTCCCAGCACCAGGGTTTTTCCCAGCGAGTTGGCTCTTCGCATCAGGTGGCCAAAGTATTGCAGTTTCAGCTTCAGCATCAGTCCTTCCAATGAATACTCCGGGTTGATTTCCTTTAGGATTGATTGGTTTGATCTCCTTGCTGTCCAAGGGACTCTCAGGAGTCTTCTCCAGCACCACAGTTCAAAAGCATCAATTCTTTGATGCTCAGCCTTCTTTATGGTCCAACTTTCACATCCATACATGACTACTGGAAAAGCCATAGCTTTAACTGAGCTTTGTCAGCAAAGTCATGCTTCTGCTTTTTAATATGCTGTCTAGGTTTGTTATAGCTTTTCTTCCAAGGAGCAAGCAACTTTTAATTTCATGGCCACAGTCACCATCCACACCAATTTTGGAGCCCAAGAAAATACAATCTGTCACTGTTTCCACTTTTTTCCCATCTATTTGCCATGAGTTGATGGGACCGAATGTGATGATCATAGTTTTCTGAATGTTGAGTTTTAAGCCAACTTTTTCACTCTCCTCTTTCACCTTCATCAAGAGGCTCTTTAGTTTCCTCTTCACTTTCTGCCATTAAAGTGGTATCATCTGCATATGTGAGGCTGTTGATATTTCTCCTGCCAATCTTGATTTCAGGTTGTGAGTCATCCAGTCCCACATTTCACATGATGTCCTCGGCATATAAGTTAAATAAGCAGGGTGACAATGTACAGCTTTGTCATACTCCTTTCCCAATTTTGAACCAGTCCATTGTTTCATGTCTGGTTCTAATTGTTGCAGACCCTTCCTTCTCCCAATCTTTGGCTTGGTGCTGTCTGCTGGCTGACACCCACCAAGAGGTGAACCCAGTTTTCCAGTAACAGAACCACCAGCATGTGGCGGCTCAAATGCCACTGGACACCCCTGGCTTCATGGCCCCCATAACTGGAATAACACGACTTCACATTGGGCTGCCTTGTCACCCAGATGGGCCTCTGCATCATCTCCTCCTGGGGTGAGGACCTGCCGTGAGTTCACTGGGGCTCTGGCTGCTAAGAGGTTTTAGTCCAACTCTCATATCCATACACGACTACTGGAAAAAACAAAGCTTTGATTAGACGGACCTTTGTTGGCAATGTCTCTGCTTTTTAATAAGCTGTCTAGTTTGGTCATAACTTTTCATCTAAGGAGTAAGCATCTTTTAATTTCATGGCTGCAGTCACCAACTGCAGTGATTTTGGAGCTCAAAAAAATAAAGCCTGTCACTGTTTCCACTGTGTCCCCATTTATTTGCCATGAAGTGATGGGACCGGATGCCATGACCATAATTTTCTGAATGTTGAGTTTTAAGCTAACATTTTCACTCTCCTATTTCACTTTCATCAAGAGGCTCTTTAGTTGTTTGCTTTCTGCTATAAGGGTGGTATCATTTGCATATTTGAAGTTACTGATATTTCTCTCAGCAATCTTGATTCCAGTTTGTTCTTCATCCAGCCCAACATTTCTCATGATGTAGTCTGCATAGAAGTTAAATAAGCAGGGTGACAATGTACAGCCTTGATGTACACTTTCAATTTGGAACTGACTGTTGCTTCCTGACCTGAGATTTCTCAAGAGGCAGGTCAGGTGGTCTGGTATTCCCATCTCTTTCAGAATTTTCCACAGTTTGTTGTGGTCCACATAGTCAAAGGCTTTGGCATAGTCAATAAAGCAGAAGGCGATGTTTTTCTGGAACTCTCTTGCATTTTTGATGATCCAACGGATGTTGGCAATTTGATCTCTGGTTTCTCTGCCTTTTCTAAATCCAGCTTCAACATCTGGAAGTTTTCGATTCATGCACTGTTGAAGCCTGGCTTGGAGAATTTTGAGAATTGCTTTGCTAGTGTGGGAGATGAGTAAAATTATACAGTAATTTGAACATTCTTTGGCATTGCCTTTCTTAGGGATTGGAATGAAAACTGACCTTTTCCAGTCCTGTGGCCACTGCTGAGTTTTCTAAATTTGCTGATTTGCATGCAGCACTTTCACAGCAACATCTTTTAGGGTTTGAAATAGCTCAACTGGAATTCCATCACCTCCACTAGCTTTGTTGGTAGTGATGCTTCCTAAGGCCTACTTGACTACATTATAGGATATCTGGCTCTGGGTAAGGGATCACACTATTGTGGTGTGAAGTCTGGGTCATGAAGATCTTTTTTTGTGTAGTACTGTGTATTCTTGCCACCTCTTCTTATATCTTCTGCTTCTGTTAGGTTCATACTATTTCTGTCCTTTATTGTGCCCATCTTTGCATGAAATGTTCCTTTGGTACCTCTAATTTTGAAGAGATCTCTAGTCTTTCCCATTCTATTGTTTTCCTCTATTTCTTTGCATTGGTCACTGAGGAAAGCTTTCTTATCTCACTTGGCTATTCTTTGGAACTCTGCCTTCAAATGGGTATATCTTTCCTTTCCTCCTTTGCTTTCGCTTCTCTTCTTTTCTCAGCTATTTATAAGGCCTCCTCAGACAACCATTTTGCCTTTTTGCCTTTGTTTTCCTTGGGGATGATCTTGATCCTTTGAAAAATGTATATATCTATATAGTTTTAACATTCTTATATAGTCCCATGAAGAAAGAGTTCTTTAACTTCTAGTGGGTACAGTATTCCTCAGTAGGTATTCTCTGGTTCTACACCAGTTTCAGGTATTTGTGCCTTGTGGATCCAGAGATATTTGGGGCCCTGGTGGGTGTGCCTGTGTGTTTATCTTATGATTCTCCTGACTCAGTGAGAAGGGAGAATGGGGTCTCCTGAGCTTCTTGCCATAGGCATGGGTTCCAGGTAGCTGGTTGATAGGTAAATTTTCCCTTTCCATGGTGTGGCTCAGATGGTAAAGAATTTGACTGTAACGCAAGATACCCGTGTTCGATCCCTGGGTCAGAAAGATCCCCTGGAAGAGGGAATGGCAATCTGCTCCAGTACTCCTACCTGGAGAATTCCAAGGACAGAAGTTCCTAGAGAGTTACAGTCCATTGGATTGCAAAGAGTTGGACACCACTGAGTGAGTAACACTTTCACTTCACATGCCCTAACCACTAACCCTGCAAGGACTCCCATGCCCCTCACCACTGGGTCTGTTCTTGGGACTTCTACAGGCCTCTCCCAAAGACAAACTCAGAGCCTCTCTTCATTTTAAAACTTTTCCTGGCCATTACATCTGGAAAATCTTGAAAGGTACAGCTGATTTTTTTTCCCCCTCAGAGTAGTAAAATTACAAAAATTGAGAAAATGTTATAGAAGCCAATGATTCTGGATTTCTCAACTAATACACATTTATTGTGAAAATATAAGCAATACTGAAGCATATCACATTAGCAAAAAGTTTCTCTGCGGGTGTTAATTTGCTGGGCAGAAGGTTCGTGAGTTAAAACTGTAATAGATACTAACACAGGGTACATCCTTGCAAATGTTCACCATCTTGACAGGGGAAAAAAGGACCTCATGTCCATGAGCAGAAAAGGGTTCTTATGTTCATTTGCATTTCCCTGATTACAGTGGAGCCCAAAACTTTGTTTTTGGGCTCCAAAATCACTGCAGATGGTGACTGCAGCCATGAAATTCAAAGACACTCCTTGGAAGAAAACCTATGACCAACCTAGACAGCTTATTAAAAGCAGGAGACATCAATTTGCCAACAAAGGTTCGTCTAGTCAAAGCTCTGATTTTTCCAGTAGTTTATGGATGTGAGAGTTGGACTATAAAGAAAGCTGAGCACTGAAGAATTGATGCTTTTGAACTGTGATGTTGGAGAAGACTCTTCAGAGTTCCTTGGACAGCAAGGAGATCTAGCCAATCCATTCTAAAGGAAATCAGTCCTGAATATTCATTGGAAGGACTGATGCTGAAGCTCAAAGTCCAATACTTGGCCACCTGATGTGAAGAACAGATTAGTTAGCAAAGACCCTGATGCTGAGAAAGAGTGAAGGTGGGAGAGGGGAACCACAAAGGATGAGATGATTGGATGGGATCACCGAGTCAATGCATGTGAGTTTGAGTAAACTCCTGGAGTTGGTGATGGACAGGGAGGCCTGGCATGCTGCAGTCCATGGGGTCGCAAAGAGTCAGACACGACTGAGCAAGTGAACTGAACTGATTACACTGGAGTTGAATATCTTTTATATTTCATTGTATGGCTCCTTTATGAGACAGAAAGTAAAAGTTATCCTGTATTGTATACTTGGGGTTTGGGTAAGAGGCCAGAGAGCCGGGTGGGCCGAGCCTCCTCTGCCACAGGTTGGGGTTCGCTCGCCATGACTGTGACTGTAAAACGCAATACTGAGAAAAGTAACAAATCTCGGCTGTCATAATTGACTGTCACAAAGTCCCCCCGACTGCCCGTGAACTACACCACGTGTGGGTCATCTTACTTGCTGGTCAACGTCAGGCTCCCGGAAAGCGAGCGTCCGGCGCGCAACACGGCGGCTTCCAAGGTGGTGTAGACAGCGAGCTGCCCATTTTCTCCGCGGGCCTTCCGCTCCGAACGCAGACATATTCCCGTCCCTCTCCCCGCACCCGCCTGCGCCGAGCCCACCGTCTGCGGCCCATCACGGGGCTTAGCCGCACCCTCCCCTTGGTGGCAGATCCGCACGCCCAGTGCCTCCACCCTCTGTGGTGCCGGCTAACATTCGCGCTGTTACCCACCGGAGCTCCAGGCGGGGAGCCTGCGCACTGGGGACCACTAGGCACCGGGGCGGGCCGACCCAGCGGGAACCCGAGCAGCCACCACCTCCAGCCCCACCCACCGCGCGAGCCGCGGACACTGTGGTGTGCGCATGCGCATCATGCCCGCTCCGCGTCCGGTGGATGTCGCCATGGTGACCGGAGCCCCGGCCACCGCCCCGCCCCCCGCGCCGCCGCCCGGCGGGNTACGAGCGACTGAACCCAGCGCCCCGCCTCCCCTCGCGCGGGTTTGGGATGGCGGGCGCAGCTCCCGGAGGTGGGAACCTCGGGCCGTGGCCTTCCAGCGGCGCGGGGGGACCTGCCTGCCGAGTGGACGCGGCCCGGGCTCATCAGTCCAGCGCCGAGTCCGGGGCCGCGCGCCGCGCTGGGCTGGACTCACCGGCGAGGCCTGGACTGGAGCGGGGCACCGGCCCGCCGGCGAGGTCAGGAGCTTCTGGGGACTGCAGCGGGCGCGCCAAGTGCGCTAAATACTTCAGATAACAAACACCTCTGTTTAAACCCTTCTTCACCTCTGTTTAAACCCTCGGTTGGAGGAAGAAGGCAGATGGCCTTTATTTAGACAGACACTGCCGTTACAAGTTCGGAGATATGCCTGGAATGTTTAGAATTTTTTAATTAAAAAGGACCCCAGGTGGATCCTGTGCGCGTGTAATACGCTCCCCTCCACCCCACCCCCAACGCAGCCTTCCTTTTCCTATGCAGTGAAATTAGGTCAGAAACTGAGCTTTTTATGTTAACAATGACGGTGGTCATACAACTTGTTTGTTAAATGTTTGGAAACCCTCTCCTGTTGCTGTTGGCGTAGGACGGAAGTTAATGGTGATCTGTGTCTCTCTTCTCGGCACTTGGAAATAGTTCACGAGATTGTTTCTTTCCCAGTTGGTTCTAAATAACTTCCCTTGGAACTGAAGTTCCATTATTTGGATATTTTTTTAGTGGGTGCTATATACCCTTGGATAAGCATTTAAATATGATCTCTGTCTGAAGGGTCTTTCAGAAACCACTTCTTGGTAGTTTTAGTGCTCACCCTTCTATTTACTTTTTAAATCTCAAAATTTTATGGTTATCCTAAAAAACAGCTTTCTTAAATATAATGTTGAGAATTTAAGTGCAGTTTAAATGTGGTTACAGAAAATTTCATTCTGTAAATAATTATTATTGGTCAAAGATAAGCAGTATTGTTTCTGAATGAACTTAAAATTTTATGCTCTGTTTTATAATCTATTCTTCTATGTTCTGCTTCTGTTTCTCCTAATGAATCCCAAAACACGTTTGTTTCCCCTTTTAAGTTAAATTCAGTTCAGTTCAGTTCAGTTGCTCTGTCGTGTCCCACTCTGCGACCCCATGAACTGCAGCACACCAAGCCTCCCTGTCCATCACCAACTCCCAGAGTTTACTCAAACTCATGGCCATTGAGTTGGTGACAACATCCAACCACCTCATCCTCTGTCCTCCCGTTCTCCTCCTGCCCTCAGTCTTTCCCAGCATCAGGGTCTTTTCAAATGAGTCAGCTCTCCGCATCAGGTGGCCAANCAATGGACAAAACATATGAAATAATGATTTCCAAAGCACTGTATGAAGGACAATGAGTCTGAGAAGTAAATGAAGGAAAAAAAAAAAGAATTAACTCCAACAACTGTTCCAGCTTACAGTCAACCTTGAGAGAGATTCTGGACCAAGGTGCAGGAAAGGAAAAACCCGAGTGAAACCTAGAGAACTCCCTGAGTTAGAGAGACAGAACCCAGAATCCAGAGAGAACAAGATGCCTAGAAATCCCAGCCAAAGTTCAGGAGAGAAGCAATCTGCAAAGAACCCCAGAGATCTATAGGAGGTCTTCAAGAGTTCAGCTGAGAACTGATAAGCACATGGCTGTGAGGAAATTACCCAAGGCCAGGAAAAGAGCCTCCCAAAAGGATAAGGGACAACAGAGTTGTGTGCACAGGGTCAGGAACGGCGTTTGTTCCTACAAGTCATTCTTCAACACCTTATAATACACACGGTTTTGGAGAGAGAACTCAGAAGGTCTTGCCAAAACGCCACTCAAGGGGAAAAGAAGTCGCAGCAATCACCTGTTTAAGCTTCCTGATCAGTTCTCTAAGTTGAGCTTCAACACGAAATGCAGAAAATAAGCACCTCCAATGAATCCAATGTTTCTGGCACCATGAAGCTGGAGCTCCACTGCAACACAAAAATGCTGGTATCTCAAAAGTATCTTTCATAAGTGAAAGTCTAACATTCTCATTTCTATTACACAACTAGAAACAGATAAGCAGCTGTCAGCTCTTTTATGAGACCTGTCCAATTAATAAGAAAGCACTTTAAGGAATATGAAAAAACAAATTAATACACCTCTAAGTGAATTAAAATAACTTGTAAATAGATTTATTTATATACATATATGCTTTAACAAATATCCAATCATTTTCTCATCTAAGCTAGTTATACAGAACCAAAATTCTATGAGGTCAGTTTTCAGGAAAGGTTAAGGAGAGAAGACAGACAAGAGTTAATATTACACAATAAATGACGGTCACAGTCACCTCACAGAGAAATCTCACTAATGTTCACAAAAATACATTGAGGTCAGTATAATCCCCACTGAAACTTACTGTCTGAAGTCATATTCTTACTGAAGCTATATTTCAAACTAAGGCTCTCCAGTTCAAAGAACTATCTCACATACCTTGATTTGCACTGTTCAAAGATGACGGCTAAAGTTGCAAAGTCATTAAATCCTCCAGCTTTAGCTGCCAACTCTCGGTGTCTCTGCTCTGCTTCCTTCTGGTACTCTGGATCAACTAAAACGACAGTTGGAAAGGCAGTTTAGTTCCACTTGACATCAAGCCTCTTTCTTCACTTTGCTTATTCAAGCATATTGAAATCTGCCTCACCCTCTGAGCTGGAATAAAGAATGACACTAACTCTTTGGTGGGCGAGTGTGGACCTCTAACTACTCCCACAATTCCTTTTCCTCTTTAATCACACTGTGGAGATTTTTGCTAGAATAGCAACATTACTTCTCTTAATTGATTTACCTTTAAGAGTATTGGAATTTACTATTTGTTTTTACCATAAGAGTAACCCATGTTCACATTAAAAAAAAAAAAAAAGTAAAAGTTCAATGTTCTCCACTTTGTCACATTATACACAAGTCAATCCTCAGGGCTAACCACTGTTAACTATTTAGTATTTGTCCTTTAAGATATTTTCTACATATATATATATATATACACACAAGCATTGTGTATGATGGTTTATTTAACCTAAGTATGTATAGAACCATTCATTCTCAAACACATCTACATTGTTATTTCTCAGGGATATAAGGATACAACACAATTTAACCCGCCTCTATTAATCCAATTCCTAATTACAGACAATTAGATAGGACCATCACATTTGTAAAACCAAAATACTACAAACTTTTCTTTTTAATTTATACTGAAGAATATCACGCATACAGAAAACTACACAGGTTCTGTATATTCACAAATCCAACATACCAATGTACTCTACGGCCAGATCAACAAGCAGAATATTACCAGCATCCCACAGCCCCTTCTTCACTCTTCTTTCAATAACTACTCAGCCCCCTCCACAAGGATAACCATATTCAGACTTTTAACCCAATGAAAGTGCTTTGTTTGTTTTTAAACTTTATATTAATGTACTTTATACGTCTGGTTTCTTTTGCTCACCCTTATGTTTCTGAGATTTATCTATAAGTGACTTTGACCCAATCCCACTCAGGAATAATATGTTCACTGATTGTCCAAGTTCCCCACACAGCAACCCAGGCTAATCTCTTTCAGAGTCCCCTGGCCACATTTTTTTTTCCTCAAAATTTTCTAGGGCATCTTCCTTCATTGCACAACATCAAACCATAGCTCCTATTATACCCATCACAGTTAGATTGAGCAGAGGCCCCACGTTGCCTAATTGCAGGGAGCAGCACTTACACAGACTACAACGTGAATCTGCAAAGCATCAGTTCCTGGTATTAGGAAGAATGCAATCTGATTAAACAAAACACTCACGAAGTTATAAAGTCTTCCATCCCAGGTTTTAAGTAGTTTCCACCTAAGTGACCTGGGTAACAACTGAAGGAAGTAGCTAGAGACAAAAGGGGAGCAAATATGATTTATCACAGACCACACAAACAGTCCTGTCAAGGTAAAGACAACGCTCATGTCTTGAATCAGTCATGAGCATTGATTTTTTAAGCTGAAATACCTAATTTTGTCTAATTATCTAATACTATCTATTTTATCTAATAGTGTAAAGGTACTATGCCAAGAGACAAAATGCACTAAAATAAAGCATTAACCATGTGTTGGCTTCCAGCACTAAGAGACGAGCTTACCTATTAACCAGGGGCTCTGACGTCCTTGACTGGATATAAACGCAGAGTCCCTGCTGCATCGGACTTTTGGGCTATGAAGCCTCAGAGAAGCCTCTTTATGGTTCAGTTCTTCCCTGCACCTGATCCTGGAAACATTCAGTTTGGCTGCAACACCTACCCCTATTCACTGTTCACACAAACGGCTTACCCTTTCTTATTAAAATGTCAGAGTAACTACAATAAGGGGTTCCCTAATGGGTCAGATGATAAGGATTCTGCCTGCAATGCAGTAGACCCCAATTTGATCCCGGGGTCAGGAAGATCCCCTGGAGAAGGGCGTGGCTACGCACTCTAGTATTCTTACCTGGAGAATCCCATGGACAGAGGGGGTTACAGTCCTTGGGGTCAAAAAGAGTTGGACAATAAACTTTAGTGATTACAATTCTAAACTCAGTTTATGTTGTGTGATGATTAACTCTGCGTGGTCAGTGCTGGATCTCTGTTGTCCACGGTGGCTGCCTGCTCAGAGCCCACTGCTTTTCTGGCTGTCCTTCCCATGCAGCTATTATCTTTTCTCTGTCTCTCCCCACCCTCCACGCACCCCACCTGTTATTCTCAAAGCCAAGAGAAAATAGAGAGAGTATTTTCATTTCTTTTCCTTAACTCTTCCCTCAGAAATAACCTAATTAATTAAAATTAAAACTGACAGAAGTCCCAAAGTAAATTCAGGAAATGTAGAAAAGTAAAAAAACCCATTATCACACACCGTTCCGACAATCTTAGCAAGTTTATCCTCTGACTGAACAATAGTTTGACTATCTACCTTTAATTATTTTCCCAGTAAAGTAATTGTCATTTTCTTTTTTATTTTTCCCCAGATGAAATTCTATTATGTTTTACCTCAGACAAATTAATGCGCTGGGGCAAAAACCATAAACAAGGAACTGAAGCAGCAAAACAAGACTGTAGACTGTATCAGCTTAACTTCTTCCTTTGGGAAGATAATTCAATACTTTTCTATATACAATCAACCAGAAAACAAAACTATTACATAGAAAGAGTTTCAATAACAACAATCCTCAGAGCAGAAGCAGGGGAGTAAGGCTGTAATAAAGTACCATTTATCTCTAAATATATCACAGTTAAAATATTTTTTAAAAATTTAGAACCAACACAATGTTATTTTAAATTTGATCCATTTTAAGGCAATGCTGTCTACCATCTTAAAAACATTTAAGAGCCCTCACTCCAATGTTTGACTTATCTATACTAGCAGACATTGTGTACACAGCTTACTGTAGCAAGAGAGAGATTATTAAAAATGTTGACAGCATCATCATTTTGATATTTAAAAATCTTTATTCAATGATAGATCTAAAAATACTAGCCAGTTTTACCAATAAGTATAATAAACTGGGCTTCCCAGGTGGTACGGAAGAGACGTGGGTTTGATCCCTGGGTCAGAAGGAGGAAAGGGCACCCTACTCCAGTATTCTTGCCAGAAGAATCCCATGGACAAAGGAGCCTGGTGGGCTACAGTCCATGGGGTCGCAAGGAGTCGGACACAACTGAGCGTCTAAGCAGAGCAGATGTAATAAACTAAATTAGGTGATCTACAAAGACTAAGACCCAAGCCAGAAAGAACTGTTTAACCTATAAAGACTATATATGCACTTGAAAGCAGCTGGACAAAATACATGTTTTTGGATGTAACAAGATCTCAGCAAGTCACATGCTTAAAAACTGAAGCTGCATTTTGTAGCAGCTGAACTTCTTGATGAGCTAAGTTTAAAAATTAACCTTAAGTCACATATGTACATATAAGAAGAGTGTCTCTCTAAGTATGAATAAGAAACTGATAGCAATAGTTGCTTCAAGCAATTAGATATGGATGATGCCAAGGAATGCCCCTGCCAAGGTGTCTAATTTTATTTAGATCAGACTATGTAGCAATTTGTGCTCAAGGGCACTGTCAAAAACAATAGATAAATCAGCTAGCAATCCGGGGAGACTAACAGCTTGGTGTAATACCAATAGAGGCAGGCCAGCAAAAATTGAAGCAGAGCAGCTAGACTTTTAAAATGGCTTTTATTGAAATATAGTTGATTTACAATATTATATCAGTTTCAGATGAACAATAATATAGTAATTCCAAATTTTTACAGATTATACTTCATTTAAGTATAATCTTACACTATACTTCATATTAATAATATAATGTTGGAGAAGACTATTCAGAGTCCCTTGGACTGCAAGGCAATCAAACCAGTAAATCCTCAAGGAAGTCAATCCTGAATATTCATTGGAAGGACTGATGCTGAAGCTGAAGCTCCAATAGTGTGGCCACCTGATGTGAAGAGCTGGCTCTCTGGAAAAGACCCTGATGCTGAGAAAGATAGAAGGCAGGAGGAGAAGGGACGAGAGAGGATGAGATGGCTGGATGGCATCACCGACTCGATGGACATGAGTTTGAGTAAGCTCCAGGACCAGGAGACGGTGAAGGACAGGGAAACCTGGTGTGCTCAGTCCGTGGGGGTCACAGAGTCGGACATGACTGAGTAACTGAACAACAAATACTTCATTTAAAGCTATTACAAAATAATGGCTATATTTCCCTGTGCAATAAAATATATCTTTTTTACTTATTTCAGACATAGTAGTCTGTATCTCTTAATCCTATACCCCAAATTTACCTGTCCCTGCTCCCCTCTCCTCACTGGTAATCATTCTTTCTTTCTCTATATCTGTAAGTCTGTTTCTGTTATTTACATAAATGTATATGTGGTAACTCAGATGGTAAAGAATCTGCCTACAATGCAGACCTGTGTTCAATCCCTGAGTCATGAAGACCCCCCAGGAGAATACAATGACAACCCACTCCAGGATTCTTGCCTGGAGAATCCCATGGACAGAGGAGCCTGGCAGGCTATAGGGTCACAAAGAGTCAGATACAACTGAGCAAATAACACACTATTTTCTTTTTTTAGGTTCCACATATAAGTGATAACAGAGCATCTGTCTTTCTCTGTCTGACTTCATCCACGTTGTTGCAAATGGCAGAATTTCATTCTTTTTTATGCCCAAGAAAAATATATTCTATTGTATGGGTGTGTTTGTGTGTGTGTGTACATATATATATAT
>SJYV01005958.1:680360-723776 GCA_006410875.1 Neotragus pygmaeus | reverse complement strand
TGTCCAGTTCTAACTGTTGCTTCCTGACCTGCATACAGGTTTCTCAAGAGGCAGGTCAGGTGGTCTGGTATTCCCGCCTCTTTCAGAATTTTCCACAGTTTATTGTGATCCACACAGTCAAAGGCTTTGGCATAGTCAATAAAGCAGAAATAGATGTTTTTCTGGAACTCTCTTGCTTTTTCCATGATCTAGCGGATGTTCTAATGGCACCCCACTCTAGTACTCTTGCCTGGAAAATCCCATGGATGGAGGAGCCTGGAATGCTGCAGTACATGGGGTTGCTGAGGGTCACTTTCACTTTTCACTCTCATGCATTGGAGAAGGAAATGGCAACCCACTCCAGTGTTCTTGCCTGGGGAATCCCAGGGACAGGGGTGTCTGGTGGGCTGCCATCTATGGGGTTGCACAGAGTAGGACACGACTGAAGCGACTTAGCAGCAGCAGCAGTGGATGTTGGCAATTTGATCTCTGGTTCCTCTGCCTTTTCTAAAACCAGCTTGAACATCTGGAAGTTCACAGTTCACGTATTGCTGAAGCCTGGCTTGGAGAATTTTGAGCATTACTTTACTAGCATGTGAGATGAATGCAACTGTGCGGTAGTTTGAGCATTCTTTGGCAGTGCCTTTCTTTGGGATTGGAATGAAAACTGACCTTTTCCAGTCCTGTGGCCACTGCTGAGTTTTCTAAATTTGGTGGCATTTGAGTGCAGCCCTTTCACAGCATCATCTTCCAGGATTTAAAATAGCTCAACTGGAATTCCATCACCTTCACTAGCTTTGTTTGTAGTGATGCTTTCTAAGGCCCACTTGACTTCACATTCCAGGATGTCTGGCTCTAGGTGCGTGATCACACCATCTGTTAAAGAGTGCTCTGCTTGCTTTCAGGTCTTCCTTTCAGGTCTTTAATCCATTTGGGGTTTATTTTTATACACGGAGTGAGAAAACATTCTAATTTCATTCTTTTACACATTCTTTTTCATACATTCCACAAGTAAGTATGTAGCTGTCTAGTTTTCCCAGCACCATTTACTAAAGAGACTGTCTTTTCTCCACTGTATATTTTTGCCTCCTTTGTCATAGATGATGAATCGTAAGTATATAGGTTTGTTTCTGGGCTCTCTACTGTTTCATTGATCTAAGTGTCTGTGTGTGTGTGTCTGTGTGTGTGTATGTGAATACCATGCTGTTTGATTACAGTAGCTTTGTAGTATACTCTGAAGTCAAGGAGTGTGACATCTTTAGCTCTGTTCTTTTTTCTTAAGACTACTTTGGCAATACAGAGTCTTTCATGATTCCATATGAATTTTAGGATTATTTGTTCTAGTTCTGTGAAGTGTCACAGGTATTTTAAAAGGGATTACAGTAAATCCATCGATGGCTTTGAGTAGTGTGGACATTTTAACAATACTAATTCTTCTAACCCAAGAACATGAGATATCATCCCCTTTCTTCATATCATCTTTAGTTTCCTTCCTCAATAACTTAAAGTCTTCAGAGTATTTCTTTGATTAAATTTATTAACAATATTTTAATCTTTTTGATGTAATTCAAAATAGATTACTTTCTTGCTTTCTCTGATAGTTGATATATTAGTGCATAGAAAATTAACAGATTTCTAAAGATTAATCATGTATCCTGCAACTTTACTGAATTCACTATTAGTTGTAATAATTTTTTGGCAGAGATTTTAGAGTTTTCTATGTATGAAGTGAAGTGAAGTGAAGTCGCTCAGTCGTGTCCAACTTTTTGCGACCCCATGGACTGTAACACACCAGGCTCTTCAGTCCATGGGATTTTCCAGGCAAGAATACTGGAGTGGGTTGCCACTTCCTTCTCCAGGGGATCTTCCCACCCAGGGACCAAACCCGGGTCTCTTGTATTGTAGGCAGATGCTTTACCATCTGAGCTACCAGGGAAGCCCCATTAGGACAGTAATAACAAGAATGGAAAGGCAGGACAAATATAAATGACACTAGGAGATAACTTAAAAATCATTGGTGTCAAGAGGTTTCGAGTTTGAGCTCTGGGTAGAAAAGAAGAAACAAAGAAAAAAGTTCAAAAGAGTCAACTTGAGATATGTATAGTATCATGTCATCTGCAAACAGTGATTAAGTTTTACTTCTTTTTTCCAATTTGGATACCTTTTATTTCTTTTTTGTGTCTGACTGCTGTGGCTCAGACTTTCAATACTATGTTAAACAGAAGCGGCTAGAGTGAGCATCCTTGTTTTGCCCCTGTTTTAGAGAAAAGGCTTTTAGCTTTTCACCACTGAATATGATATTACCTATGGAATTGTCATATATGAGACCACCCAAATGTTTGACAGAAAGATCAGAGAAAGCTACCAAAAAACTATAGGTTGTCCTGATGTTCTGGAAGACTGTGCAGATGCTCAAGTAAACCTAATAAAACCTAATCCTGAGTCTGACAAGATAATACACAAGGCAACTGCTTTACAGTTGTATTTTCATTGTTTGGAATTTAAAAACACTAATAAATCTCTGTGTTATCTGAGTGCTTTCAAGGTAATTAATCCTTTATACCCATTAACATCACCAACATCAAGTGCTTCATAAAGGTAAAACTTACTTAAGAATTTCCCATCGAAGCACAGAATACAAGACATTCCTATTGGCTATTATCTCAATATTCTAAAGAATTAGACTGTCCTGTGTTCATAGATATCTAAGGCCAAATATTAGGCAAGCAAAGGAAGTCCCTCCTTTCCTGAAGTTGCTAAACTGTAATAAAGTTGTTGCTAAACATAACTAAAAGCCTTCAAGATACCAAAAACCACCTCAAGGACTTAATAAAAAAGAAAAACCAAAGAACATATCATCAAAACCTAAGACCTGAACAACCTGAAGGGCTACAAAACCAAGAATCAACAGTCTATCACAGATAGAGGTTCTAAATGAGAATTCAAAAACCCGGAATTTAAATTCTAGCTATGGAAACAACTTAATTTTTCTCTTCTTTCAAAGATACACGAAGCTTTATGGGAAAAATTATACTACTGTAAATTGTGAAGTGTATAATGTATGTAAATATAATATATATGACAATAATAGCACAGATGATAGAGGAATAAGTGGAACTAAACAATTCCAAGGTTTCTTACATTTCACATGAAACAATAAAATATTAACTTTGAGTAAGTTTTAATTAAAGACGTGTATTATAATCCCTAGAGCAAGGATATATTAAGAAATGGCAAAAAGCCAGCAAAGGGTTCAGCAAAACCCCTATCAAAATTCTTAGCAGGCTTATGTTGAAGAAATTAATACGCTGATTTTAAAAATGTATACGGAAATGCAAAAAATATAGAATGACCAAAACAATACTGATTTCAAAATTTACAAGAGTTGGCAATTTCTTAGTTCTCCTAAGATAAATAAAAAATACATATCTACAAAATACTTGCATAAGAATTTTCAAAATAGCTGTATTCATAAATAGCACCAAACAAGAAACAATTCAAACGTCTATCAACAGGATAATGGATAAACCAATTGTAGTATGCAACAGGATACTAGTCAACAATAAAAAAAAGAGCATTGATACATACAAAAATATGGATGAATCTCAAATATAATATGTTGACCAAAAAAGTCAAACACAAAAATGCACATATTATATAATTTTATTTACATGAAGTTTCAGAAGAGGCAAAACTAAACTGAAAAAACTCAGAAAAGGGGCTGGCTTTAAGAAGATGGGATGGAATCTGAGAAGGGGCACTGAGAGATTTTTCTGGAGTGATAAAACTAGATCTTGACACGAGTATGGGTTAGAGTAGTTAAATGTATTTCACAAAATTCACTGAATTATAGACACAGCACTTATACTTTTCACTACATGCAAATTTTACCTCAAAAAAAAAAAAAAAAACCACAGACAGAAATAAAACAAACAAAAAAAGAAAAACAATAAAAATTTAAAAAAGAAGAAGAAAACTATAAGCAAATATTGAACTCTAGTTATAAAGGACTGCCTTTCAAAGTGGTATAGCTTAGTGATTCTAAAACCACTTCTGTATATTCTAGGGACAATGAACAATTTGAATGTGAACTCTGGACTAGATAATAGTATCACATCAGGTATCAATGTTAATTTTCCTAATTTTGATAAATGTGCCATGGTTAAATAAGACATTGCCTGTGTTCTTAGTAAATTACATGTAAATATTTTGTGGTAAGGGAGCACAATGTTTTCAATTTACTCTCAAATGATTCAGAAAAAGATAAAATGCATATTCATAAATACTTATAAATATATATATATGCACACATGCAGGGCTTCCCTGGTGGCTCAGCTGGTAAAGAATCCGCCTGCAATGCAGGAGACCTGGGTTCGATCTCTGGGTTGGGAAAATGCCCTGGAGAAGGGAATGGCTACTCACTCTAGTACTCTTGGCCTGGAGAATTCCATGACTGTGTCGTCCATGGGGTCGCAAAGGGTTGTGACTGAGTACCTTTCACTTTTAAGGGCTTTCCTGATAGCTCAGTTGGTAAAGAATCTGCCTGCAATGCAGGAGACCCCAGGTTTGATTCCTGGGTCGGGACAATCCGCTGGAGAAGGGATAGGCTACCCACTCCAGTATCCTGGCCTGAAGAATTCCATGGGCATAGTCCATGGGGTCGTAGAGTCAAACACGACTGAGCGACTTTCACTTCACACATGCACAGCGAAAGAGAATAATAAAGCAAACGCAGCAGAATGTTAAAAACTTGCTGAAACTAGATATAAAAGGTATGACTAGATATAAAAGGTATAAAAGGTACTACTCTTTCAACATTTCTGTTAGAGCTGGATCACCCTAATCCAACTCCCTGGTTTTCCAAATGAAAAATGAAATACAGAAAAACCAGACCAACAGTCTAGAATCCCGATCTCTTGACTCTCACTTCAATACTCTGTAATAGTTTTTAAAAAGAGTATTGTTAGCTTTGATACTACCTAACAAAAGCCAGCCAACCTTATTTACTGCAGACAGTATTTTACTAGGAAAAAAACAAACAAACTGCAATTAGGATACTATTAGAATCAAAATTCTGATACTTAAAAAAACTACACTGCAGGGAGTTTCCTAGTGGTTCAGTGACTAAAACTCCACACTCCCAACACAGGGACCCAGGTTTCATCCCTGCTCAGGGAACTAGATCCCACACGCTGCAACTAAAAGATCCCATGTGCTACAACTAAGATGCAGGACAGCCAAATAAACAATACGTGTGTGTGTGCATATATATATATANTTGGCAAAGTAATGTCTCTGCTTTTTAATATGCTATCTAGGTTGGTCAGAACTTTCCTTCCAAGGAGTAATGTATGTATACACAAATAAATATATATATAAAATACAGATGTACATATATGTATATACAAATAAGTGCATATAAAATGTAAATAGTATAATATATGTGTGTACAATATGTATACGCAAATAAATAACATAAAATGTTAATAGTATAAATAATATATACATGTATATATGTGTGTACATATACGCATACATAATAATATATATAAATGTGAATAGTATAAATAATATATACACATATAAATATATACATATGCTGTTCAGTCGCTAAGTCATGTCATGTCTGACTCTTTGCAGCTCCATGGACTACAGCACACCAGGCTTCCCTATCCTTCACACACACACACACACACACACACATACACACAAAACAATACTACACTGCAATCTATTTGGGGTAGGTAGAACAATGATTGGACTACAGAGTATTTTTATACAAAAATTTATCCTCCATTATAATCATCATAATAATAAACCAATCCAGAACCAACACTCATAGCCATAAAGTGATATGGCCAGTGAGACAGCACACTGCTGTTAGNAGGTAGAACAATGATTGGACTACAGAGTATTTTTATACAAAAATTTATCCTCCATTATAATCATCATAATAATAAACCAATCCAGAACCAACACTCATAGCCATAAAGTGATATGGCCAGTGAGACAGCACACTGCTGTTAGTCTTGGTTGCAGGCAAGATACACTATCAATTCAGAAGCTCCTTGAAAAGAAAAGAAAGTTGTGTCCCCCCTCCCCACACACATAGTAGAAGAGAGCAAAGGTTACATATGATGAACTAAGTTGTGTCCCATATTGACACGCTAAGGGAAAGAAGCAGAAGTCTAAAGACGTGAAAACCTCAAAATAACCCTTTCTCTAAGGGTACAAGGGCTGAACTACCATTTCTTTTGATCATAGAGGAAAAAAAGTTAATATATTACTAATGTACTATAACAAGGCAAAGGTTCACCATACTATCTTCCTTCACCAGTGAAAGGAAATTAACTCTCAGCCAGGATCGTTATACACCCCCTATACTTCAAAAACCTAAGTTAAAGAATAACAAAATGAAAAGATTGTTTATCTTCAGTTTCATATTGTGTAGGGCTAGACATCAGAGAAGCCAATGGCACCCACTCCAGTACTCTTGCTTGGAAAATCCCATGGACAGAGGAGCCTGGTGGGCCGCAGTCCATTGGGTCACGAAGAGTCAGACACGACTGAGCGACTTCACTTTCACTTTCATGCATTGGAGAAGGAAATGGCNTCACAAAGAGTCAGACACGACTGAACGACTTCCCTTTCACTTCTCACTTTCACGCATTGGAGAAGGAAATGGCAACCCACTCCAGTGTTCTTGCCTGGAGAATCCCAGGGACGGGGGAGCCTGGTGGGCTGCCGTCTCTGGGGTCGCACAGAGTTGGACTCGACTGAAGCGACTTAGCAGCATTGGTTCTTTAACAAAGGTACCATGCTAGTGAAAAATGTTAATAATAGGGAAAACTCTGTACTTTCCCTCAATTTTTCTATAAACCTAAAATTGCTCTAAAAAATAAACTCTATTAATTAAAAAAATTCATCAATAAATTTCTTACCAGGTCTAATGAAGACATTTTCCACAGACAACATTGCTGCTATTGGAAGCAGTAGATCTTCACAGTCGAGAGAAGCAGCCTTTATTACTGCACATGTCAGATGTGGAGGGAGAGGAAATTCTACCATAGACAAACCCAATCTGGTCACATGGCCACTCCTTAATGGAAAGAAAAAGTTCTTAAGTCTTTCTGTCTTCAAAGAGTACAAGTGAAATGTTTATCACTCAGAATAAGTCAGATATAAGTTAGATTACTTTAAATTACCTCTAGAAATTCAATAAAAGGAATATGATACACTGTGGACACTGATAAGAGAAACATAAGGATGATAAAATTCCTTGCTCTCAAGGGCCTATATATCCAACAAACTAAACAATAAGGCAGAATAAAGCAATATAATAACAGACACACAATGCTACAGAAGCATGGAAAATGTCCTTAAGGAAATGAGACAAGGATAATTACCAAATCTTTTCCCATCACACAGTCATGAGAACAAGGACTCTGGCTCGCTTAATATTTTGATGTGCCCAGCACAATGCCTGGCAATGGAAATGGTGTTCAGAAATTACTTGTTAAATACTACCAATACTAAACAAAACCAGTTTTATGGTATAATTTCAGAACTGTGGTGAGGGAAGACTGAGAACAAATTCTCATTTTTAAAACAATCCATTCAATTCAAACAAGTCACTTTCTAATGATAAAGGAAAGTATTAAGAACCCTTAAAAAAAGAGAGAGAGAGATTAATATCTGTTGTGGTTGGTTTTTGTTTTAAGGGTTTTTCTTCTTTACCTGTCAATAGCATCACACTGGTAAAGTTGTTTAAGAGCTTCCAAAATAAGTCTTTCATTAGGTGGATCCAAATAGGGGAACCTGTATGTTTAAGTGATACATAAAATGAGACTTCATTCCTTGAACATGGCAAGATTTTATACAGATTTCAAAATTTGTTTAAAAGGTTTTCCTTCTGTTTTTCAAGTCTTCTTTTTCTCTCTTTTCTTTTTAGCATTCTATGATGGTAATCAGCATTCGACAAAGGAGGACATTTTTTCTGAATCACACTCTTCTATTTAATTCAAGAAGCCCTTTTTTTAAATTTCCCCTTAGCTGCAATACTCTCACGATTCCTCTCTACTTATCTTAACAAAGGTTCTTCAGAGCCAATATCATCTATTCTGTTCTGCAGTCTGTAATTTTTATTACAATTTTAAAAAACAGCGAAGAATTAACTGAAAGTGGCTAAAAAATTACAAATTATTTAACAATACCTCAAAATGGTTTTTGATACAATGATAAATATCTTCAATTAACTCTACCAATTTGCTTCATTGTCTTATGGATATGTGTGGACTTAGTTTCTCTTGAACTGTCTGCAAACAGATTGCAAATACAATGCCAATTTACCCCCAAATATTTCAGAGCATGTCCCCTGAACGTAAGGACATTCTCTTACATACCACACTATCATTAAGCAACATAAGACAATTAACAGTATTCACAAAGGTCAGTATGACTTATTGAGAGATGCCTCTAGAGCATGGGATCTATTTCACACTTGAAGATAATTATTTCTTCACATATGGAAAAAAATAATATTCACAAAGAACAGCAGAGAGACATATAACCAAGGTGAATATACACCTGCCCACTAGGACAATAATTACTTAATATTATCTGCACTGGATTATTTTTTCCACCATTAGTTTTGAGATGATACATTATCCACTCCAATTTCTCACTTTGGAAAAGGTCCAAAAGGTCCAATATCTTACACAAAAAAGTCCATTCCAGGATTGACAGTTCTATTTCAATATAAATAAACAAAAATCTGGTCAACTGTTCTATAGTCAGCTTTCCTACAACTTGAACCAACAAGTCCTNGAAAAGGTCCAAAAGGTCCAATATCTTACACAAAAAAGTCCATTCCAGGATTGACAGTTCTATTTCAATATAAATAAACAAAAATCTGGTCAACTGTTCTATAGTCAGCTTTCCTACAACTTGAACCAACAAGTCCTGTTATCTGCTAGAGCAAGAGTTAGCAAGCACTTTCTAAAGGCCAACCGAGTTATAAGGGAAGCCACTTTCTAAAGGAAGAAACAGTAAATATTTTAGGTTTTACAGGCCATATGGTGTCTGTCACAACCACTCAACTCTACTACTAAAGCAAAAGCAGTCATACATAAATGAAAGGGCATGGCTGTGTTCCAATAAAATTTTATTTACAGAAATTATCAGTGAGCCTGGACCAGATTTTGTGACTCCAAACCTAGAGCAATACCAAACTAGTCAGCTTCCTCATCTACATAAGGGCCATTTTAGATTTGTTAAAAGTACAATTATTTCTCCCCTTGATTATATCAAGTACCAATTCTGTCAAACTCTCCTTGTACTACCTGGTTTCTAAGAGACTCATCATACATAATTAGCATTTTTTTTTAGAAACAATCTAGTCTGTCAAACTTCTCATAAAACACAATGACATGCAAAACTGAATTCCAAATGTAGAGTGACCAACACTGAACAGGAATGCTATAATTCCCAATTAACTGGACACTGCAGTCTATTAATAATCATAGTTTATGCAGTAGGGTTTTTTTAAATTTTTAAACAGAAAACCTGCAAACTCATATTAAGTGTGTGGTGATCAGGTAACTTCAGATCTTTTCCACACTGAATTTAATGTGCAATCAAAACATAGGGTTTAAGATATACCCTTTCAGTCTTTTTACCTTGGTGATTTTTGCCCAAGATTCTGGCCTATGAGACCATTCTAAATCTTAGTTTTAATCATCTACCTATTAGGTATGCAAATTTTTACCAAAAATCTGGAAATCGTTATTTTAATACATTTATTTAATATTTTCATTAAAAGTGCTTATCAGGAAAAAGTGAAATTCAGCATAGTACCAGTAAAACCCCCATCAGTGCTTGGTGAACAATTAATCAATACTTTCTGGGTTTGGCTATTTGGCAACTATACACTAATTCAGGAGTACTGTCATATTCTTATTCACAAAGATGTATTCAGATGTAATCTTGTTAAATATTGTGACGAAACCAAGAGACATCAGTTGTCACTCAGTCACTTCTTGTGGTGCATCCATTATGTGAACGGTCCTGTCTTCAAAATGAAAAGGGAATGGTTTGAGGACATATTCTTTGTGATCCATTTTGATTCACATTGATGATTACAAGTCAACATTATATTCTCTTAAACTGTTTTCCAATAAACAATGGTAGAATTTGCTAAAAATCAATGAAAAGCTTACTACGCAGCTATTTCTATAACCTGCCCTTTTCTTAAATGTAAAATTTATTGTTTTTAGTTTCTCACAATTTTCTGGTAACCTGTTCTGCATAGTTTCTCAGAGATGACCTACAGTACCTCTGACATTGTATCAGCAGGTTCTTTTAGTATTGTGGAAATAATGTCTAAAGCCTCAAGATGACCCATGGTTGCGGGGTTTCTCTCAGTATTTTCTAATCCATACTAGTCGTCATCCCTTCTTATCTAGACTTGTTCTTCTCTTTTCAGTTTTAAAATCATTCTTTATTAAAAATTTTTATTTGTTTGTTTATGTCGGCTGTCCTGGGTCTTCGTTGCTGCACTCGGGCTTTCTGCAGTTGCCGCGAGCAGGGGCTACTCTTCGCTGTCGTGCTTGGGCTTCTTATCGCAGGGGCTTCTCTTGTTGTACAGCACAGGCTCTAGGCATGCAAGCTTCCGTAGCTGCAGCTCACAGACTCAGTAGTTGCGGCCCATAGGTTCGGTATTTGCGGCTCACAGGTCCTGGCGTGTGCCAGCTTCAGCAGTTGAGGCATGTGGGCTCAGCAGTTGTGGCGCATTGGCTTAGTTGCTCCATGACATGTGCCATCTTCCCAGCCCAGGGATTGAACCTGTGTCCCCTGTACTGGCAGGTAGATTCTTCTCCACTGTGCTACCCACCAGGAAAGTCCCTAAAATCAATCCTTGATGAAGGAGAATGGGGAAGCACAGTAACAACAAAAGCTCCATTTTCTTTTGTTACCTATGAATACTATACCATCTATTTCAAATATTGGTTCTCTGTTGTGGGGAGATAGAACATGGTAAATATAATTGGCACTGATGTATGTTATAAATGAAAGAATTCTCATCATGAGGAAAAAATTTTTTTCTATTTCTTTAATATTTTATCTGTATGAGATGATAGATGTTCACTAAACTTACTGTAGTAATCATTTCACAATGTATATAAGTCATTATGCTGTATCCCTTAAATTTACACAGTGCTGTATGTCAATTATATCTCAATAAAACTAGAAGTAAAAAGAAAGAAGGGTGGGGAAAGAAATCTTTTTTTTATTTTTGGTCTCTAACATTTTAAGAATTTTCAGTACTTTCTAAGTCTTAAAACTTAAGATGGAAAAATAACTCAGTGCGGATGATATTAGTAATTATTGTTTCTATTTTTNATAAAACTAGAAGTAAAAAGAAAGAAGGGTGGGGAAAGAAATCTTTTTTTTATTTTTGGTCTCTAACATTTTAAGAATTTTCAGTACTTTCTAAGTCTTAAAACTTAAGATGGAAAAATAACTCAGTGCGGATGATATTAGTAATTATTGTTTCTATTTTTCTAATATATATTTATTCTTGGTTATATGCTACTCAGTTAGCCTTTATAAATACTTTCAATCCGAGTTCAACTATTTGGTCAATTAGATTTCTTTAAAATGTCCTTTCTCATAGGTATCATTTATGAAAACAATTTTATATATCTGCTTCCCTCTTTCTAGGATTTTTATTCTCATCTAGAAAATCTCTGATGTTACAATAACTATAAAAAAAAAATCTTAGATGGCTTTCCAAGAGTATATAAAATGTATCTGGATATATCTAGTAACTATTTCCCTTATTATGAATTTAAAGAATGCATGAAAAAAAGAAAAGAATGCATGGTCATCTTCTCCCTAGGTTCCTGACACTTCAACATCCCCAGACAATTAAAAACAAAATTAAGACAAAGACAATACTCTTCTTTCACGATTTCTTCTACCATAAATTTTATAATGGTAAAATTTCAAGGCCCTACAACATTCTGTCCTATACTAATTATATAGTTCAACATTTAACTAAAATTTAACAGTTGTTCTATTCTTTGCTTCATGTCTGAATCTCATTTCCCCATTAGAATTTAAGCTTAGTGAAAGCAAAACCTACTGAGTATTCCCCTCTCATGGTACTTGGTACCATGCTGGCTACATAAAAGAATGCTAATCCCCCCCCAAAATACAGCACAACACTTTCTAAGTGGAATTAAGGTCATTGTATACCTTTCATCACAGATAAACAGTGGTCACTAAATGATGCAAATAAATATCAGCCTGAAACACTCCATTAAGCCAAGGTTAAAATATGAGCAAGGGATCAAATCCCGGTAAAGCAAGGGAAAGAAACCTTTTATTTGGTTTTAGTTAAACCTTGAAATGGAGGGCCATATCTGTCAAATACTTCAAAAAATTTTCAGAGGAAAAAAACCTGATTTCCTAACAAATTTTTCTTTTTTTTTCAAATTGTCTACATACCTTATTACATCATGTATGGCAAGGCACTTTAAGGTCAGAACTACAGATGTCAAACTAGTTCTCTTAATCTCAGGTATCACATGGTCAGGCATACACTGGTTCCAAAAATCTTTACTATAGATCCGAAAGCACTTTCCTGAGGAAGTCCTGCCAGCTCGGCCACTTCGCTGTAATGCCTCACTCCTTTAGGATAAAAACAACAAAAAGTCCCCAAAATGTTTGTGATTTTTTTTCTAAGTAATTCATTTTCTTTCTCAAAGCAATTAGAAATTATCTAATGAACTGCTCTTTGAACAAAAAGGCTTAACACAGAGACTTACTTTGAAATTGGAACCACCTCTAGGATGTCCAATCCTAACCTGGGGTTGTGATTTAACTGCTTCACAAAGCCACCATCCACCACGTATCTAAGGAGCATGGAAAAAAGTTAAGTTTCTACAAAATACAGAAAGATTTGCTAATTTTTAGCCACTTTGGGTACTTCTTTTCTATCAAATTAACAACTACACAACAACTTTTCAGTTAAGGGTAAAATCTGAAAGTGAAGAAATTGGAACTCTATTGGTTCCACTGCTATTAGAAATATAAAATGGTTCAGCCAATGTGGAAAATGGTTTGGTGGGTCCTCAGAACATTAAACGTAGAATTACAACATGACTCAAACTCTCCATTCCTAGGAATACACTCAGAAGAACTGAAAACAAGTACTCAACATATTGCACATGTGTGCTCAGGCGTGTCCCACTCTTTGGGACCCTGTGGATTGTAGCCTGCCAGGCTCCTCTGTCCGTGGGATTTCCCAAGTAAGAACACTGGAGTGGGTTGCCATTTCCTCCTCCAAGAGATCTTCCCCACCCTATGATCAAACCCACATCTCCTGCACTGGCAGGCAAATTCTTTACCACTGAGCCACCTGTGAAGCCCACTCAACAAATACTTGCAGACCTATATTCATAGTGCACTATAGGGGTACTATAAGAGCCAAAAGGTAGAAACAGCATAAATGTTCACTAACCATTAAGAGATGAAAGGGTGAACAAATTGTGGTCTACACATATAACATATATTCAGCTATAAAAAAAGCATGAAGTACTGATACATGTTACATCACGGATGAACCTCAAAAAAACATGCTGAGTGGAAGAAGCCAGGCACAAAAGATCACATGCTGTGACTCCATTTATGTGAAATACCCAACACAGGATACTCATAAGTGGTGGCTGCCAAGGGCTAGGGTGGAGGCATATATGGGCAATAACTCCTTAAAGCATATAGTTTTATTTGGGGGTGATGAAAAGTTTTAGGATGAGATAGAGGTGATGGTTGCACAACACTGTCTGTGGAATAAATACTACTTTATTATCCACTTTTCAATGTAAATCTTATGTTGTCCCATAGAAAATAAGGGCTTTCCTAGTGGCTCAGTGGTAAAGAACCCAGCAGCCAATGCAGGAGATGCAGGTTCAGCCCCTGGGTGGGGTAGATCCCCCGGAGAAGGAAATGGCAACTCACTCCAGTATTCTTACCTGGAAAATCCCTCGGACAGAGGAGCCTGACGAACTACAGTCCATGGGGTCACAAGAGTCAGACACGCATTTAATGAAAATCAGCTCTAAATCATTCTAACAGGTTCAGAATTAACTCCATTTACTCTTTAACAATACCACTTAAAGCCAATTAAATGGAGAACAAGTTAGGTAAAAAGCTAAGTCAGGAACAGTACTAAGTCTATCATTCACTAAGGGAACATTCTGAAAGACACTATTTCATGACCATTGCCTTGGCTGGAAACAAAAAATTACAGAGATCAATTTACTCAAGAGAACTGCTCACCTAAGCCCTTAGTGAAACCATTATTTTTAAAGTTAAGGAGAGAAGCAGAGGAAATTAAACTTGCTCTTAGATCTGGATGATCATTGTACCCAAAAGAAACATACAGAACCTTTGGGGCAGGTACAGTCATCCTGTGACAGAGACAGACTTAGTTAAGGATATAAAATATACCGGGTAAAAGATAAGCATCCAGAAGGAATGAGGCTCAAAAGTCTAAAAGAACTTCTCATTGAGCTATCAGTCTAGACTTAAAATTTCCAAGTGTTTCTCTACAAAATTTCTCAAAACTTTGATGGCATCATTGATTACACTGAAATATAAAGTCCATTTCACAAAAAGCTGAAAAGCTTTCAAAACAGTACCTCCAGATATATACTTGGATTTACAAAGCTAACTCTATGAAGTGGAGCTGACAGGTCAGAAGGGAATATCAGATCATCTTAGGTATCTGCTGGCAATGGGAACATAGAAAAACAGATTTGGCCTCCCACTTAAAGAAATCCTTGAAACATTACACATAATCTTACATTTGGGAAGAGAAAGCTACAAGTTGCCAAGTGCAAGTATTTAAAAGTATCAACAGAAATACTATATGCACCTCCTATTCCATTTCCTATTCAGAGCAAACAATAATGACAAAAAACGGTGGGTGATTACAAGTTAAGGAGGTGAGAGGGGAACTGGTGGTGGGCACAGAGACACAAACTGAATATTTTATGATGAGCTAAGTGGCTTCCTTGGCTTTAAAAGGAATTTTAAAAGTTATACCTGATTCCATCGATTGTCAAAGATGTTGCAGAAATATTGGTGGATATGACACATTTTCTAATTCCAGGTGGAGGTGGCAAAAATATTCTTCTCTGTTGATCTAAAATATATACGAAAAGAAAAGAATAATTCACAACATGCATGTGTCAAACTCAAGTTCTGAAAAACTCATTTCTTTCCATTAGAAGTTGTCTTCTTCACCTCTTTAATTATCTTGAATTAAAAATAAAATAGTAAGAACTACTTTTTTACTCATCTTTTACTATTAAGATATCTAGATCCATGGAACCAGATTATTATTGCTAAAATAAGCCCTACAGCAGTCCTTTATGTAGGTCATAGCTCCCTTCGAGACTTTAAAAACTGTGGGCCTCGTCTCCATTAAAAGTCACATATGTACACATACACAAAAATTTTCTAACAATATCAAGATGCTCGGGGGCTCTCTAAAGCCCATCCACGCACTACAGATTAAGAACCTTTCTATGCTTTAAAGACTGATTAACTAAGGTTAATCAGTTTTTACTTTTTCAGATGTTGCTGCTGCTGCTAAGTCACTTCAGCCATGTCTGTCTCTATGCGACCCCATAGACGGCAGCCCACCAGGCTCCCCCGTCCCTGGGATTCTCCAGGCAACAATACTGGAGTGGGTTCCCATTTCCTTCTTTTTCAGATGACTCCATCTCTCAACAAGTAACACCATCCTGATTTTCACTACCCATGCATTCTGAAGGGTGGGCCCCAGCAGCAATGCTTAGAGTAACTTTGTTCCTCTGGCCATAGTTTATGGTGCCAAGGATAAACCTCTCTCCAATTGGACCAGTTCTCATTCTCCTTTGAATCTCTTGGAATAAGGTCCAAGTGGAGAAGGCAATGGCACCCCACTCCAGTACTCTTGCCTGGAAAATCCCATGGATGGAGGAGCCTGGTAGGCTGCAGTCCATGGGATCGCTAAGAGTCAGACACAACTGAGCGACTTCACTTTCACTTTTCACTTTCATGCATTGGAGAAGAAAGTGGCAACCCACTCCAGTGTTCTTGCCTGGAGAATCTCAGGGACGGCGGAGCCTGGTGGGCTGCCATCTATGGGGTTGCACAGAGTCGGACACAACTGAAGCGACTTAGCAGCAGCAGCAGCAAAGTCCAAGAGATGCTCAATTTGATTAGGACAGTCTCTTGCAAAGAGGAAAAACTAACTTGTGAACCATAGGGAAGTGACTAAATATATATGGAGGAAAGCTAGTCTAAAGAGAGGAAAGAATGAATCATCTGTAACAGTTCACAAGAGAGTATTTCTGGGTGCCTGGCAATCTCCAAGCCTTAAGAGACATGGTATAAAACAAGTAGAAAGATGGATTTGGCCAGAGTTGCTCATCTGCCTGGTTAAGCAGAGAACAGAATAGGAGAGTTACTGTTTGCAGGAAATGATAACAGCATAGGTAAAAGGAGATAAGTGAAACTGTTAAGTCTTGATGCATTCTGAAAATTGTTAAATTCGAAGAGCGAATTGGCAGAAACAGGAAGTAATCATCAGAAAGATGTTTAAAACTGAGATCAGAAATGATGATACTGACAAAGTCTACAATGCTAGGTTTTCAAATGAGTGGTCATGGTGGGATGAAGGAAAAGGTCACTAAAGCTCAAGGGGTCAAGCAAGAGATTTGGGTAGATTGTCTAATGCAGTGATTTCCAAAAATTAGGAGTGGTCATTCCAGGCAGTACACAAGTCAATCTACTGGCATATGAAAAGAAATTATCAGCATATGTATTTATACTTGTATATATAAATTTGTATTAGTATCTATATATATATATTTCAACATATATATTTTTACTGAACAGTAAGTATATACACATACTGTAAAAAGAAAAAAAATTTAAATGCATGGTTGCATTTGATTTCCACAAGATATACCCACATTCATTTAGAAAAATTTTTCTACTTGAGCAACCTCAAGTTGTTCTCTCCTCAGCAGCCAAGGAAATCTTAATCAAACCTATTTTTAAATAAAGTACAAAACGTGTTTCCAAATAAAATCTTACAAAGATTCAGGTATTCCCAATATATAAAACAGACCAAAGCTGAACTCTCACAAAGGAGAAAAGGAATGACACAGCACAGTTTTAAAATCATGTACTAGGCCAACCATCTCATTTTAGATGAGAAAACTAAAGCCCAGAGAGGTCAAGTGGCTTGCCCAAGATTCACATATAGACAGGCAAGTTTAATACCAAGTCAACTATTACTGCTCTTCTTCATCATCCTAAAATTAACGTAAGTGAAAAAAGTGTTAGAAAGGCAACTCACAAATAAATGATAAAAATTATTTTTTAGGTGTTTCTTAGATTTATGTAGCTCATTTCTTCCAAATAGTTCAAATGAGTCATACCCGGCCCGGTATTTCACATTATATGTTTACACATTTATCTGCTGTCTATCTATTCCACTACAATGTACCTCTGTAAGAACAAGGACTTTCTCTTATTCAAGACATACCACTCCCCTCCCACCCCCGTACCTAAAATGCCTGGACCATAGAAAGTGCTCAATAAAGTTCAATGAATTGATAAATTTTAAAATGCATGGTATAAATAATAGAGATCCTTCAACTTTTAAAATTCCACATTACCGTAAAAGTTTACATAAATTAGAAATGTTCATTCTGAACATATTTATGATCAATTGTTTTTCAATTAATTCATTTCTAAAAGTACCTAATTTTCATCTTCAATTCAAGCAGGATTTCAGTTTATCACTGTTCACTAGTCAATTAAAAAGTCCTTAACTTTCTATTTTGACACGACTCACATTTGTTCCACATTTACATTTCACCCATATGCTTTAACACCATATTCCACAAGTATGAACATATGCCAATTTTATGTCTCTTTGTAAAGGTTCGGGGGAAAAGTTAAATACATATATCCTAAAGCACATTCTCAGTTTCCACAAAGAAAAGGGGAAACAATACTTTCACTGCGTGCAAGCTTAGTTCCTCAGTTGTGTCTGACTCTGCGACCCCATGGACTGTAGCCCATCAGACTCCTCTGTCCATGGAATTTTCCAGGCAAGAACACTGGAGTGGGTTGCCATGCCCTCCTCTAGGGGATTTTCCCGACCCAGGGATCAAACCCGCATTTCTTGCACTGGCTTTTTACCATGTCTCCTCCACCAGGCTATTTACCACTGAGCCACCAGGTAAGCCCACCTAATAAGGTACCAGCATGTAAATTAACAGGCTAGCAGGGAGGATTGGCAAAAAGGCAGAAAGATGTTCCAAAATCTACCAAGAAATAAAGACACTGAGGCTAGACCACTTAACACTCTCTTAACATTCCTAAAATACATGTATGTTCCATATTAAATTTAAGACCAACTGAAACATTCTGTTTCAATTGAAAAATTTGTTTCAAACTGTTCCTAAAGCAGAAACACGTTTGAAAGAGAATGTGAGTATGTCTGTGTGTGTGTGAGATAAGAGAAAGAAAGAGAGAAAAAAGGTGTATAAAAGGGCCACAGAGCTATAAACAGAAACTGTTAATCAAAAGGGGAAAATATGATTCTGGAACAAAATAAAAGTAGTACAACACTGTTCAGCTCAAACTCTACCCCCACTGGAAGTCATTTTTGGGTGCATCAAAAATATCTTGAGAATCCTCACTAACACAGCTGAAAATCAAACTTCTGACACAGAGGAAAGGCTTGAGATAATCAGTAAATGCAGTTGAAAAGATAAAGTAACTGGAAGGAAGCTAAAATATATGGAAGAGAGGCAATCCAACATAATAATTAAAATTGCAGATCAAAAGAGCAATCAATTTATCATGTTTGTAGGGGTAGTTACACACATGTGTGCGTGTGTACTCAATTGCTAAGTCATGTCTGACTCTTTGTAACCCCATCGGCTGCATCCACCAGACTCCTCTGTCCATGGGATTTTCCAGGCAGAAGTACTGGAGAGGGTTGCCATTTTCTCCTCCAGGGCACCTTCCCAACCCAGGGGTTGAACCCACGTCTCCTGCATGTTTTACATTGGCAGGTGGATTCTTTACCACTGAGCCACCTAGGAAGCCCCTACACAGATATGTACATTTCTCAAAACTCATGAAACTGTATACTTAAAACAGGAATAGTTTATTGTATGAAAAGTATACCTCAATAAAGTTGATTTTTTTTTAAAAAGCACATAAAATTCCAGGAAATTTTTACTATAAAACACTCAACACCAAAAAATATTCTAAATTAAACTATTGAACTTTCAGGATAAAAATAGGAAATTTCAAGCAATCAGACAGATAAAACAAATCACTTACAAGGAGGGGAAAAAAAATCAGGTTGGCCTCAGACTTCTCCGCAGCAACACTCAGTGCCAGAAGACAACTGGACAACGTCTACCAAGTTCTAAGGAAAAGAAAGTGTAACCCAAGAACATAAAACCCAGCCAAGATGTAGCTCAAGTATAAAGGCAAAAGCCTGACTTTCTTAAACAAAAGAACTACAAAAAAACAAAAATACCCAGGATCCCTTCTATTAAAAAAAAGAAAAAAAAAATGTTAAAATCTACCCAATCTAAAATTAATCGAAAGTAGTTTAGGAATGGAAAAATTATGGTAAAAGGATTGATGATAAACACTGAACATCTGAACAATGTAAAAATAACTGACAAAAATCAGAAGGGGAGGATATAGAAGAATATAAGTACTTAACTCTTCATCTTTCAAATCAGGCAACAGATAAGATCTCCAATCAAATATTGTCTAATTTTAGCATATGTGCTGCCAAAGTAAGCACCAAATATAGTTTAGAAGGAAAATATTAACTTCAGCTTAATATTTTCTTTTAACTTAGAGCAATCTTTATTATAAAATATTATCTCATGGTAAAGATTTACTTGAAGTTAAAAGTTAACAATTCCTTCAAATAAATTCAAGTAAAATTACTTTCTAAAAAAGCAATTAATAGTATAATCTCACTCTTGAAAAAGTATTTCTTTCAGCCTTCCTACTTACTTATCCTTCTATATGTACACACGTACACACACACATACACAGAGATCTGAATNGTCTGTGTTCGATGCAGGATGCAAGATGCTTGGGGCTAGTGCATGGGGATGATCTGGAGGGATGATGTGGGGTGGGAGGTGGGAGAGGGGTTCATGTTTAGGAGCTCATGTACACCCGTGGCAGATTCATGTCAATGTATGCCAAAACCAATATAGTATTGTAAAGTAAAATAAAGTAAAAATAAAAAATTTTTAAAAAATAATAAAAAAACAATTAACACAAAGCAACTATACCAGATTTGAATTACCTTATCAGTTACAAAGTAAATTATAAAAGAATTAGTAGATAAAATCTCCAAAATGAATGAGAACCTTAAATACCTAACAAAGATCCTACGAAGTCCCTTGAAGATGTAACAGTCTAAAATAGATGTCAATGTTGAGTGTGAGGGCCCAATACCATCCAATATCATCATCACAAAAGGAATTTCTAAAATGGCATGTCTACGGTTATTTACCAACACATACATTTCTGAACTGTTTTTGTTTAATATACGGATAAGAACCACCTACTCAATGAAAATAAAACTACACATAAAATATAAAAACATTCAATTGCTTTTTTGCATTACATAAATGCTAATCCCAGTCAAAGTCCAAATAGGAGACTATAGTTTAACTTCCCTCTCATATTACAAGTCCAATTCCATAATACAATAGTTATACAAAACAAAGTCTAAACCTCATTCAGTAACATTTATTATGAACAAATAGAATGATCAGAGTTAGAATTTGCTCTCTGAACTTAAAAAAGAACTATATCATACTTGAAAAGTAGACTAGTATGCTTGGCTACATAAAAAGAAAACAATCTACTCTCTCTGATACATCTGGATATATAAGATTCCTAGAAATTCTGTAGCAGTGGCAAATTAGATTTGATTTATGGTACAATCAAGGAATTGTAGCCCTCATTTCAAAAAATTAATAACAATATTTTTCTTTTGCTGTGAGAGGACACACCCCGCTCTTAACAACAATAAGGGGGATAGATGACCAAAGTCTTGAAAAAGTGAATGTGAAAAGGCTGCAATAAAAAAATAAAAGTCATGTCTCTCAAGGGATGAAGGATGGTTCTCCAAATACTATTTCTTGATCTGGGCTGTTGGTTACAAAGGTGAGTTCACTTTGTGAAATTCATTAACCTAAACACTTACTATCTACACACTGTATCTGTAAACATGTGATTATCCAATAGATGATTCAATATAAGTTCTTTAAAAATCAAATTTTCTGTTCTAGTGAGGAATTACCTGTTGTCATAGATCCGTAACAGGGCAATATTAACAAGCCATCTAGAGTGGTATCTTGGACATCATAATCATAATCAACAGATTCTGCCATCTGAAAAAGTAATTCACAACTTTTTTCGATTTCAAACTGACCTGAAATGAGGGGAGAAAATAATGTCAGCAACTGAAAAGCAAAATTAGTTTAAGTATGAAAAAGAAAAACACTTTTAGATTTATGTTAGTCTTGCATATTTTAAATATCTCATTTGATCTAAAGTAGATGAACACAAGTTGTACCCAATCCCAACATAAAATAAAAAATACAAGAAATACCAGTTTCCAAGGAATTTAAATCTCTAAAGGAATAAAAACATTTACAGTCATCAAGTCTTTCATCTTGCTCACATGGTATTTGAGGAAGATTCAATAAAGTTAATCATTACCATAGGAGATACTGCATTTGATGTCAAAAATACTTAAGTTCCTTAAAAAGGCTAAGAGATTGTTACAATGTCTCACTTCTGACATTAGTACAGGCAGTGTAGGAGGTGAGCCATGAAATGACTCAGATCTGTTAGCAGAATGCTGCTACTTGAAGAATCACACCAGTCTGAGATTTAACTATTCTATTTTTGATCCAAAAAAGCATGCCTATGAGACATGGACTCCACACCCTATGCACTGCTACCACACAGTACCATCCCACCACTCAAAGAGGAAAGCAGCCAGTAGGATGTCTTTTGAAATAATAAATTAGTCATCCAGATCCAGGACTGTTTAGTGGTTAACAGCTCTATGCTGCTGCTGCTGCTAAGTCGCTTCAGTCATCTCTAACTCTGTGCGACCCTATAGTCGGCAGCCCTGCAGGCTCCCCCATCCCTGGATTCTCCAGGCAAGAATTCTGGAGTGGGTTGCCATTTCCTTCTCCAATGCATGAAAGTGAAAAGGGAAAGTGAAGTCACTCAGTCGTGTCCCACTCTTAGCGACCCCATGGACCGCAGCCTACCAGGCTCCTCCCTCCATGGGATTTTCCAGGCAAGAGTACTGGAGTGGGGTGTCATTGCCTTCTCCGTATATGGTAACAAAAATATTAATATTTTACCCTTAAGTATCTTCCTACTAAAAGGTCAGTGTATTTTACATATGTTTACTAAGGCGACTTGTGGTTTTTAGGGCAGGGCAGAATTATCTTACATCTAAAACTACTCAGATAACCACAAAAGGCTAGGATAAAATGAGTAGAGCCTAGATTTTCCAACAGAGGTACACAGTAACGTGGTGCCGCAATCCCCTCACATAAAGGGAACATTTTTAAACCTGGTACTGAATGCTCACCAGTCAGAAAAACCAAGATGTCTCCAGCCATTTCATTCAAATGGATATCCATGGTCACTTTCACAATCTAAAGCAAGAAACACAAGCATGAAATGCTAGTGGAGATAAAGTCCCCACCACCACTACCGCCACCTCCCTCAGTTCCACAGAAAAATTTAATTTGCTTCTCAAAAGTCCTAGGACCTATGAAGGCTGCCATTAAAATACTAGAGAAAAAATGAATTACCAAACTACTCAGTCAACTAGAATCACAGATACAGAAAAGACATAATAAGGATGTCAAGTAATACCGCTTGAATGTATGCAGTATTTTCTCTATCTCGTGGACCAATCAAATTGCAGAATTTTTCTCTGACTGGATAAAGCCTTCCAGGTATATCAAATATTGGACAATTTCCAAAGAATGCAGAGAGCTTGGCTAATTCCATTGTTGCTGACATCACCACGACCTTTAAATGCTCCTTCCTGTTAGGAGACTTCTCCTGAAATAGCTTCTTCAATAAACCAAATAAGATGTCCTGAAAGAAAAGTAAATTTCTGATAAGTCACAAGTGTACATAACCACCAATTTATTTTAAATATTTTGCTCTCCTTAACCAAAGGATTCATATTTTAATTGATTAAAATGTACGGAGGGAAGGCAATTCACTGTATAGTACAAAGCTACCCCCAAAGAAATAAAACTCATAAATAAGCAATAAAGTTAAACACTCACTGTAGTAAGAGTTCTCTCATGGGCTTCATCCAAAATAATGACACTGAACTTGGTAAGATTCGGATCTCCCAAAATATGTTTCAGTAAACATCCATCAGTCATGTATTTGATTGCTGTTTCCTAATGTTCAAACAGCAGAGTATATTAACATACACATAAAATAAAAATCACAGAAATGCACTCCTGTTTTGCAAATTAAATTTTCCCCCTCAAATGTACAGACATCAAGGGATCAAACTAATCTGACTAAATAAGAGAGTACACAAAATAGTCTAATAATATATTTTAATAACATGGATGGTAAATTATGAAACTTGTGATCTGCATAGGCAGGAAAACCAAGGGGAATGTTCTGGGATAAAGCAACAATAAGGAAATACATTCATTGTCTGTGGAAAGTGGTTAAGACAAAGCAGTGACCTCTGGTGAGCAGGATGTGGGAAACAATACTGAAATGGGACTCGTCCCCCTGTCTCAGCTGCTATCGTAGAGAATTTAGGAAAAAAGGAAGGGGGCACCATTCTTCTCATGCCATTCCTCCCTATTACAAAAATAGGATCAGCCGACTAGCATTAAAAGGTGAGAACGGGCATTAACAACAGAGCTATCCATAAAACAAGGCAAGGAGAAAAGAAAAATCCCAGCAGTGACCACCAGGAACGCAAAGACAGTATTTGGGGGAGTTATTCTATGCCACTATTGCTAGCCATTCCTATTAGGAACCAAAAGCAAATCAGGGATTATTTTGCATCTGGTTCGGGATTCAGAAATCCTGAGGGGATATAAATTGTGGCTATGAACTATAACCATGAATACAGAAGATGCTCAACAAATATTTGCTCAGTAAGTTTGTTAACTGTCAGTTTTCCAGACTTCAAGAATTCAACCATATAATATGGATGAATCTTGAAAACATTAGCTAAATGAAATAAGCCACAAAGGACACGATATTGCATGATTCCACGTTTTAAGTATATAGGAATGCATAGATATGTAAAGCAGAATAGATGGTACCAGGGACTACTGGAGGTGGGGGGATGGGAACGTGGAGATACAGCACTGTTGTGTGGGATGGTGAAAATGTTCAGAAAATATAGAGCACGGTAATGGTTACAAAACACTATGAATGTATTTAATGCCACTGTACTGTTTACCTAAATGTGATCTGAAAATACTAAAAATGATAAACCTTATTTTATGTATATTTTAGTATAATGAAATTTATTTTCAAAGAACACAAATTAAAGTTACACGTCAAGAACTGTTACAGCTAAAATACACAAGGGAATCCTATGAAAAAAAATCAACGTAACTGTCACAAAACTAATTGAGAAAGGAGAAAAGGGAAGGCACCCAGGACAAGACATTAATAATGGGCAATACAAATTAATTCTAATTTGAGGCTTTGTTTCTCTAAAATGCAAATAGAATTTTGAAGTCAAAATCTTCCATAACTTTTCCCACTCTCTATAACTTTACACTATTTAACTAAATACAAACAGAACTTTGGTACCTTGGAGCTGCAATCATCAAAACGAACTTGGTATCCTACTTTGGATCCCAGTGTGCATTTCATTTCTTCAGCAACCCTCTGAGCAACAGATATGGCAGCTACTTTTCGTGGTTGGGTCACACCAATCATACCATGTTGTGAAAACCCTACCAAATGCAGAGGTAAAAAACACAATGTTAACCATTGCTTCCCATTAAACTGTTTCTGGTCAATCGATACAAACTGTTCAAGAGTTTCTAAAAGAAAACTCTGCAAAATTAACAACACATAGTCTTACATTTGCACCATGGAAATTTAAGTATTAATTAAAAATAAGTATATATGAATAACCATACACATATACATTCTCACATACATAAGAATATATATTAACAACAATTTAAATGTACATATTTTAACTAGATTTTTTCCAATTTCAGTCTTAAGATTTACTCTAAAGAGTAAGCCAAGAATTTTTAACCCCTAGGAAGACATAAAATTACACACACTTCCTAAAATAGATTTACTTTTCCCACAGAAGTTTAAACATACCACTTTTCATAGGTTCTACCATTTTAGTATCTCAGAAAGTGAAATGGATTTTATAACTGATGGTATTTTTTTCTTTACTAATAGTATGTAAAATAGTGATATGTCTTAACAGAATCTTTCCCCCAAAATTATTTATTTATTTATTTTTGGTTGTGTTGAGTCTTCATTGCTTCGTGGGCTTTTCTCTCGTTTCAGCAACAGGGACTCCTTTCCAGTTGTATATGGGCTTCTCGTTTCAAGCTCTAGGCTGTGAGGGCTTCAGGAGTTGCAGCTCTTGGGCTCTAGAGCAAGGGTTCAATAGCTGTGGCGCATGGGCTTAGTTGCTGCACTACATGTGGGATCTTCCCAGACCAGGGATCCAACCCATGTCTCTTGTATTGGCAGGCAGATTCTTTACCACTGAGCCACCANTCCATCCACTCTTCCATAATATCATCATATCAAATTATATTATGAACATGTAAATCCTCCTTCCCATCCCTCGACCCTGAGAAACAAAGGCTTTCTGAGGCTATTTAAGAGCAGGACGCGTCCCGGCGTTGGGGTGCACTTTTTTGCCCCTCAGTACGGTTTTCGCCCAACTTAGGTCTGGGACCGCCCCTCTCCAGTCCAAAGTGGCTCACTGGACGCAAAGTTCGCCTCCAGCTTGGAGGGCGACAGGAAGGCTGCAGCCTGCAGCCTCCTCTTCTCCGGCTGTCTCAGGCGGACTTTCACCACCCCCCCATTCCCCCAAAGCCCCGTGCTACCACTCCCTCTGGCCTCCGCGGGTCCCGCGGACCGCACCTCTATCCGCGACGGAACCTGCCGAAGGCCGCTCTTCCTGGAGGTCTCGCGATCTCTCACCTTCCTCCTGCCGCCTTGGCGCCCTGCCCGCGACGGCGGGAAACCGGGACATAGACCTGGCCCCGAGCGGAGGAGAGCACGTCCACCGGTCCTGGGGAGATGGGCGGGGAAAGGCGAAGACGCGCCCTGATGACGTCGCGGTGTTTACTTCCGCGCGTGCGACTCGGGCGAGGGGCGGGGGAGCAGCCTGATGACGTAGCGCGAGGAATCCGCCCGCCCGGGCGCCGAGCGGAACGCCGGCCACCGGGTGTTTCCCGCCAGCCATCCGCGTGCGCTGCAGCTCTGCGCGCGAAGCCAGCCCCGATGTCCGGGAGGGTCCGGTCCAGGGTCTCCGCTTGTGCGCAAAAGGGCCGGAGACGCCTTTTTAAAAATCAGTGGTCGCTGTAGACGTATCCAACCTTCACCCACCTAAAGTGATATGACCCTTCGTCAGGAGCTGAAATCTTTGCTTGCGTTTGGCATTCCACAACATTTTCACCTTCAGTGAAAGTCGGTCAGTGGTGTCCAACTCTTTGCGACCCCAGGGATTATACGGGCCATGGAATTCCCCAGGCCAGAATACTGGACTGGGTAGCCGTTCCCTTCTTCGGAGGAATCTTCCCAACCCAGGGATCGAACCGAGGTCTCCCTCATTGCAGGCGGATTCTTTACCGGCTGAGCCACAATTGCGTGTCCTGAAACGTCCTGCAAAGGCACACTGGTTATGAGTGGCACACCCGAACTTCTTGTGTAGTGTCAAAAATTAGGCTTCCCACGCTGTTATCGGGGACGCTGTGAACATGCATAGGACCCTGCATGTTAAATTATATTTACATGCGTATTTCCTTCTCTTTTCCCCCAGCTAGACGCAGGGCAGCAACTTAAACTGTGACACACTCGACCCAGCAAAGTGTTTGAAACTGGGCTGTTAATATTTTTTGAATTTGCTGAATTGTTGGATGAATGATTTGATTTCCAGAGAAGTTAATCGCATTTATTTATTTATTTTGCTGCACCACGGGCTTCTTGTGTGATCTTAGTTCAGCAACCAGGGATGAAACCGGTGACCTCTGCCCTGGAATCAAGGGGTCTTAACCACTGGACTGTCAGGGAAGTCCACTAAGCTCATTTTAATGGTTGTTGATTCCTTGGAAACCAAATAAACACATATACAACAATTGAGGTGGGGTGAATTTTTCAGCATAGGTACTTTGTGAAGCAGGTCTTTCTGTTGTAGAAACTTGCAATTTTGTAAGTAGTGTCCATCATAACAAAAGCTGTGCAAGAAGATTATTTCTTGGACTTTCCAACTCTCCCTGCTGTTAGTACTTCCTGTTCAGTACTTATTGCCAAAGACAACTCAAATGATTACTTTACATTAACTAGAAGTCCCTACTCTCCTATCTGACTAGGCTTCAAAAGATGTCATTGGACCTTAAGATTTTGCTATACTCATTAAGAATATATGTATACCAACTCCTTTTAAATGGGACTGATAAACATCTCCTAAAATGCAAGTTTATCAGATTTTGAGTGAGAGCAACTTTCTAATAACTTTGTATCTTCTGCATTCTACAGGAATAAATCTGTAGAAGGACATCCCAGATTTCTCTCATCCATTAAAGGAATCTCCTAGCATCCTGTAATCTGCTAGAAATTTAAACTATCACAAATCAGAGAAACCACAAAAAAGCAAAAATACATTTGTAGTATTGGCAAGGTATTGGTGAGTATAGGGCATGATAAGTCACTTTTGGGGCTTCCCTGGTGATGGTGTTGTTCAGTCGCTCAGTTGTGTCTGACTCTTTGACACGCCCATGGACTGCAGGAGTCCAGGCTTCCCTGTCCTTCACCATCTCCCAGAGCTTTCTCAAACTCATGTCTATCGAGTCAGTGATGCCATTCAACCATCTCACCCTCTGTTGTCCCTTTGCCTTCCAATCTTTCCCAGCATCAGGGTTTTTTCTAATGAGTTGGCTCTTCACATCAGGTAACCAAAGTATTGGAACTTCAGCTTCAGCATCAGTCCATCCAATGAATATTCAGGATTGATTTCCTTGAGGATTGACTGGTTCGATCTCCTTGCTGTCCAAGGGACTCTCAGGAGTCTTCTGTAGAACCATAGTTCTAAAGCATCAGTTCTTCGGTGCTCAGCCTTCTTTATGGTGACATGCCTATATTGGGCGAATTTAATTCAGATGACCATTATGTCTACTACTGCAGACAAGAGTCCCTTAGAAAAAATGGAGTAGTACTCATAGTCAACAAAAGAGTATGAAATGCAGTACTTGGGTGCAATCTCAAAAAGGACAGAATGATCTCAGTTTGCTTCCCTGGTGACTCAGTGGTGAAGAGTCTGCCTGCCAGTATGGGGGACACGGGTCCCATCACTGATCCGGGAGGATCCCACATGCCTCGGGACAACTAGGCTCATGTGCCGCAACCACTGAGCCTGTGTTCTAGAACCTGTGAGCTCCAACCACTGAAGCCCCAAAGCCTGGAGCCCATATGCTCCCCAATAAGAGAAACCATTGTGATGGGAAGCCCACACACAGCAACTAGAACGTAGCCCTCATTCACTGCAGCTAAGAAAGCCCACTTGCAGCAACAAAGACCCAGTGCAGCCATAAGGAAATAAATCTTTCTAAGAAAATAGTCGCTTTCTAAGAAAATGAGCAGAATCATTTCAGACCAATGACAGAATTTATTAAACACTTAGCAGTCAAGCGTATAATATAAATTTTTTCATTTATTCCTCACAAAACCCATAAAAGTAATTATCATTAATTTTCACGTATGGAAATCAAGGTTCCCGTATTTGCCCAAGATAACAAAACACAGAGGTAATAGGACAAGGTTTCAAAGCAATACTAATAACTACCGTACCGTAATGGTAGATGGAATTACCTAAATCTTGGTGCCTAATATATTTTCTTGCCATGTTTGTAAGTCAACTATTATAAAATTATTTCACTCTCACACAAGAATCACCCAATGAGAGGATCAAGAATAAAACCTGCAAACCAAGAATAAGAAAAAGTAAAAGTGAAAAGCTCAAATGTTTAATGCTATTGATTTTAAATCCAAGGCCATTTAAAGCATGTTACCATTAATAACCATGTGCTCAGGGTTACTTCGTATTGAAAGATCAACAGTTATTTCCTATTCAGTGAGTTTACAAATTATAATGGCAATTAAGATACAAGGACAGATTGAAAATAGAAAATGCATGGGTTGAATCTGCAAAGAAAAGTCAGTGTTCCCAAGAACATTGACTCTACTTCCTGTTATCTTTGCCTCACAAGGAGAACCTGAAGGAAATAATATTCAAAAAAGTGTGAGAAGTGTGACTTGTACCTTGCTGCTATTGATTCATAAGCAGTCTTTCAAAATGTTCTTGAATCCATATAATGTACTTCTGAGCATTCAAAAGACAGGAAGGAGTCTCAGTATTCAATATTTACAGGGATTTCCCTGGCAGTCAGTGCTTAAGACCCCACACTTCCACTGCAGAGAGCTCAGATTCAGTCCTTAGTGCAGGGGGAAAAAAGACTTACAAAAATGGAATCTAATTTTTAAATTGGAGAAGGAGATGGCAACCCACTCCAGTATTCTCGCCTGGAGAATCCCATGGACAGAAGAGCCTGGAGGGCTACAGTCCATGGGGTCGCAAAGAGTCAGACATGACTGAGTGACTAACACACACACACACAATTTTTAAATCCTTTTCGGAAAGAAAGGAGAGTAAAGAACCATGGTTATAATTTAAAAGAAGTGGTACAGAAAGAAAAATTATCACAGATATTAATACAGTAAAATCCAGAAAGCTAAAAAAAAACACCAGACAAATGGCAATATGTTGAATGTTAATCATAACAGAAAGTCAAGAAAGAAAGGGAGCGATAGTGTCAAAGTCCATGGATTTTTTTTTTATCCGTGAATTTGACCAAACCAATAGTTGTTTTGGTAGAGAAGTAGATAAGTGCCGGGAGCCAGCGTGAGGAATCCCACCCATGGCAAAGGTCATGAGGAAGGAAGCCCAATAAAACACAAAGGCGTGATCTGGCTTCAGGGGTTCACCCTGGGTTTTCCTGAACATCTACCCCACAAAACCAGAGTCTGCCTGCCTTATTGTACTGTGCTTTCCACACACCACTACCTTTCTCTGGAAAATGTTAACTTAGAGCTCCAATTAGTCTCCTGCATATGAAAAGAATGTTTCAGCTCAAACCCCTTTGATGGCTCTCTAACTTGCCTAACAGTTGGGGACTTTTACAACTTGTGAATTGTTTACAGCCCCCAACCGCAAGAGGCACAAAGCTTAGAGCATCTTAGAGATACAGAGCCTTTTCTAAAAACCTAAAAATTATATTGGTGACAGGTTTTCACTGTTGACTCAACGAGTGCTGCCAGGCCTCCATATTCTTTATCTTTTAAACACCTGAGGGATGTTAATCAATGTAACTGGGATATAGAAAAAGGAATATAGTAGTTTTGATGTTAGCAACACTAGACTTTTGAGTTACTTTTCTCTTTGTTATAAATCACTGCACTCCTTTTACTTGTTATAAATTGTTGTATCCTTGCTATGTAAGAATGTAACTTTATTTAGTGCTTTCTGAGACTGGCACCAGACTTTGCAAAGAACACTTTTAAGACAAATAAGTCTTCTGGTTGACAAACCCTTATCAGAAAAGGGCCGTAAAATGTTAATTGGCCTTCTGGCCAGAAGATGATGTAAATCACCTAAGACTTGTGTATACAACTAGGTATGCAGAGAGAAACCCCGGTCTCAATAAGAGTCAGGGTTGCTGACGCTGCATAATTTTATGTTATCCATTGATCTCTATGTACAAAAAAAAGGTATAAAAGGCCTTTCTGGACAATAGAGGATGGGCCAGTCATTGGAAAGACTGGTTTCCCCCGTGTCTTCTTTTCTTACTCTCTTTTCTGGCTGAATTCCCATCTGGGGCATGGAGGCTCGCCATGTCTACTTACTTGCCCCGGCTTCTAAGATCCATGAGAGAGGGAGCCCAAGGCGGGGCACTCTTCGCTATTCAAACGGACGCCAGTGGCCTAATGTAGATGGTGTAAACTTCTTGTCCTGAAGTTTTATTGGCTTTCCCCGTAAACCAAGTTATTTAGAATCTTTTCTCCACTATAATTTCCTACTACACTATTTCTTCCTAATCTCTCTTTATATTTCTAATTAAATAAGTTTTCCTTACCTACGCCATCTCCCCTTCGAATTCCCTGGATCCACTGGGGCAGGACCCCAGCAGATAAGAGCCATACTGTAAGTGGGTGGGAAAAGAATTAGAGAGCACACTGAAAAATGTACTTAATGCACTTGAAGATGTTTGATTAGAATCAAGGAAGGTAAATGAAAGGAAAGAAGAGAATAGCCAGGAAAAGCTGCTGCTGATACAGTGTATGCGTGATGATTCATGGTCAGTGAAATTGTTGGGGGTGTAATTACAGGGTGTCTTTAGGAGGCTTGAAAACACAGAGGTAGTGATGAGGGAGAAAAAGTACATTCATATCTTGAGAATGAATGCAGGGCTAGAAGAGGGAGTACAAACTTTTAATCAAAGTAGGTGTAATACATCTGCATTTGTGACAAATTTATATCCCCAAATATGAATCTGATTATTCCTCTCTGTCTCTCTCCTTTATTTCTGTCTTTCTTGTAAACCAAAAGAATTTTTTTCTGCTCCAGTCCTCATCAGAGAAGAAACAAAGACATAAGTACAAGGCTGACCTAGAGACCTAGATTGGAGATTTCTGTGCATGCTTGAACAACTGGTTATTGCTTCTCTCAGGCAGGTAAGACTGAGCCTCAAGAGGGCAGAGAGAAGAGAGAATGTAAGGAGAAAGGAAGAACTGATTGAAGGAATAAGGAGCCCTCAAAGTAAGCAAGAGAAAGAGGATCTTTCACTAGAAAGTCCTAGTGGCAGACATTCAAGATGAGCCACCTGAATTATGGACCATTCCTCCTTTAAAAATAAGTTAAAAGCCAAAACTATGACCAGTTAGTCACTTAGCAGTCCTGGATGCATGTAGGCCTGGAAAGTGAGAGGGAAGCTTCTATGTTTTGCAGGGAATGGAGACATGAAGATCCTCACTCCCTAAACCAGACAGTTAGAAACAATAGAGAATTTTGTAAGTGAGGTAGTGGACCTTATGCCACTGTTATTTATTCTATTAACATTTCTGTAAATGTTAGTGATTTAGGCATTTTGAGGAAAACAGTTAGATGGCCATACCATTGAACTTATAGACCCTGGTGCTGGGAAGGATTGAAGGCAGGAGGAGAAGGGAATGGTTGGATGGCATCACCGACTCAATGAACATGAGTTTGAGTAAACTCCGGGAGTTGGTGATGGACAGGGAGGCCTGGCGTGCTGCAGGCCATGGGGTCACAAAGAGTCAAACATGACTGAGCGACTGAACTTTTTCTGAACCCTTCAGTTCAAAAGTGAAAAATCAACATCATCCTATTTTCTTCTCTTTGTTCTTTTTGCAGTGTGCATATATTAAGATTTGATAAGTATCACGAGGCCACTTACCAAGCAGTCATTAATCATTCATCAATAATATTTAATTGAAGGACTTCCCTGGTAGTCTTTAAGACCCTGTGTTTCCAATGCAGGGATTGAGAATTGATCCCTGGCTGGGGAACTAAGTTCCCACATGCCGTGTGGTGAAGAAATTTGTTTTAAATTTTATTTCACACAGAGGCTAATAAACGTGTGACACTTCTAGTCATTGTCAAAGAAAATTGATATTTTACATATATATGTAATAATTGTGCATGAATGTGTGGCATTCTCATTATTCTATCAATAAAACAGGAATTCAAATAAAAGCTCAGTGAGGGACTTCCCTGGTGGTCCAGTGGTTCAGAATCCGCCTTCCAATGCAGGAGACGGGGGTTCAGTCCCTGAGGGAACTAAGAACCCCCATGTTCATGTGCCACAACTAGAGTCCACACACCAACAGTGAAGACCCTGCATGCCACCGCTAAGACCCAAAACAGCCAAAAATAAATATATATATATATTTTAAAAAGCTCAAAGAGTACTCTCACTTCCTGTTCATTCATTCATGCATTCATTCAGTAAGTATTAGAAAGCACAACCATATTATTCACCCTTCTTAATAGCCATACAGAGGCATAAAAATGCCTTCATTACCTTCAAGTAGTCAAGAAGCTAAATAATTACAGGAGGAAAAAATAGCTAGAGTGATCAGAGATTTTTTGGAGTTAATGCTATTTGAACTGAGCTTTGAAAGTTGGAAAGATTTCAGTAAATGCCAGGGAAAGATTTTGGATAGAGGAAATCTCACAAAGACACTAATAGAGTGACCAAGATATTATTAATTACAGATGATTGAGAAATCTGCAAAATTAATATTTTATCTCTAGTGACCATCTCTGTAAATCTTTCACTTGCCTGAAGGTGGCAAGCTGGGTTTATCTGAGAAACTCCAGCATCAACATTATTTGAAGAAAAAAATGAAACAGTACTATATCTCTAGGAAGAAAACAAAAACAAAACATTTTATTCACATTTAACTCACAAAATCAAAAAGTAAAAAAGATTGAAATTACATAAGTAAATTCTTGNGGTTTATCTGAGAAACTCCAGCATCAACATTATTTGAAGAAAAAAATGAAACAGTACTATATCTCTAGGAAGAAAACAAAAACAAAACATTTTATTCACATTTAACTCACAAAATCAAAAAGTAAAAAAGATTGAAATTACATAAGTAAACATTTAAATACTGTACATATTTAATGTTACTTATTTCAAAGCACAAAGATTTTGTATCATAAGTATTTTACAGTTGTATCATAAGTATTTTTAAATACAGTGTTTTAAAACTTTTAAAGTTTTATTGTCCTTATTGATTTTTCAGTTATGATACAATTTCTTCATAGGAGAAAGAGAGGAACTATACTTTTTAAATATGACCATTAAAGTCTGTGATAGAGCCTGTGTATAAGATTTTGGGGATGTGGTAAATTTTATTGAGCCCTAATTTCTGAATGGTAAAAAGTATTATTTTTAGTGTATACATGCATGCATGCTCAGTCACTTTAATCGTATCTGACTCTTTGCAACCCTGTGAACTGTAGCCCGCCAAGCTCCTCTGTCCATGGGATTCTCCAGGCAAAAATACTGGAGTGGGTTGCCGTGCCCTCCTCAAGCGGATCTTCCCCACCCAGGGATCGAACCCTCATCTCCTGCATTGCAGGTGGATTCTTTACCTCAGAGCCACCAGGGAAACCCTTTTACTGTATAGTTGTATGCATTTTTTGATGAGTGCATATGGTATATAACCACTACTATAGTAAAGATATAAGATAGTTACATTATTCTAACAAATACCCTTGTGCTCCTCTGTGGGTCAGTCACTTCCTTCACCTCTGGATGCTGGCAACCACTTGTTTTCTGTCTCCATCAAAATATTATACGAAAGGAATCAGACAGTATGTACTCTTTTCTAGTCTGGCTTCTTTCATTCAGCATAATTACCTTAAGATTCAGCTATAGTTGAATACAATTGTTGTGTGTATTAATAACATAATCCTTTTTATTGTTGAGTAGTATTTCGATCTATGGATGTATCACAATTTATTTATCAGTTCATTAATTCAGGAAATTTATGTTGTTTCCAGTTTTGGGTGATTATGCACAAAGTCACCATAAACATTGGCATACAGATTTTTGAGTGTCCTTATATTTTCTTTTTTGTTGAGTGAATATATAGGAGTGAAATTGCTAGGTCAAATGATAAATGTATGTTTACAAGAAACTGCCAAACCATTTTTCCAAAGTGGTTGATCCATTTTGCACTTCTACCAGCCATGTATGAGAATTCCAGTTGCTTTCCATTCTTGCTAGGACTTGATATCGTCAGTTTGATTGCTTGTTTGTTTTACCATTTTAATAGACAGTAGTCAGATGTCATTGTGGTTGTAACTTGCATATCTCTATGGAATGATGTTGACAGTATTTTATGTATTTATTTATAGTCTGTGTATCTTCCTTGGTGAAATATCTGTTTAAATCTTTTGCCCGCTGGTGAATGGGAGGGAGAGGTTACTTATTTTATTATTAAGTTTTGAGAATTCCTTATGGATTCTGAATTCAAGTCCTCTATCAGATATATGCTTTGCAAACATTTTTACCTAGTCTTTGGCTTGCCTTTTAATTTCGTTAATTGTATCTTTCAGAGAGAAGTGTTTAATTTTGATGAATTCAATTTACCAAATTTTTTTGTGTCTGTGCGTTTGGTGTGGTATCTAAGAAATCTTTGCTTCATCCAAGGTCACAAAGATTTTCTCATGTGTTTTCTTCTAGAGTTTTTATAGTTGTAGGTTATATAGTTTGTTTTATAATCCATTTTGAATTGATCTTTGTATCAGATATGGGTCAGGTTCTTTTTAAATTTTTAATTAATTAATTATTTGAATTCTGGTCGCACTGGGTCTTCGTTGCTGTGGGTGGGCTTCCGCTAGTCGTGGTGAGCAGGAGCTTCTCTTGTTGCAGAGCACGGGCTCTAGATCCTTGGGCTTAGGAGTTGAGGCACATGGGCCCTAGAGTGTGCGGGCGTCAGTAGCTGTGGCGGGCACACATGGGCTTAGTTGCCCTGTGGCATGTGGGATCGTCCCAGACCAGGGATGAAGCCCAAGTCCCTTGTCCAGTGGGTTCGTAACCACTGGAACACCAGGGAAGTCAAGGTTCTATTTTTTCATATATATATCTGATTATTCAAGCATTATTTCTTCATGGGAGAAAAATGTAGCAGAAGTAGAGACTTAAGCTTTTAAGTTATACAGTTAAAATCCATGATAAGTTCTGTTTGAGAAATTTTTTCAACTTTTTGTTTTTCAAGTTTTTTACTTTATTTTCCAATTATTACACCCTATCTAAAAGAGCAATGTAGACAAATAACAAGGTCCTATTGTATGGCACAGGGAACTGTATTCTATATCCTGTGTTAAATCACAATGGAAAAGGATATGAAAAAGAATATATATATATATATATGTATCTATGTATGTATAACTGAATGGGCTTCCCTGGTGGCTCAGATGGTAAAGAATCCATCTGCCATGCGGGAGGCCTGAGTTTGATCCCTGGGTCGGGAAGATCCCCTGGAGGAGGACATGGCAACCCACTCCAGTACTTTTGCCTGGAGAAACCCCATGAACAGAGGAGCCTAGAGGGCTACAGTCCATGGGGTCACAAAGGGTTGACACAACTGAGCACATGATCACTGAGTCACTTTGCTGTACGATCTAATTAACACAACATTGTATACTTGTGTTATACTATACTTTGTATACTATATTTCAGTCAAAAAAAAAAAAAGATGCTTGACAGCATGGATGGACCTTGAGGACATTAAGCTAAATAAGGTAAGTCAAGTAGAGAATGAAAAATACTATATGATATCCCTTATATGTGAAATCTAAATGAATGAAAAAAGGAAAAACTGAAAAAAATAAATAAATGAAAAGAGCAGTTTCTGTCTTGGATTTTCTGTCTCAGTTCATTCTATTTAGCAGTGTCAGAATTTTATTTCTGCACTATCTAGATTTATGGAGTTTTAAATGTAGAGGGTACCAGCCCCACCCAACCTCCCTTTAGAGATAAGGAGACCAAGATCTTATGAGCTCCAGTGACTTGCCCTCAGTCAAACAGCTAGACGGAGGCGGTACAAAGTCCAGGCCACAGCTTTGCATAAATCATACCATTGCTCTTTCAGCCAACTGTTTGTGCCCTCCTCATTGAATGTGTTACTAACTTTATTTCTATTTACTAAAATTACATATTTGCTGTAACAATAGGGTTCATCTTCAGTGCTTTACTACCTACTACATGAAATTTGCCTTTTTGCATTTCTTTTTCTTGGGGATGGTCTTGATCACTGCCTCCTATTAAATGACGCACACCTCCATCCATAGTTCTTCAGCACTCCATCAGATCTAATCCTTTGAATCTATGTGTCACTTCCACTGTATAATCATAAGGGATTTTATTTAGGTCATACCTGAATGGTATAGTGGTTTTCCCTACTTTCTTCAAGTCTGAATTCTGCAATAAGGAATTCTTCATCTGAGCCACAGTCAGATCCTGGTCTTGGTCTTGTTTTTGCTGACCATATACAGAGCTTCTCCATCTTTGGTTGCAAAGAATATAATCAATCTGATTTCAATGTTGACCATCTGGTGATGTCCATGTGTAGAGTCTCTCCTGTTGTTGGAAGAGGGTGTTTTCTCAGTGCATTCTCTTGGCAAAACTCTGTTAGCCTTTGCCCTGCTTCATTTTGTACTCCAACACCACACTTGCCTGTTACTACAGGTAAGTCTTGACTTCCTACTTTTGCNTCTCCTGTTGTTGGAAGAGGGTGTTTTCTCAGTGCATTCTCTTGGCAAAACTCTGTTAGCCTTTGCCCTGCTTCATTTTGTACTCCAACACCACACTTGCCTGTTACTACAGGTAAGTCTTGACTTCCTACTTTTGCATTGCCAACATCCATTGGATCATAGAAAAAGCAAGAGAGTTTCAGAAAAACATCTGCTTTATTGACTATGCTAAAGCCTTTAACTGGATGGATTACAAAAACTGTGGAAAATTCTTAAAGAGATGGAATACTAGACCACCTTACCTGTCTCCTGAAAAATCTGTATGCAGGTCAAGAAGCAACAGTTAGAACTGGACATGGANTTGAATCTCCTTGCAGTCCAAGGGACTCTCAAGAGTCTTCTCCAACACCACAGGTCAAAAGCATCAATTCATATACACATTATCATACATATATTTCCTAATTCTGTCCACTGAGAAGCCTGAGAATAGCCATACCTCACTGGCAATGAGTATGTCTAGTACACAATTCGTGGCTTCTAAATTCCATTTTCCACTAAAAGAAATCATGGCTCCTTGCAGATAGTTTCCAGAAAGTAGGAAATTTGATCAAAGAACAATGTGGAGGGAATTCCCTGGCAGTTCAGTGGTTCAGTGCTAATGGGGGACTTCTCTGATGGCTCAGATAGTAAATAATCTGCCTGTGATGCAGGAGACCCTGATTCAGTTCCTGGGTCAGGAAGATCCCCTGGAGAAAGGCATGGCAACCCATGGCAACTCCAATACTCTTGCCTGAAAAACTCTGTGGATAAAAGAGCCGGTGAGCTACAGTCCATGGGTTGCAAAGAATCGGACACTGCTAAACAACTAACACTTTCACTTTCCAGCACTAATAGATTCCATGCTTTCTCTGCTGAGGGCACAGGTTCTATCTCTGGTCAGGGAACTAAGATCCTGCAAGCCTCACAGCCACATGCACGCATGCACACACAACCTCCCCCAAAAAACAAACAAGAAAGAAAGAGAACAATGGGGATGTGTCAAGGAAACACAGAAGCCAGTGTGATGGGTTGCCACTTGCCAAATCAAGGGCAGTTTGAACATCAAATTAAAGATACTAATGGATTGTAACCCATTAAATAAAATAGGAAAACAAAGGTCTATGGTGATATAAATAAACATATTCGTTGAAAGTTTGTTGAGGAATGGGATAGTTATAGAGTTTCAAATACTTCTCTATAACTTATCGATTGCAAAGAGAGGAAAGAGAACTTTACAGAGAAGAAGCCTGACAGATACCACCTTAATAAAGTAACTTGAACATCATAAATAATGGAACAAACTAAAAACATGTGCCAGTTTATAGGCTAGAATGAGAAGAATACAGCATCACTTCTGTGATATTCCTGACAAAGACACATCACCTGAGTCCAGTCATGAAGAAACATCAGAAAAACTCAAATTGAAGGACATTTTATAAAATAATTGGCCTTTAATCTTTAAAAGTGTCAACATGGTAAACATCAAAGAAAGCTTGAGAATAGTTTCTCAAGCTTTCTGGAATAGTTTCCAGAATGAAGGAGACTAAAGAGCCAAGGCAAGAAAATGAGACTGTGATTCTGGGCTCTGTTCTTTTGCTATAAAAATGTGATTGAGACAATTGGAAAAAGCTGAATCGGGTCAGCTTAATAGACAATCGTCGATAATGACTGTACTGTGGTTATGAAGGAGACGTCTTTGTAGGAAATGCACAGTGAAGTAGTCAAGGCACAGGGTGTCAGGTAAGCAGCTTAGGGGGAAAGTCCTTTATAGTATTTCCAACAGTTTTACTTTTTTAAAAGTTTTTTTTTTTTTTAATAATGGCTGCTGAGATATACAAAGCAGTAGTACAGTATTGAAGGCAAAAGGAGAAGAGGGCAGCAGAGGATGAGATGGTTAGATAGCATCACCAACTCAGTGGACATGAATCTGAGCAAACTAGGGGAGATAGTGGAGGACAGATGAGCCTGGCATGCCACAGTCCATGAGGTCACAAAGAGTCAGAAACGAGACTTAGCGACTGAACAACAAAACAGAGCCTAAAATGCTGTAGATGCTCAAAAATGTTCACTCCCCTCGAAAATGCTAACTCTCCTCTTGTAGTGACCACCATGTGTGCTGTCTGCTAAGCCTGTGGTCGCTGTTCTCAGGATCGCCTCTCCCATCAGTAGCAGGAGGTCCCTAACTTTGTTTGAACTGTGTGACTCCAACACAAAGGTAGATACAGATGGATACCACACTTGAGCTGAGTCAACACAATTCTTTTTTTCAGAAATTTAACATTGGAAATTAGATGCTGCTGCTGCTGCTAAGTCGCTTCAGTCGTGTCCGACTCTGTGCNCTGTGTGACTCCAACACAAAGGTAGATACAGATGGATACCACACTTGAGCTGAGTCAACACAATTCTTTTTTTCAGAAATTTAACATTGGAAATTAGATGCTGCTGCTGCTGCTAAGTCGCTTCAGTCGTGTCCGACTCTGTGCGATCCCATAGACCGCAGCCCACCAGGCTCCCCTGTCCCTGGGATTCTCCAGGCAAGAACACTGGAGTGGGTTGCCATTTCCTTTTCCAATGCATGAAAGTGAAAAGTCAAAGTGAAGTCGCCCAGTCGTATTGGACTCTTAGTGACCTCATGGACTGCAGCCTACCAGGCTCCTCCACCCATGGGATTTTCCAGGCAAGAATACTGGAGTGGGGTGCCATTGCCTTCTCCAAATTAGACGCTAATTAGTTTCTATTACCCACCTTAAACCTGGAGGATGTGTAAATTCAATGTAAATTCAGCTACATATGATATTTTGAGGTAGCTATCTTCTGCAGTAAGGAGAGGGTAGAAAAAGCTTGTCTGCAGAGATGGAAAATAAAGCAGAATGCAGAGAAACAGAGACAGGACCCAAGAGAGAGAAACAGCACTAGCCTTGGCTTCTTATAGCATTCAGAGTTTAGTATCTCACAAAGCCTCCCTTCCCTTAGGACACTCCAGCATCCTAATAAATTTCCTCCTTTTGCTAAGGCCAGCTAGCATGGATATGAGTCAGTTATAGCCAAAAGTCCATGACATCTCCTTCCCCACTTTGTGCCAAACTTTACAGCAATCCCGTTCTTCCACAAAATGTGTCTTGGTGCCATTGCCAGAGCTGGACATTTTGGCCATTAATATGACCCAATATGGACTTACCTGGTGGCTCAGCAGTAAAGAATCCGCCTACAATGCAGGAGATTTCCTGCAATGCAGAAGATGTGGATTTGATCCCTGGGTTGGGAAGATCCTCTGTAAAAGGAAATGGCAACCCACTCCAGTATTCTTGCCTGGAAAATCCCATGGACACAGGAGACTACAGTTCTGTGGTCTCTGTAGCCCACAGGTGGGCTACAGTTCATGGGGTTGCAAGAGTTGGGCAGGACTTAGTTACTAAACCACCCACCATCATGACTCAATATAGCACTTCTTACTGGTTCCAGGGGGTCTCTAGTCAGCTTCACTTACCAAGGCTGGCTTCTGCCAACAGCAAGTAAGCAGGCACCAGCTCAACTGAACTCAGGCCGTGCACATTCATGCGAAAGCGAAGAGAGTGCAAAGCTGCCGGGACAGCATCTTCATGTTTTCCTTCAAAGATGTATTTCTGGGCAACGGTGTAGCAGAGTTCAATCAAATGCTTCTGCGGAAGAAAAAATGAGGCTATCTGAGACATCTAAGGGTAAAAGGTAATGGTGGTTATAGGTACCCCTGGAGATAAAGGCAACACCTAATGACATGGTCAAGAGCCCATAGTGGGCCTGCCCACATTGAGGTGGACTTGAGACCCAAAATAGGTGATTAGAAAGGAAAACTCTGGACTGTGAGTTCCTGTGAGGATCCAAGGTCCAGGGACAAGGATCTTTTCATCATAGGTCAGTACTTGGTATAAATGAGTGCTCAATATAAATTATTAAATGAATATTATTATGTTCTTAATAAAATTTTAGTTTAGCAAAACTAATGTTTCAGGACAGTTTAAAATTTCTGCCTGAGTTAATTTTGAGACAAACATATTTTTCCTTCTGGAATTATGCTGCTTAGCTAATATTAGAAATAACTTTGACTCTGCATCTTTCTAAGGCCACTCTCAAAGTGTCAGTATACTAAAATCAATGAATCTTTTGTTTTGAGATTAATGGCTTATAAAGCATTATTTTTTTCAGAATAACTGAGAGCTATCAATGCCATAATAATAATTTTCCCAATCTTCTTTATTTACTAACTAGTATGTTCATACATCATTTCTTGACCTTCTACTATGCGCCAAGGCTCTTATTACAATACTTAGCATGTTAGGGAGCTATGGCTGAATTTTGTAACTCCCAAATTCCTAAGTTTGTTTAGAGATTTTTTTTTAATGTGGACCATTATTTTTATAGCCTTTATTGAATCTGTTACAGTTACTGCTTCTGTTTTACATTTTGGTTTTTTGGCCACGAGGCATGCAGGAATTTAGTTCCCTGACCAGGGATCGAACATGTACCTCCGGCATTGAGAGGCAAAGTCTTAACAAATGGACCACCAGAGAAGTCCCCAAAATTCATATGATGAAGCCCTAACCTCTAGTACCTCAGAATGGGACTGCATTTGGAGATAGGGCTTTTTAAAGAGGCAATCAAATTAAAATGAGGTAATGGGGTATCTCCTAATCCAATCTAGTGGTGGCTTTATTAGGGGAGGAAATTTGGACATGAGGGATGCGTGCACACAGAGGAAAGACCACCGGAGGATGAAGCAAGAAGGCGGCCATCTGCAAGCCAAGGGGAGAGGCCTCAGAAGAAATCAACCCTGTGGACAACCTACTGTTGATCTTGGACTTCCAGCCTCCAGAACGGTGAGAAAATAAATTTCTGTTGTTCAAGCCCCCATCTGTGGTACTTGGTTACGGCAGCAGCTCTAGGAAACTAATACTGCAGTGATTCAGCAAATCTGCGGACAACTGACTGAGTGGAATTGAGGGCATAAAGACATAAAACCACACCTCTGCCTTTGGAGGTTGCAGCTCAGTGGCCTTGCACAGTCCGCCCTTTCACTGGGGCCGCTGTGCTGCACCCCTGCCTTAAGCCTGCAGCATCCCACAGGCCCTACCTGCCGCTGCTGCAGCTGCTGCAGGCCATGCTGCCGTTCTTCCTCCGAGTTGTAGAAGGGCATGGAGGTGCGCAGGGGAATCAGGAGCTGACATATCTTCTCGTGGATGCTGCCCCAATCAGCTCTTTGATGAACCACACCACTGACAATGGAAACACAGCTTTGTTATCTCTACCTTTGGTTGACCGCAGATTCTCCTGGCCCTACTGCTGGCCAGGCCCCAGGGACTAGAAGAGTAAGCTCAACACAGACGAGGCAGGGAGCCCAAAGCCATTTCTGACACAAATTGCTCTTCCTTCACAAGGTAATTGGGTGGTATAAAGACCAGGGGTGTGTGGGAGGAGTGGTGGGAGGATATTTCTGCAGGCCTGAGGTGGTGATGCTGTGGCTATTCCGCTTTTCTTCTTCATTAGTAACAACAAAGACAACGTTAACACTGTATTGGTCTGAGGTCATTTTCAAAATATCTGAACACTGAAGCTGATGAATGTAAGGATCTTTTTCTTAGGGAAAGGAGAGAGCCTCTCATGAGACTCTCGGAGACACTGTCCTTACAGTTGGGGCATGGCTGGGAAGAGCGCCA
>SJYV01005958.1:581285-680264 GCA_006410875.1 Neotragus pygmaeus | reverse complement strand
TGGGGGTGAGGGGGCGCAGGGGCAGGAATTCTCATGTGCTAAATATCAGATTGAAATTAGGTAGAGATGAAAGATTTCTCAAAGAATTAGGCAGCATATATCGGTTACTAATTATTATGTTGATTGTAAGGCATCTAAACATGAGGATCTACAAATAAGATTTACTTAAACTAGACAGGTATTTGATCCCAGAATTATAGAATTGGAAGGTTGAGGCCAGGTTAGATGGTCATTTCTTATGATGTCAAAACTCAGAGTAACGTCTGGATGCCCAGAAACTGAAAAGTACAAACATTAAAGCTTCCTTTGTCTAAAAGTGTATAGATAACTGTTACAGAAGGAGCTCAGTCACTTTTTAAACTAATTTCAAGTGCTTCAGATTACCTATGCCATGTACTTTGCTAGATGTTGGAAATATAAAATGAGAAAAAATTGACCTAACTCTTGCTCTCACAGAGTTACACTTACAACTATAACCCTCACAAGGGCTATTAAGAAAAGCTCAGTTGAAGGCCGAGAGCATATACTGGAGGACAGACAAGATTAAGGAAGTGAGGCTTGAAGCTGAGATTTGCAGGCTAGAGGGAGGCAGGAAAGTGAGTGCTCAAGGATTTGTAGATCATTCAGGATTTTGATCTTTATTCAAATATCGATTGGAAAACTATTGCAGGACTTGAACTTTAAAAAAATCACTCTGGATGTTGATGGAGAGCCAATTGTAATTGCACAGAGAAAGTTCAGGAGACATCATTTAGGGGGCTATTGTAGCAGTTCCAGGCAGGAGACAGTATTTTTTGGCTCTTTAATTAGTTACTTATTTGGCTGCACCGGCTCCTGGTTGAGGCATACAGAATCTTCAGTCTTCACTGCAGCATGTGTGATCTTTAGTTGTGGCATCCGAACTCTTACTTGTAGCCTGTGGGGTCTAGTTCCCTGGCCAGGGATTGAACCCAGGCCCCTTGCCTTAGAATCTTAGCCACTGGACCATCAGGGAAGCATCCGAGATAGCAGTTTGGTTGTTTTTTTGAGATAACAGTTCTGATCAGAGAAGTTCTCCACTCCCTCCTTTGAATAGCTGCACAAGCTTTTGACAGTGAAGTTTAAAATAAGTCTTTGTCCCTCAGTCTCCATCTCCTTTTCTCCCCACCCCATCTGCTTTTAAAAATCTTGTTTATAAGGACATGCAGCCTTGCAACAGTGAAGTCACAACCTCCAAAATGCAGATAACTAAATGTTTTAAAATGTCTTTACCTATATTTTTCCTGATCCCAACAAAAGATCTCTAACCCTTCAGCATTTAATGAGGTCGNTTAAAAACCTTGTTTATAAGGACATGCAGCCTTGCAACAGTGAAGTCACAACCTCCAAAATGCAGATAACTAAATGTTTTAAAATGTCTTTACCTATATTTTTCCTGATCCCAACAAAAGATCTCTAACCCTTCAGCATTTAATGAGGTCGTTTCAGGCTGATGTATGTTCCTTGAAACTTGTTTTATGGTTCTGAGTAAAATAATTAAGAAAATGCCCCATAATGTGAGAGATTTTCTAAGAAAATAAGTGGATGGTGCTTTCCCTTTTTTTGAGAGATTCTCTAAGAAAAGTCTTGCTTTATACTCAGTCATATTCTACTTACTATGAATATTGTAAGAAATGGGGATACAATGGTGAAAGATACATAGTCCCTGTTCTCATAGAACGTAAATTCTAGAAGGGAAGCAACTGGAATAAAATATACCAAGTACTATAATGTAAGAGGTCTTCCCTGGTGGCTCAGAGGTTAAAGCGTCTGCCTGCAATGCGGGAGACCTGGGTTCGATCCCTGGGTCGGGAAGTTCCCCTGGAGAAGGAAATGGCAACCCACTCTAGTATTCTTGCCTGGAGAATCACAAGGACGGAGGAGCCTGGTGGGCCCCAGGGTCGCAAAGAGTCGGACATGGCAAATAATGTAAGAAGTACAGCAGAGTAAAAAAGAAGTGATGACTAAATGCAATATGTGTGAGACTGTGGCACTCCAAGGCACGCCCAAACGGAAAGCCCCCGCGAGCTGACAAGGAGGGGCCAGTTCCTGAAACAACTGCATCAACCGTCGCATCAATTGAAGCAGCCAATCAGACATGGACACACAGCTTTAAGCAGCCCAATCCCCGTAGCAACCCCTGGCGATTGCCTTTTTAGGAAAAAACCCCCGCGAACAAGCTGCCCCATGCTATAAAACCCTTGATCGGCCCGCCCTTCTTTGCAGACTCCTGCCCGCGGTTCCCAGGGAGTTCTGCCCGGGAGCGCTCGCCCAATAAAGTCTTCTTAATACCAGCTGGCAGAGGCATCTTTCTGTTCGCGGCAACCTTACATTATGGTCTCCTAGATTGGACCCTGGAACAGAAAAAGAATATTAGTGAAAAAAATTAGTCTGTAGTTTAATTAATAGTATCTTATCTGTTTTCACATTTTAGTTTTGCCAGACCTACCACTATATGTAAGATGTTATTATTAAGAGAAGCTGGGTGAAGAGTATATGGGAACTCTATACTAGCTCTGCAAGCTCTTCTATAAATTTAAAATTATTCCAGTATAAGAAGTTTAGCAGAAAGGACTTCCCTGGTAGTTCAGTGATTAAGATTCCACACTTCCAGTGCAGAGGGCATGGGTTCAATCTCTGGTTGGGGAACTAAGATCCTGAACGCTGAGCTGTCTGGCCAAAATTAAAAGAAAGAAAGACGTGCAGGTTTGGTCTCTGGTTGGTATACCCAATCTAATTAGAGATTCAAGGAAGGTTTTCAAGGGAAATTATGTTTAAGTTGACAGCTGAAGACAAATAGAAGCTAACCAGAAAGAGAACTACAGGAAAAGATGTCCAGAAATCATATGTAGAATGTTTGGAGGGGCAGAAGGAAGAGAAAGCATAACAACTTCTCAGAAATGAATAAAATTCAGTGTAGTTGGAGCTGAGAGTATACAGGGGGGATGAGAAGGAAGAGAGAGGTGGAAGATAAAGTGGAAGTAGGACAGAAGACCTTAAAAAAATCACTGAGAAATTTGCATTCTGGGGCAATTCCGAAAAAAATAAATAAAAATGACTAATATATACTGTNTTGGAGCTGAGAGTATACAGGGGGGATGAGAAGGAAGAGAGAGGTGGAAGATAAAGTGGAAGTATGAGGACAGAAGACCTTAAAAAAACCACTGAGAAATTTGCATTCTGGGGCAATTCCTAAAAAAATAAATAAAAATGACTAATATATACTGTTTAATATTTCCTTTTCTAGTAGTCAAAGAAATAGAAATCAAGGTAACTGGATAATATTTTAGCTTATTCAATTACCAAATATTTCTTAATAATATTTTTTGCTGCTAAGGGTTTGAAGGAGAGTTTCTTATACTTGGCTAGTAATAGTAATTTTTCTACTTGGAAAGCTACTTGGCAATTTAAATACAAAGTTCCAAAATATTTAAATCTTCAGTTTTACTTCTGGGATGTTATTTTATGGAAATAATTAGAAATATATTTTAAAATAATATGAAAAGATGTTCCTCATCATTATTTATAACATTACAAAATTTTATACAATCTCAGTACCAAAAATAGGAACATAAATAAGAAATTATGTTTCCATATTATGAAATATTATACAAATATTTTAAACTGTCTATAAAGACTTTTAATGACAGATTAATAAATATATTGTATATTTATATTGTACATGTTATGTACTTAGTTACTCAGTCATGTCCGACCCTTTGTGACCTCATGGACTGTAGCCCGCCAAGCTTCTCTGTCCATGGGATTCTTCAGGCAAGAATACTGGAGAGGGTTGCCATTCCCTTCTCTTGGGGGTCTTCCCAACTGAGGGATCAAACCTGAGTCTCCTGCATTGTAGGTGGATTCTTTACCTTCTGAGCCACCAGGGAAGCCCGGTATGCATGTAATATATATGTGTATAATCAGTATGTGTGTGTATGCATGAACATCTATAGACTAGACAGATGACATCATTTGCAGGGCCCAGTACAAAATGAAAAAGCAGAAACCCTTGTTCAAAAATCATTAATAATTCCAAGATAGCAACGAGTCTTAAGCCAAAGGTAAGGTTCTTCTGAACACGAGTACTATGTGACGGCATAGGTTTCATGCCCTTGACATGGATCTTATCTGTAGAAAGAAGACTGAAAGAAAATATCCCAAAATGTCAATAGTCATTACTTTTGGGGTTTGGGATTACTGATGATTTTTATTTCATATATTTTATAGATAGATATTTTTTCACAATAGATACATATTTCTTTCATGATCAGTGAAAAAAACAGTATGTGTCTTTAAAAAACAAAGATTCAAATTATACTGAAAGCAACAGTACAGTGAATTGCATTCTATTTTCCATTTAGGCTCTTTTAAATATCCATTTTGTGCCACTGAGAACAACAGATACTCTTGAAATTTTCTATATTTCTAAGTCATTGTACAGAAGAGAGCAGGATATAAAAATGAAATCAGTTCTGTGCTTTCAAAAAAGCAAGCCACGCTGAACCACAAATAACCCATTTCCATCTATTTTTGTCCTGTGTAGAATTAGCTCTTTGGTTGGACATTAAATATTTGCCTGAATGGTGCGAGGCTGCAAATCTCTTCTCCAGTGTCCTTAGACCTACATTTGTGTAACTGGAAACTCTCACTGGCAAAAGGAAGGAAGACATGCAGGAGGCCTATTGCATCTCAGACACTAGATTTAATGAAGGATTTAGCAACACATTTTTTTTTTGAAATAAAATTGCATCTCAGTTCAGCTCAGTAGCTCAGTCATGTCCGACTCTTTGTGACTCCATGAATCGCAGCACACCAGGCCTCCCTGTCCATCACCAACTCCCGGAGTTTACCAAAACTCATGTCCATTGAGTCGGTAATACCATCCAACCATCTTGTCCTCTATCGTCCCCTTCTCCTCCTGCCCTCAATCTTTCCCAGTATCAGGGTCTTTTCAAAGGAGTCAATTCTTTGCATCGGGTGGCCAAAGTATTGGAGTTTCAGCTTCAGCATCAGTCCTTCCAATAAACATTCAGGACTGATCTCCTTTAGGATGGACTGGTTGGACCTCCTTGCAGTCCAAGGGACTCTCGAGTCTTCTCCAACACCACAGTTCAAACGCATCAATTCTTCGGTGCTCAGCTTTCTTTATAGTCCAACTCTCACATCCATACATGACTACTGGAAAAACCATAGCCTTGACTAGATGGACCTTTACTGAGAAAGTAATATCTCTGCTTTTTAATATGCTGTCTAGGTTGGTCATAACTTTCCTTCCAAGGAGTAAGCGTCTTTTAATTTCATGGCTGCAATCTAGAAGAGAATAAAAGACATCTTAAATGAGAGAGCATTAAGTAAGTTAAAAATCATACAAAGGTCATTTGCAATGCATTCTTTTAGAAGTTAGATTACTGAGAGTGGGCTCTTGTCTAGCACTCAGAAATGTGTCCTAGAAAACACACATTCTGACAATGCAAAAGACTTTATTGGGAAGGGGTACTCAAGTGGAGAGCAGTAGGGGAAGGGAACCCGAGAAATGCTCTGCCTGCTCACAGTCTCGTGGTTTCTGGTGGTGAGGTTAGTCCTTCCAGTTACCTCTGGCCAATCATCTTGCCTGGGCCCGTTATTTGGTCCAATTCCAAGGCCTTCCTGCTAGCATGAACCTCTGTCAGTCAAGACGGTTTCCAGCGCGAGGGTTTCTGGGAGGTTGGCAAGACATATTATAAGCTGGCATCTCCTCTCTCCTTTTTACAAACTCTCCCGAATTCTTCTGGTTGGCAGCAGCTTGTGTCAGTTCCTTGCTCCTCATCAGGACCTCCTGTTGTGAGATAGCTCATGCAAGCGATTATTATCATGCCTGGCCAGGGCAGAAGGTTTTGGCTGATGGTTTCCTAACAGTTACACAGAGAAGCCTTACCTGTTGAGGTGTCAGTGACTTACAACCAGCCACTTTAGCACTAATGAAGTACTAAAGCCAAGACAAATCACTTAATCCTTTTGGTGCCCAACTGAAAATCTGTTTGGGTAAAAAGGATTGTCCCTGCAGGCCTCCGAGGAGCAGGCTTTATACTTTAGTGTTTTCTCTACGGCATTGCACACTCAATTCCTCATCTTATGCAATTTCAAACGGAAGGAATATGAAAAAGAAAAATGTCTAGTTATTTGCCATTCCCTCCTTTCTCCCATCTTCTGTTAATGATGAAAAGCCTTTCTTTAGAGTACCTACTGGGGAGGTAGGGAAGTAAACTGCAGACACCAAAAGAGGGCCACCTCTTCCCCTTTAGAAATAGAAAGAGCTGGGCAGTTAGGAAGAAATACCGTAGGATAAGGCGTGTGAGGCAAGTGTTGTAAACTGAGGGAAACTTAGCAAGTCCTGTCTGTCAGGATTCTTCTTCAGATCCGCTTGTGTCAAGAGGTAAGAATGCCTCTCCTCCAGGCACAAGGAGGGCACCTCTCGCCTGAGGAGTTTATAATCCACTTCAGGGGAGAAGGGGAGGAAGGTCACCATGACCTTCCTGCTTCTGCTGTTTTTCTCAAACTCCTTCAACTTAAAATAGTCAACACGTCAAGGCCAGCCCAGTTGGCACTAGTGGTAAGGAACTCGCCTGCCAATGCAGGAGACCTAAGACACCCGGCTTTGATCCCTGGGTTGGGAGGAAGATCCCCTGGAGGAGGGCATGGCAGCCTACTCCAGTACTCTTGCCTGGAGAATCCCGTGGATGGAGGAGCCTGGTGGGCTACAGTCCACGGGGTCACGAAGAGTCAGACACAACTGAGCAACTAAACAACAACAAGGGGTCACATTTTGGGAGTAACTTGTCTTGAAAAGAGGAGAGTCACACTAAGTTTCGTCTAAATGTATCCAGTCTGTGAATGGGCACACATTAAAATTTTACTCACTCACTTATGACTAATATTTAACAAATATCCTGGCAGCTCCTACTATTTGCCTGGTAGTATGCTAATTGTTCCTGGAGATAAGTAATGTACATCTGGTCCCTGACCTATTGGAGCTTAATTGAATACCTTATGGTCTAGTTCGAGGTAAAGACTAGAAACAAGTTATGAACAAATATAGCAAGTAAAGATACTATAACATGTTATTTATTTCATAGGAAAATCAGTTAATTAATTTTGTATATGTGCTAAATTGTCTCCTGCATTGGCGGGTGGGTCTTTTTTAACCACTAGCACCACCTGGGAAGCCCATGTGAAGTATGTGAAGTGTGAAAGTTGCTCAGGCGTGTCCAAATCTTTGTGACCCCGTGGACTATATGGTCCATGGAATTCTCCAGGCCAGAAAACTGGAGTAGGTAGCCTTTCCCTTCTCCAGGGGATCTTCCCAACCCAGGGATCGAACCCAGGTCTTCCACATTGCAGGAGGATTCTTTACCAGCTGAGCCACAGGAAACCCAGGAAGCCCCTAGATTGAGTATAAAAGAATGTTCATTTAGGTTAAATGGACGGATGATTGGTTTTTCCAGAATAAGTCCTAACCAGTTACATTTCAGAAAACTCCTTAAGCATTTTATCAGGAATGCAACATCTTCCCAATCCAGGTTTGGGATCACTTCCCCCGCCCCCCCCCTTTAAAAAAATTATTTATTTAAAATTGAAGGCTAATTGCTTTACAATATCATGTTGGTTTCTGCCATATCAACATGAGTCAGCCATAGGTATACATATGTCCCCTCCCTCTTGAACCTCCCTCCTCAATTTTTCTTTTATAGTGTATTTTTAAAAGATATTTGAAAGTATGCCTTTATCTCATTTTTTAGTTATAAATATATTCTATTTTCTTACATCAGCCTATACATAAACACAGTGACCATTTTGCTGTTGTTGTAGAATAAGGGGCTGAGATGGAGATCACAGTGGGAGTCCTAGCTTCTTTTTTTGCAGCTTGTGGGATCTTAGTTCCTTGACCGAGGAACCTGAGCTCCTGGCAAGGGGAGCGCAGAGTCCCAGCCACTGGACAGCCAGGGAATTCCCAAGGGAGAGCTAGTTTCAACAGAACTGTCAGGGAAAACCTCTTTGAGGGGCTCATCTTTAAGTTGTCATATTTGACGTGTTGAGAAAAAAAATGAATCAATAGTCAATTTAAGAAAAGAATGGAAATTTTTATTCGAGCCAGTCTGGGAGACAATCTTTCAGAAAGCTCTGAGGACTGTTTTACCCACTAGAGGTCAAAACCCAGTTATACATTTGTGAGACAAAAAGTTAAACATCAAAAGACATAGTGAAAGTGAAGTTGCTCAGTCGTGTCCGACTCTTTGCGACCCCATGGACCATAATCTACCAGGCTCTTCTGTCTACGGGATTTTTCAGGCAAGAGTACTGGAGCGGGTTGCCATTTCCTTCTCCAGGGGAATCTTCCCAACCCAGCGATCGAACCCCAGTCTCCCACATTGCAGGCAGACGCTTTACCGTCTGAGCCACCAGGGAAGCCCTCAAAAGACATATTGACAGTTTACACAATCTGGGTCTGCGGGCACAAAGCAAGTCATGCGTCATCACGACCCTTTACAAGATGAAGAAGAAATGTTTATCCCCTCAGGAGATCTGGGAAACGCAGACGCACAACACAANATCTCACCACTAGTTGAGGTTTGTGTTTCCCAAGGCTGTGGTTTGGGGATGCAACTTCTTGAACCACATAGTTGCTGAGATGCTAAAAATGTTTTGGATGGAGAGATAAATCACTTTGAAACAAATATTTCTTCATTGCATATATTAAGGTTTTAAAAGTCATGGGAAAAAATAAAATTTCTTATTAGAAATTCTCTTTATTGGAAACATATCAGAAACACAGTTAGTCTGTAAACACAGTATGTTGAGTACTTAGCTGCATGCCCCTAAAGGGAAAGTTGTTCCACTTAATCTGCCCTAGTTATGCTTTTGTTAGTAATCTGAGAGGAAATGGGAGTCATGCATCTTCCAGGTCCTTCCCTCAAAATCGCCAAGCCAGAAAGCAGTGACAAATGTTTTTTCTCGGCATTGATATAAGAAAATATTAAGAAGTAGAAGAAACAAAATAAAGCCAAAGGGATAAACATCAGAAGCTTGCTTAAACAGCTTTAGCCCCATTTAATTGCTTTTCTGTCAGCAGGATTATTAACAATTTTGGACATCTGAAAATTAAATTAACAGCCTGAAAATATTTTACAGAATGAGATAGAGCATGATACATGAAACATAATGACCCCACTGAAATTCAGCCAAGCCAGTGTGACTACTCATTTAGGCAGAGAAGACAACTAGTTAATCATCACTGAGCAAATTAGACAGAGCAAATTAGTTTCCTACATTCCACAGTCTTAGCTACCAAAAAGAGTATATGCCACTAATTAGGATGAAAGAATTCTAAGCGTATTATTATCTGTATAGAAAGAGAAAGCAAAATTGTAGCTTGAATTACTTCTATTAAAGCTTGAAGCCTAGGTTACATAGGTATAAATTACATGTGCAACCATTTGTGTGTATGTATATGTGTTCACACATACACATATTGATATTTAAATAACAGAAGCCTTAGCATTTTCTTGCATCTTGACCTAATGAAGTATAAAATTTTTTTCAGGGTTAATTAGAATTCTTGGGAACACACTCACACACACACAGACACATACATGTCAAACATAAAACCATTTCTTTTAAAGTGTGATTCCTTTCATTAAAGATGAAAGTAGCCATTCCATATACTTTACCTGGAATAGCATGAAATTATTTTTTCTTTTAAAAAGTGTATTGTCATTGTATATGAAGTAAATATTTGGACTTAGTTTATCACTGGAGATCAATCTGAAATCATATTTTGTAGCCTTAATTAGCATTTATTTTCTTAATTGTCGTTCTCAACCCCATCGTTTCCATTTTTCACTAACTTGAACAATGCTATCTTCTGCTGTTTGCACTTTAATTTAAATTTCTATTAAGGTTTATGAACAGTAATAAGGTGCTGTTTGAATATTCATTAGCTTTTGAATTGTGAGCTATGAAAAGGTGCTTTCTTTTACCTTAATGAAACTGGCACAGCATGGGACTGATCANCTGTTTGCACTTTAATTTAAATTTCTATTAAGGTTTATGAACAGTAATAAGGTGCTGTTTGAATATTCATTAGCTTTTGAATTGTGAGCTATGAAAAGGTGCTTTCTTTTACCTTAATGAAACTGGCACAGCATGGGACTGATCAGTTGTGACATTTGATTTAAGGCATCCAGTGAATTTTCTCATTGTTTATTGACACATCTTGTCCAAACAGCTCCCTCGCAAGTGAGCGGAGTAATGAAGGAGAGAGTGCTGCAGCGGAGTGTGGAGCTTTCCTGGCAGGAACCCGAACATCCCAATGGAGTCATCACCGAATATGAAATCAAGTATTACGAGAAAGTAAGTGCTAAGAACTGCCGAAACGTACAACCATGTAGGATGCTCGCTGTGTCTCACGTCATCCTACTGCACTGTCGACTAAAGCTGGTCATTATAATGCCAACTGTTTGGAGCTACTTCAAAATGGATAGTTGATGCTAGCCAATTTTAATAACCCTCTCCCTGAATCTCTGGCTCATTATTATAATGATGGTTTCTGTGAATTAAGTTTTTGTGTTACACCAGTGAAACTATTCCACTAGTAATGTGTTCAGGCATTCGAGTTTTGATATCTTAATTATTAGATATAGGATGTTTAGTACCACAGAAACCACAGAGCCCAATGTGTTTCTGAAAATGTTTCTTTGAGGTTATTTGAGCCCTTCATGACTTATTTTATGTATGTGGTTTCTTTGATAATGATGCTGGCCTCAAATAATTTAGTAATTTGAAAAAAAATAAGACTGTTTTCTGTAATAAATATGTAGTCAGGTAATTATATTTCATTCTGTTAAATTCCTTCTGAAGTTATACTAATCATGCTAATTATCTCTATCCTTTCTTTACACTCCTCTCTCCATGAAAAAGTAGTGTGGCTAAAACTCAAGTGCTGCTCCTTCAGCCCCCTGTAATGGTTTTCTCACAGAAAACCTGATTCAAGGTTTGAAACATGGAACTATTATTATTACTAGTAGTAATAGTAATAGTGCATTATTATTATTGTTGACTTAATTAGCTAAAGTGCTCTAATATACATAACTGTTTTAACTATTTAGATAGAATTTCACAATAGAAACACGAAACTCTGTAAATGTTTGGGGACTGAATTGACTCAATTGAATCATTTAAATGCATACAGTGCTAACCCTTGGCAATGAATACTTGTTTTTCACTTTAATGGAGAAACAGAGTTTTTAAGTTTGTTATATTTTTGCTTATTGTTTACTTTATGAATACATAACTTCCATGGCCAAAGTTACATTTTAAATACTTAATTTTTGTGCCAGAGGTTACATTTCTTATCCCATCAAATGTATTTCTAACGGGATCCTTGATTTTAGTTTTGGTTTTTTTTAATGTCTGTTTTCCAGTGAGCTCTGACAATTACAGTTTCTTCTGAAATTTCATCAAATTTCAAAAACAATGAAATGTGTTTTAAAAATAGGTAGTGAGAGTAAAGTTTCTTACAGTGCAACACAATAGTTTATAAATCTGGAATAAATTTGATTACTTNTGTTTTCCAGTGAGCTCTGACAATTACAGTTTCTTCTGAAATTTCATCAAATTTCAAAAACAATGAAATGTGTTTTAAAAATAGGTAGTGAGAGTAAAGTTTCTTACAGTGCAACACAATAGTTTATAAATCTGGAATAAATTTGATTACTTTTTTGCATGACAGAAACAGAATATCTGTTTATTGAATTTGCAAATTACAAAATAATATTACAAGTAATACTGTTGCTTCATAATATATGTAAGCCTGATATATATATATAATTATGTCATCTAATATCAGTTTTTCCTCATTCTTTTATTTTAGATTAATATATATTTATAATATTATATATTTATATATATAACTCTTTTTATAAATGATTATAATGCAGACAGTATATATCAGCTTTACTAAGTCCAGTCTATTTATACATTTATTTACAGCTTTGCAAGTATTATAATTCAAACAAGCAGTTTGACATTTTTTAACTTCACTGAATAGTTTTATTACCAGACACAGTTGAGTGCAGGTTTTATTACTGAACAAGTAAGAACGTATCTAGATTGTATATTTTGATGAGTAGTTTTTATAACTATTTTTATAAAGAGCACATTAGAATCATATCAACTGTTTTAAATTTTTATTCATTTAAATATTTTATGGAGTTTTTATATTCCTTGAATTTTTATATTATTTTATTCTTACTTATCATATATAACATGATAAACATATTTAAAGTCTGCAAGTCTCAGTTTTCATATCTGAAAAATGGAGAAACTAAGATATTTAAAACACTGCTGAATCATAAAGTATCTAATACATTGTTTTATATTTAAAACAATAAGTCTTACATTGATAACTTCAAATATTCCATTAAATGCTATTTTGCAAAAGTGCTTTTATCCTGTGAGAAGTGTAGGTTTTAATGAAAACAATTGATGTGTCACTATGCTGGTGATGGTTAGCTAAATTTCNTGCCATAAAACGTGACTTTTATTTCATCAGAGGGCTAAAAAAAAGACAAAAGGCTATTTAAGTGAGATGATAGTGAAAGCATTCCATTTGAAGGGAGAGCTTGTATGAAGACCCGGAAAAAGGAGAGTGACTTTGAAGGTAGTGTTATCTGAATAAGGGGGCATAGAAGGTTCCATTCAATTCAGAAAGTCCAGAGACCAACTCTGATTGTTCCATCCTGAGCTTTATGCCAAGCCCTGAGGGTAAAGTACTGTGAATGAGGTACTTCCCTGGTGGTCTTGTGGTTGAGAATCCACCTTCCAATGCAGAGGACACAGGTTCGATCTGTGGTCGAGGAACTAAGATCTCACATGCCGAGGGGCCACTAAGCCCTCACACTGCAACTACTGAGTCTGGAGCCTTGGAGCCCACAAGCCGCAACTAAGACCCAATGCTACCAAATAAACAAATATATTGTTTTAAACAAAGGCACTTTGAATGATATGGGCTTCCCAGTTGGGAACCTTCCCAGATTCTTCCTAGTGGTAAAGAATCTGCCTGTCGATGCAGGAGATGCAAGAGACGAAGGTTCAATCCCTGGGTCAGGAAGATCCCCTGGAGTAGGAAATGGCAACACACTCCGGTATTCCTTTTTTTTTTTTTAGTTTTTTAGAATTGAAAGATAATTGCTTTACATAATTTTATGGGTTTCTGTCATACTCCAGTATTCTTGCCTGGAAAATTCCACAGACAGAGTAGACTGGCGGGCTACAATCCATGGGGCTGCAGAAAGTCGGACATGACTGAGTGACTTAGCTATAGCGCTATGATGTGGGAAGAGCTAGGGTGAGGCATTAAGGAAGGGACAGAAGGACCCAGGAAGGGGAATGACTCTCCTTCACACTCCAGAGGAAGAAAGATTTCTGTAGAGGTTGGTTTCCTGAGGGCGCCATCTTTTTCTGCACCAAGAGTGACTGATGTAATTAGTGACATCAAGTCACTGGAGATAGGAGCATGGTACTGTAAAGGGAGTTCAGAGGCTTCACCATCAGCTGCGTTTGCCATCCTCTCTGTTCTACATAGCTCAGCTGGTAAAGAATCCGCCTGCAATGCAGCAGGCCCCGGTTCGATTCCTGGGTTGGGAAGATCCCCTGGAGAAGGGATAGGCTACCCACTCCAGTATTCTGGCGAAGAGTCGGACATGACTGAGTGACTTTCACTTTCTGTTCTACAGGTGACAGGATTTATGAGGCATGTCCACCCAAAGCCAGTTGAGGGAGTGTCTTCCTTGCAGACCCACTCTTCCTAAAGATGGGTTGACAGGCCTAGAGGAACTGAGGGCCTAGAGGAACTCAGGGAATTGAGATTAGCCTGAATTTAGCTTCAGACTGAAGCCACATTATATCAACACATTTTATTAATATTACTGTTATTATTAGCCGTGCCTCGAAGCTTGTGGGATCTTAGTTCACCAGCCAAGGATCAAACCCAAGCCTGTGGTAGTGAAAGCGCCGAATCCTAATGACTGGACTGCCAGGGAACCCCCAGCACAGTTTGTAAGGAAGAACTCTCTCTACCTCTCCTATCCAGTGGGTTAGAATTTGAAGGGGAAGATATGGGAGAGATTGGCCCCCAGGACTCCAGCAGATGGATTTTGGTTAGATATGTGAATATCTTCAAACAAACTTCTATTAGTGGGGACTCTTAATTATAAGGACAATAATTCAACTCAAACTAGCGAAAACAAAAATAAAAAGCTGCTCACTGGTTCACATATTGGGAAGAACAAGAAGTGTGTTAAATAAGTTTCTCTCGTTTCTCATCTCTGCTTGGCTTGGCTCCATTCCCTCATTCTGTATCTTCACATCTTGGTTCCGTACCTTCATGCTGGGTGCCTTTCTGATGTGGTGAGGAAGACGGCTCCAGCAGCCCCAGGCCACATCACAGCACAACTCCGCCACTTTCTTGTCCACACCTGTCCACGTCAGGGCTCGCCTGTGCACACTGCTGAGTCCATGTGCCGCAACCACCGAAGCCTGCCCTCCTAGAGCCTGTGCGCTGAAACAAGAGGAGCCACCACGATGAGACGCCTGAGCACCGCCACTAGAGAAAAGCCCGCACAGCAACGAAGACCCAGCAGAGCCACAAACAAATAAACAACTAATCTGAAAAATCTGTACACATGAAATCCTAGGGAAGGGCTGGCCAACCCTTCTGGTATGGCCAACCTCTCTAGTTGGCCAATCAGGGGAAGAAAGTGATCCTGGTTAGATCATGGCCAGGTCCTGGTCCTGGGTTAACCTTTGAGACAAAGGCTGTTCGAATTTCGTGACTCTAAGTCCTATGAAATGGGAAGAGGCTGTTTCCCAACACTAAATGTGATAGAGAGACAAAAACAACAAAATCTAGAATGGTAAGGGAAGTTAAAGATAAATTCTTTTTATGAACATAGCACAAAAGAAGTATAAAAATTCCTACAATCCATCTTGGCCGTCTTCTCCAAGCACCCAATTAAATTACTCTTCTTAACGAGTAACTTTTTCATGAAGTGAAACTTAGGGTATTAAGAAAATGCAGCAGGACAGGAAATCGCCTTGCTCTCCTCAGAGATATAGAGAAGGGCTGTAAACGGGTTCCCCCTGCTGGGGTAAAATAGACATAGAAAGGGACCAAAAGCGCGGCAGACAGAGGGACAGAGGATGGGATGGCTGGATGGCATCATTGACTCAGTGGACTTGAGTGTGAGCAAACTTCAGGAGATAATGAAGGAGAGGGAAGCCTGGCATGCTGCAGTCCATGGGGTTGCAGAGTTGGACATGACTGAGCAACTGAAAAACAACAAAGGAGCTGAAGAGGCTGGAACTTTCTGGAAGCCTCAGTAAGAGACAGCAGGCTACACAGTCCAGGAAAGCATGGACCCAACACGAAGAAGTTGGGAGATCTCAGATGGCAGATGTTTAATGCTTCTCTACATAGCTCTCCAAATACTGAGAGTCACCTATCTGTCAGATATTCATGGGGAGGTCATGGTGCTGGAAAAAAATAACAAACAGAAACCTCAACCAAATTGAGAGGCCAGCATGGGGAAGCTCTCACGTTCTGTGCGGATAGCAGAGTCCAACAGGAAGAAAGAAGACTTCTTTCGTGGCAAGGACTCAGCCGATGAGAAGTTGTGGGCTGTGGAAAACTGACTCTCACTATACATCCCTCTATAAAAGTATTCTTCCCTGGCTCTGTGGGGGCTTGCACATGGCTCACCATGATGGCTGGATGGCATCACTGACTCGATGGACGCGAGTCTGAGTGAACTCCGAGAGTTGGTGATGGACAGGGAGGCCTGGCGTGTTGCGATTCATGGGGTCACAAAGAGTCAGACACGACTGAGTGACTGAACTGAACTGAACTACCATGGTTGTAGACCCTGAACTGTAATTCTCTGCTCAGCCCACATACACACATCTTTGCTGGAGAAATATCTGGCGATCTGTTTCAGATCAACAGTGAGTACCCAGTCCCTGGGATGAGAAGAATGGGGAGGGAGTGATTAAGATCAAAGCAAAGTCTCCAGGTCTAGAGAGAGATTCCCAACAAGTTTCTAAGTCAGGGATTCAGGCCCAGGAAACAGATATAGAACTGATAACCGTCTGATAGCCAGAAAATGTGGCCTTGGACAAGTCAGAAGCCCAGTTATTGAAGCCTGAAGTCAGAGCTGGTCTAACAGTAAGTATGACTTGTGTGTCAAGTTCCTGGACCATTGGTAAGATGCCTTCCAGATGCTGAGGTTTATTTTAGGGGCCAGATGGTTGGGGTCTGTGGGGAGAGGGAAGATAGAGAAGCTGGAAGTCAGGCAGGTTCTGACAGATTCAAGGAAAGATGATTTATTAAGCAAAAGGAATAGAATATATCAGATCAATCCCAGAGCTGTAGTAGAGTCGTAGAGGACTTTCCCTGGGGGTTAAGAATAAGATAAGCCTCTTACATGGGTTTGATTCCTGGTCCAGGAAGATTCCACAGGCACCGTGTGCCTGGTGCCTGCGCTCAGCAACAGAAGAAGCCGCTGCGATGAGAAGCCTGCACACGGCCCTGGAGAGTCCAGGCCCTGCTTGCCACAAGCCGGGAAAACCCGCGCCGGGCAATGGAGGCCCAGCGCAGCCGAAAATAATTATAAACGGAAGTGGTAGAAGAGAGACACTTTTCAAAACAGAGGACAAGTCCACACTTGCTTTCAAGAATCAGAGACTGTGAGAATATCATGGCCACCAAATATTAGTACGCCGTTGGGGGCACATGCGGATAGAAATAATTTGAGATTTGCATTTATCTCCCAAGATGTGTCTCTCTGTGTAAAGTCCTATGGACAAGGTTGTGACTTCAATTTCAAGTTGGGCTTCCCTGGGAGCTCAGAGAGTAAAGAATCTGCCTGCAATGCAGGAGACCCTGGAGGAGGGAATGGCTACTCACCTCAGTATTGTTGCCTGGAGAATTCCATGGAGAGAGGAGCCTGGCGGGCTACACAGGGTCACAAAGAATCGGGCACAACAAGAGAGCTACTAACACTCCAGTTTCAAGCAACCTGGCAACATCCATTTACAACTTAAAAATGCATTAGAATCATTTACATAGCTCCTAGAAACCAAGGATGTTATACCTCCAGTGATTTGGATAATGGTGTGCGTATTTTCTTTTTTAAATTCTAATTAAGCCATCCATCACGTCAAGGTGATAATTTTCTCAAGTGTGCTCTTCATTAAACTACTGAGTTTTAAAGCAATTATACTTTAATAAAAATTAATTTTAAAAACAGAGTTTTATTTTGTCTCCAATAGCATGAAGACTTTTGACTCCTAGGGGAAAATTTCACGTGAGTGGCCATCTGTTACTTTTGAGGTAGTGGATATGGAGGAGTCTTCTTTCATCCATTGCTTTTGAAAGTTCTCTCTTCCTCCCGATTCATGGGATTCGGGTGGACCTGTCAGTTACATGGGTTGATGAACCAGGCTGCCCAATCAGAGTTTTTACTGCCCTTAGACAGACACTCAGTTGAGGAGGAAGCAAGAAGCGACATCATCTAAGTTGTTTTCAAAGATTGATGCAAATGTTACAGCAGTAAAAGTTGCACTCTTATTTTTGGAATTGCTACTTGTGAGAATAATGTAAGCCTGGGCTGTTTGGTTGCTATTTTTGTTTCCATATGGAGAAAACCTGTCTGAAAATAAAGCCACACAGAGAAAAACAGAAGCAAGAGGGAGAAACGCAAAGAGAAAGGTGGAAAGAGAGAGCTAATGATGTGATTTGCACCCTTCGATCCACTTATGCTAGAAGCAGGACCTATCCTCAGACTTCACATTGCCTGGAGCCTGTTCATTCTCTTCTTGTTAAAATTAGATTGAGTTGAGTTTCCATCATTTACCGTTGAAAGTACCTGGACGTTCAAAGATCGACAATCCAGATACAAGGAGTCTTGTGGCAATATCACTGGCCCTGGTCACCACATGAATACTGGCCAAAGGTAAGCATTTGTAATTTTTTTTTTTACTTTATTAGTGGATATTTAAAGAAACACTTATTTATATTTATATTTATTTGGCTTCTCCAGTACATGGGATCTAGTTCCCTGATAAGGAATTGAACCCAGGACCTCTGCGCTGGGAATGCAGAGTCTTAGCCTCTAGACCACCAGGGAAGTCTCTATTAGTGGACATCTGAGGATCGATTTTGTGTTATATCATCTCTATCTTTTTAAAAACTGTGTTTACTTGTTGTTGTGTTGATTGCTCTTTGGCTGTGCTGGGTCTTCGTTGCTGCGTGGGGCCTTCTGTGGTTGAGGAGGGCAAGGGCTACCCTCTGGTGGTGTTGCTCAGGCTTCTTATTCTGGTGGCTTCCATTGCCGCACCAGCTCCAGGATCGCGGGCTTCATGTGCAGCCCGTGGGCTCTAGGGCACAGGCTCAGGAGTTGTGGCACACAGGATTTAGTTGCCCAAGGCATGTGGAATCTTTCTAGACGAGGGATCGAGCTCTTGTCCTCTGCATTGGCAGATGGATTCCTATCCACTGTACCACCAGGAAGTCCTATAATGTCACTTTTTGCCTCCATTTTCTACCTCTTAGAATTGCATGCAAAGAGGGCACCTTCAACAGACTGAATAGTTAGTGGTTTTAATTTTACTTTGGCACCATGGAACTATATCAAGCTACAAAATTCAAGACATGAACTGACTTTTCATATCTGATGACTATTTCAAAAGACTTTAGTGGCGCTGGGGGGCTTCCCTGGTGGCGCAAGTGGTAAAGAACCTGCCTGCCAATGCAGGAGGCATAAGAGAGGCAGGTTCAATCCCTGCGCTGGGAAGATGCCCTGGAGAAGGGCAAGGCAACCCACTCCAGTATTCTTGCCTGGGGAATCCCACGGACAGAGGAGCCTGGTGGGCTACAGTCCATAGGTTTGCAAAGAATCAGACATGACTGAAGCGACTTAGCACACAGGCACATGTGGCCCAGAAGTACTAGTTTTACGTGCTATTAAAGTAGATTGTTCTCTGTCATTGTGCATAAATGAAATAGGTTTCTCTGTATCATAAGACATATAAAAGAATGTATAAAATCACATGCTGACAACTCCCAACTGCTATCTGACACAGTTCGTGCTTAGCTCTTGAGAAGTTCAAAGCAGCTCTCATTCTTGATCTTATGCATGAATTTTCTCCTCCTCTCTGGAAGCTTTGTCTCTGATCTCCTAAAGTTTTGCAATCATGTATCTTGATATGGATCTTTCCCCATTCCTTATGCTAAGGAATCTTGAATGTTAAGATCTTTTCACTCTGGAAATATGGTGAAATTTTTCTTGTATCTGATAATTTACTCCTTTCTATCTTCCCTGTTCTATGTCTTCGACTCATTTCATTTTTTTTTTAAAGTACATATTGAGGACGTGCTATGTGTCTGGTTTTGTTCTAGGCAATATACAAAACAAAACAAAAAATCATTATCTTAGAGGTAGTCACGTTTTAGATAGAAATTGGATGTTTTGCGGTGATCCTATAGTTTTTTTTTCTCCAATTTCCATCTCTTTGAGTTTTTTTTCCTTCTCACTGGAAGACTCCTCAACTGTATCTTCCAAATCATTTATTAAAGTTTTTGCTTCTGCTATAATATTTTCAGTTTCCAAGGGTTCTTTATTATTTCGTAAGTTCATATCCTTATTTATCTCTCTGAGGATGTTTTTAATAGCTTTATTTTTTATGTTTTCACTTGCTTGAATTATCTCTATGGCTATAAATGTCTTTGTCTTGTTTATGTGTTTTTGTCTCTGTTTTTCCTGAAGAGAACTTTCTCACTTACTCATATTGAGTTCTGCATCCTAAACTTTAATTTTCATTTTAAAAGCTTAACTTTGGTGGTACGCTATTTTATAGTTAGCTGCCTCTATTTTAGATGAATTGCATTTTTAATCAGAAACCATTCTCAGTGCCTACTTTGATCTTTTAAACAAGAAAGACAATCTGAGGGTTGAATATTTATCTAATGAATTCAGTGGAGCCAATTAAGATAATTCAGGTCAATAGGAAAAAAACAATATATGTTTCTCACTTAGCTATTTCACAAGGTTGACAATCACTCACCTACTATAGCTGTCTTCAGAAAGTCCAGAGTAAAAGCAACCTCCTTTGGAGAAAAAGATGCTAGAAATTTTACTCAGAACTCATATTTTAAAACTTCATTAATTATACAAAATAAACTGAAGTGGCTTTCTCTATACACATTTCGAGATGATCTTCTCAGAGAGAATAAAGATTTATTGCAATGTTTCAATGGAGGATGAAATGACAACCCACTCCAGTATCCTTGCCTGGGGAATCCCATAGACAGAGGAGCCTGGCAGGCTACGGTCCAAGGGCTCGAAGAGTTGAACGTGACTCAGCAATTAAACCGCTACCACAATGTTTTATTATAGACATGCACCTACTTATATGAAAAATTAATATAGTCACCACATTGTATCTCAAGAAATAGTTAAAATAAGAAATATTTCACTAGATAAAATTTATATTAAGATGAGAGTGATACAGAACCTAAAGAACATCTTTTCATACATACAGATTTATTCAGAAATTTTCTCTCTGGAGATTTTTTAAATTAAACTAATACCTTGCTTAGATATGTGAGGACTTACAGATGAAGGATTAAATTTTAATGTTGAATTTAAATTATTGCTATATATTGTATATAGCAATATATACAGTTCAAAATCATTGGAATGATTTTCATTTGATAATAGAAAAGGTAATATATATTGGATGCTAAGTATATGCCAAGTGGACTTCTCTGGTGGCTTAGATGGTAAAGAATCTGTAAGGCAGGAGACCTGGTTTTGATCCCTGGGTTGGAAAGATCCCCTGGAGAAGGGAATGGCATCCCACTCCAATATTCTGGCCTAGAGAATCCCATGGACAGAGGAGCCTGGTGGACTACAGTCCACAGGTTCGAAAAGAGTCAGACACAGCCGAGTGACACACACATGTACATGCCAAATACCCTTCCAACCCCTGTATATGTTTCTCACCTTTAATCTTCACAGCAGCTCTTTGAGATAAGTACTACTATTGGCTCCATTTGTAGATAAGAGACTAGTAAGTGGAAGATCGAGGATAGCATTTAGGCCGCTGGCCAGGTACAGGCTTTGTGTACAGAACGGGTGCAGCAGAGAGCATTTAAAGAAGCAGGCATCTTCCCTAGCATCCAGTGGCGTCCTGTTAGTGCTCCTTGGTTGTGAGAGACAGAAAGTAACTTTGGCAACTCGAGCAGAAGGGGATTTACCGGAAGTTCGGTGACAAGCTTACAGAATCCATGGGCAGGGTGGCAAAGCAGGCTTGGATACACGTTGGAAACAGGGCAGATCTGAAGGGTCGGGGACGAGAATTCAAGAAAAGTTGGTGGGACGGGTGGCCTGTCAGGATAGCCCCGCACCTGGGATGTACCGATGCTAAACATTTGCAGCCTTTTCCCCTGTGACTTGGGACAGGAATTACGGGAAGAGTGTTCAACTGGGCTAGGGTGGCCCAGCTTGGATCAGGGAGGAGGGTGGAGGTCCAATCACTGTCTCAGGATTCTATCCAATAGAAAAGAGGTTACAACTATGAGACCCAGACTTCTGAAGTTTAAAATTAGCCTTACCACTTAATTAGTGGACAACATTGGTAATTTATTAATATTAATCTCTCTATGGCTCACTTTGGATATTTATAAAACAGGCGTAAGAATAGTATTGCTATCTTGGTATTTAAGGAGTAAACAAGTCAATACATGTGAAACTCAAGAGAGGGCATGACACACGGAAAGCCCAAGATAAATGTTTACTTTGATTATACATGAAATTAAGTGCTAACAGATATGTTATTTAGCAACTAAATAAAAGGCAAAGCTGGGTTTTTCCCCCCACCTTCCTCCACCTCTCAAAAAACTGTTAGGCCTTTGGATCAAAATAAAAATATGCCTCAGGAATGTAACAATACACTGGTAACATTGATCTTAATATTTTTCTATTTGTGTCTACAGTCTTTTATTTATAATAATTTTGCTTTCTCTGAACTTGTGAAGATTTTCATCTGGGTCCCCACACTGAGAATTGGTAAGTTTTTCAGTGATAAAAAATTAACAATGCCAGTAGGAACGTGAAAATATAAAGAGTACAACTGTCTCTGATGGACATATTGTATGAAGTTCTGTACTAAAAATGAAAACGACTCCTCTGTGTTCCTTTGGGCTGTTCTGAGACATGTATTTCTCAGAACAAAGTTCTGACAAGTCATAAAAGCTTCAATTTGGATTTATTTAGAAAAACACAAAAAAGGATATTCATGACTCTTAGAGAGTAAAAAGTAAAAAAGTAAAAATGAAGGGGTAGAAAAACCAACAAAAAGCAGAGGGAAAAGGAGGGTGGGACAAATCGGAAGATTAGGATTGATGTATGCTAGCTCTGCAGGGAAAGAATCAACCCGCAATGCAGGAGACCCCGGTTTGATTCCTGGGTCAGGAAGATCCTCTGGAGAAGGGATAGGCTACCCACTCGAGTATTCTTGGGCTTCCCTTGTGGCTCAGAAATGGTAAAGAATCTGCCTGCAATGCAGGAGACCTGGTATAGTGGGCAGAAGAGTATATACACTCTTCAGTTCAGTTCAGTTCAGTTCAGTCACTCAGTCGTGTCTGACTCTTTGCAACTCCATGAATCACAGCTCTCCAGGCCTCCCTCTCCATCACCAACTCCTGGAGTTCACTCAGACTCACATCCATCGAGTCAGTGATGCCATCCAGCCATCTCATCCTCNACCCACAGGACTGCACACCCAAAAAAGTGATTCACTATATGCAAAGTTTTAAACACATGTTTTAAGAAAGATAACCCAGAAAGTCCCAAACCTGTGAGGCTTTAATTTTTAAATGTGGAATTGCTTTATTCAAAATAAAACACATCTTTATTATGTGTTCTACAGATATATCAGCCTTGCTCCTATTTAAAAGGAGTGCGTTTACTCTTTTTGAAAAAATAAGTGTCAATTCTTTTTGTACTGTTTTTGTTTAGCTGATAAGGCATGTTCGGTCTTTTGCGACCCCGTGGACCGCAGCCCACCAGGCTCCTCTGCTCATGGGATTTCCCAGGTAAGAGCACCGGAGTGGGTGACCATTTCCTCCTCCAGGGACCTGGGAGGTTTTGGGTGACTCCTACTATCAACTAACTTCAAAAAGCGCCACACACAGTGAGTTAGGGGGACCTTGAAGTCTGAGCTCACCTCCTCAGGAGACGTTAAGAGGAGAAACAAAATACATTTTCCTTCCCCAGATGGACCGTTTTCTGTAAGTCAGAAACCAAACTCATCCAAGTGAAGTTAGCCAGACAGAGAAAGATGAGCATCAGGTGACATCACTTACATGTGGAATCCAAAACAAAACACAGGTGAGCTTGTTTACAAACACACAGACTTAGAAAACAAGCTTACGGTTATGAATGGGGAAGGAGATTTCTGGCCAGCCTAGTATGTTTGGAAAAGAGAATGAAAACACTGCGGCCTAACTTTTTAAATCACTATAGCACTTGCCAGGTTGGAAACACACATTTCCTATCCACCTATTCAAGTTGCATTTTGTACTGTTTGCGTGGTTGCATATTTTAAAGCAATAAACCACTCACTGTTTTTCTGGACAATCTCCTCATCTATGGCTCAGATGGTGAAGGATCTGCCTGCAATGTGGGAGACCCCCAGGTTCAATCCCTGGATTGGGAAGGTCCCCTGTAGAAAGGAACGGCAATCCACTCCAGTATTCTTGCCGGGAGAATCCCATGGACAGAGGAGCCTGGTGGGTCCCAGAGAGTCAGACCCGACTGAGCTACTAACACTGGTTATTGCCATCCCTCTAAGATTAACTACAAACACTGGAGGAAACACCAGAACCATAGGAGAATGCCTCACTGTGAGAAAAAAAAAAAACTTCCCAACCCCTAGATCTAGAAGCCGGAGACCATGTCTTTCCCAGGCATGGTGCACGAGGCTTGCGTGTGGACCAAGTCGGCGCGGCTCGAGCTGGTAAACTGTCCACAAGAGGCAGCATCTTCTCAAGGTCGTCCAAAGAGACACAACAGGAAAGCCACAAGAGGGAGTTAGAATCCCAGAAACGGCCCCTTTTCCGGGCTCCGGGATCTGAGATAATCTGCGCTGTTCAGAAGCACAGAGGCTTCCAGAAACAGGAGTCACCGAGACATGCAGTTCCTGCTGTGCGTGCCAGGGAGGAGGAGAGGGCTCGGGGCTGGAGTCCCAGTGGCTCTCTAATGCAGTCACGACGCAAGGAGGGGCCTTGCAGGGAGGAGGTTACGTTGCCCCCAGACTAAAAGAAAACAAAACGGAAATTCCTTAGCGTTAAAGGGGTGGGAGGTGAGCGCCAGGTCAGCAGTGAAGCTTCTTCAACTGGGGGCAGTTTGCCCGGCGGCTTCCTTCACCTGTGAGCCAGCATCATACGTGCTGAAAACGAGGAATTTGCTTTCTCTCTCCTTGAATGTGTTACCATAAACCTGCTTGCTGACTTTCCAAATCGGTCAGATTCCCCCAGAGCTTACTTACTCATTTGCTTCCTCAGTTACTAGCAACCCTGGGCACTCGTAATAAGGCACATTTATCCCACTACAATAATTCCCGACTGCTTTGAACATTCCTGATTTTTTAGCGCTTAAACTGTGTGGGGCAGACGGCTGGGGGCGGGGCTGTGTATCTGGAGGAAAAGGCACGGATCAGCTTTGTGACCTTGGAGGTCATTTAACCTGACGCCCGNTCCTCTGTCTTTTCTAAATCAGCTTGAACATCTGGAAGTTCAGGGTTCACATATTGCTGAAGCCTGGCTTGGAGAATTTTGAGCATTACTTTACTAGCGTGTGAGATGAGTGCAATTGTGCAGTAGTTTGAGCATTCTTTGGCGTTGCCTTTCTTTGGGATTGGAATGAAAACGAACCTTTTCCAGTCCTGTATCCACTGCTGAGTTTTCCAAATTTGCTGGCATATTGAGTGCAGCACTTTCACAGCATCATCTTTCAGGATTTGAAATAGCTCAAGTGGAATTGCGTCACCTCCACTAGCTTTGTTCATAGTGATGCTTCCTAAGGCCCACTTGACTTCACATTCCAGGATGTCTGGCTCCAGGTAAGTGATCACACTATCGTGATTATCTTGGTCATGAAGATCTTTTTTGTACACTCTTAGGTACTATTATTTTAGAGGTATAATTTTATTTTAAATTATAAAAGTATTCCATATTCACTGTAAGTTTTCAGAAAATACACAAAATTTTTTTCACCTAAAACTCCAGTCGTTCTGGGGCATCGTTTTGGAAGAGGGGTGAGGCAGTGAGGGAGCAGAGCGGTGACGACAGTCTAAATCTCTTAAACATCTCCAGGTAAAGCTTGTCAGTCAAAAGCCACTGGAGGGACTCCCTCGGTGGCTCAGCGGTTGAGAATCTGCCTGCCCATTCAAGATACACAGGTTCAGTCTCGGGTCCTGGAAGATCCCTCATGCCGCAGAACACCCAGGCCCGTTTCACAACTATTAATTCCGCCCTCTAGAGCCCACCAGCTGGAACTACTACCCCATGTGTCTGCAACCAGAGAAGCCACCGCAAGGAGAGGCCTGTGTGCAGCAACTAGAGAAGAGCCTGCAAGCAGCAACTAAGACCCAACGCAAAAAAAAAAAAGAAAAGAAAAAAAAACCCACTAGAAATACTGAAGAAGGAATTCATCGGGCCTGGACTCCACCTTAGGCTGTTCATGCTGATCATGCTCGGCCACCTTTCCAACGGACTCTGAACTCTGTGTTTAGTGCCTATGAAAACAACAACAGANAGAAAAAAAAACCCACTAGAAATACTGAAGAAGGAATTCATCGGGCCTGGACTCCACCTTAGGCTGTTCATGCTGATCATGCTCGGCCACCTTTCCAACGGACTCTGAACTCTGTGTTTAGTGCCTATGAAAACAACAACAGAAGGATAAGACCCCCTCCAGATCAGGGAACGTTGAAGATTGCACCTAGGTTACTCATCGCCTAAGAGAAAACATACACTAATCACTCCTTCCTCCAGACAGGCCATAAATTGTTCTGTATCTATCGAAGTGTAATCTCGGGTTTATTGATTATTGGCTATTTGTTTGACTGTTTGAGCACATGAGCACATAGCACGTGAATGATGGGGTTACTGGGATTGTATTTTCCTTGGTTTACGGGAGTCTCGAGGAATTTGGAGTGGTGGGTTCAGACAGGTACTCACGGGGTATAGAAGATTCTCACAAATGCTCGTTGGGGTCCTTGGCTAATAGGAGACTCTGCCTTGGGCCCGGTGGTGTAATAAACTGCACTCCACCATCTGCATTGTCCTTCTGAGTGAGTTTGTTTCCCGGAACGCGTGGCTACAACAATACAACTGTTGTCATATAACAGTTAGGTTTATAATCCTGCAGAGAGGGGCAATGCACACTCCAGGACCTGGGAGGGTCAAGGTTAAGAACGAGTTAGGAGGGTCTCGTTAGCATCTGGACTTGGGCTGGTTGACTGACGGGGAAGTAAAGGCTTGTTCTAGATTGAGGTCTGTCCTGAGGAAGGGGCAATTCCATGATTGGGGATTTTAAGTTTTACGTAGGAAGGTATAGTCATTCATGCGACTAGAAAAGGGAGGTGTTTGGACATTTCTGTGGTGCTTGGATGCCTTTATTTCTGGCTGTGTTTAGACACGATTATGGCATGGTCTAGTTAATGCCTTGTTCCATCATCAGAATGACTGTCTGATAATTGTAAACTCTTGTAAAATTGTTCATTTTCAATGGGGGAACACTACGGCCAGCTATCAGTGTCCAGCTATCAGTTGTTAGAGCTTTTTTTTTTTTTTTCCCTTTCTCCATCAATTGTTAATTTTGGATTCAGACTTGTGCTTGAGTTTCCTCATAGGGCTCTAGAAATCAAAGTGACAAAGAGTTATCAGAAACTATATGACAGACACACCCCTGTTTCTGTACAGTAATTGCCATGCAGCACTTTGAGAGTTTAGTTCAGCTCAGTTCAGTCGCTCAGTGCGTCTGACTCTTTGCGACCCCATGGACTGCAGTATGCCAGGCCTCCCTGTCCATCACCACCTCCAGAAGTTTACTCAAACTCATGTCCATTGAGTTATTGATGCCATCCAACCATCTCATCCTCTGTTGTCCCCTTCTCCTCCCGCCTTCAATCCTTCCCAGAATCAGGGTCTTTTCAAATGAGTCAGCTCTTCACATCAGGTGGCCAAAGTAATGGAGTTTCAGCTTCAGCATCAGTTCTTCCAATGAACACCCAGGACTGATCTCCTTTAGGACTGACTGATTGAATCGCCTTGCAGTCCAAGGGACTCTCAAGAGTCTTCTCCAACACCACAGTTCAAAAGCAGCAATTCTTTGGTGCTCAGCTTTCTTTAGGGTCCAACTCTCACATCCATACATGACTACTGGAAAAACCATAGCTTTGACTAGATGGGTCTTTGTTTGGCAAAGTGGTGTCTCTGCTTTTTAATATGCTGTCTAGGTTGGTCATAGCTTTTCTGCCAAGGAGCAAACGTCTTTTAATTTCATGGCTACAGTCACCATCTGCAGTGATTTTTGGAGCCCCCCCAAAATAAAGTCAGCCACTGTTTCTACCGTTTCCCCATGTATTTGCCATGAAGTGATGGGACCAGATGCCATGATCTTAGAGCTGCTGCTTCAAAAAAGGAATTGATCTCGAGGCAGTGCCATCACCAGAGCGAGGGTAAGGAGTGGGAGGGAGCTGCTGCCCTCCAGTGGCTTCCCCAGGAATTACATCGGTGACTATATCACTTTCACCACCGCCCCCCACCCCATGCTGAGACCCCCACGGAGTTCATCCAGGGGTTTCCTGAGGACTTTCAGGACCGACCGCAGGCAGGGCAGAACAGGAGGAAAGAAGATCTGCCTGGGAGCCAGAGGCAGTAAAATTTCAGATACTATTGTTAATGTGACCACGTCAGTACTCTTAAGCTTGGTGAAACCTGGAGAAACATGGATTATATGAACTGTAGGTTTTCAATGAGTAAATATTGCTTTTATAATCAAAGAAGGTAGATGTGTCTAATAGAATAATAAGAATTTGAACATTTATATCGAACTGAAAAACAACCATGCCACCTAGAAATGCAGAATAATTATTTAAAGATGAGGGGATTAGAAAACTTTTTAATATCGAGGGTTATGTAAATAAAGATTAAAATATTACTTAGGTTGGAGAGGATTTGAGAAACTTTAACCCTGGTGCATTGCTGGTGGGAATGTAAAATGTTGCAGTTACTGTGGAAAATAGTAAGACAGTGCCTCAAAAACTTAAACATAGAATTACCATATGATCCAGAAATTTCACTTGCAGGCACAAACCCCAAAGAATTGAAATCAGGGACTCGAACAGATACTTGTATACCCACATGCACAGCAGCGTTATTCACAATAGCCAAAAAGTAGAAACAAGACAAATGTCTATTGACAAATAAATGGATAAACAAAATGTATATACAAGCAATGGAATATTATTCGACCTTAAAAAGGAATGAAATTCTGAGACAAGCGACAAGATGGGTGAATTTTGAGGGCATTATGTCAAGTGGAAAACAGACACAAAGGAAAAATATATGGTTCCATTTATAAGAGATACCTAGAATAGACAAATTCATAGAGACAGAAAATCTAAAAGATGTTATAAGCAACTGGAGGAGAGGAGAATGGGGAGTTATTGTATAATGGGTATAGAGTTTCTATTTAGAGTGATGAAAAGTTCTGAAAATAGATACTGGTGATGGTTATACAACACTGTGAATGTACTTTTTGCGAATGAATTTTTTTTTTAGGCCACAGTGTGGAGCATGTGGAATCTTAGTTCCCCAGCCAAGGATTACACCCATGCCCCCTGCACTGAGTACAGAGGCTTAAGCCATCTGTTACCATCAGGGAAGTCCCTTATTGCCCCTGAATCGAACACTTAAAAACAGATAAAATGGTAACCTTCATGTCAAGCATATTTTACCACAATAAAAAACTTACATAAGTAAAATGAACTCATCATTTTATCTTTAAAGAAATATGAAACGTTCCTTTTGTCTGCATTTTAAGTCATCTTTTTTGAACTTTCATGAATTATTTTCATTACACACAAATACATTTTAAGGGCATTGCTATTATATACTTTAACGTAAGGTTATAATTTCATGGCCTTAGGCATAAATTCTTTGGATTTTTCCTATGGCCAGATGAAATCAAATTGAAGGCTGAGTTTTCCCACCCATCTTTTAGAGAAATAGCATCTTAAGGCTTTCCTTTTATTTCTTTATTTACCAGGTAGCTCTTGGTTTAGAGGATAAACTGAAAGTTACTGTAAATCAGCTATTCTCAACTAAATTAATAGTTTGGCTTGATTCGTGATTACTATATTCAACTTTGATTATAATTAGAGAAAGTAAAATGATTCTAAATAGAACTCTAAATAAAAACATATTAAAAATTGGTTCCCAAAATAGCTCCAGAGTCTAAAGTACTATTTTACTGCTATTGAAGTTTGAAGTTTTTCAAACACAAGGAAAGTGGTGTATAGGGCAACCTGTGAAGCTTTAGAGTTCAGATCGGAAGATCTGAGTCCCAACTTACTCAGAACGCGGTAAATGAGCAGTAAGTATGTGCTGAATGAGAGGATGATAAGTGAAGGTCACTTCCTCTCTCTGAACCTCAGTTTTCTCAACTGTGTAAGAAAGGGTGTGTGTGCTCAGTTGCGTCTGACTCTTTGCAACCCCATGGACTGCAGCCCACAGGCTCCTCTGTCCATGGAATTTTCCAGGTAAAAATACTGGAGTGGATTGCCATGTCCTAGTCCAGGGGATCTTCCTGACCCAGGCATCGAACCCTCATCTCTTGAGTTTCTTGAGTCTCTGGCATTGGCAGGTGGATTCTTCACCACTGCACCACCCGGGAAGCCTCAAAGAAGAAAGGAATTGGATGAAACTGAGTGGGTCTCAGCCCTGGTGGCACATCATTAGAATCACCTGGGAAGTTTTTAAAACTACTGATGGTACCAGCTTGCAAAGGAATGCCTTCTGGTACCTGCTACTATGGGGATGAAACTTGAAGACGTGATGCTAAGTGAACTAAGCCAGATACAAAAGGACAAATCTTGCATGAGTCCACCTGTGTGAGATACCTATCACAGTCAGATTCATAAAGACTGCAAGTAGGATGGTGAGTACTAGGAACTGGGAGGAAGAGCGAACCGGGAGCTGTCTCTTATACACATCTAGATGTGTATAAGAGACAGCTTCAGTTCAGTTCAGTTCAGTTCAGTCACTCAGTCGTGTCTGACTCTTTGCAACNAAAACCATTTTCCTTATGACATTGTGTTATGAATATTAGTGTCTTTTAATGTTAAGAACAATACCAATAGCCTACACATATCAAGTGGTTTTGTTGTGCTGTGCATGATAGAAGTTCATTATGTGTATTCCCTCATTTGATTTTGATAACCACTATCATATCATTTATCAGTTTCATTTCCAGAGCAGTTTAAATGAGTTGTCTAAGGTCATTTTGTACGTTGTGGATTCAAATTGTATATGATCTTGAAATTTGATCCAGAGTTCATTCATGCAGGTACTTATAAAACAAAAATCTTTATGAGAAATATATTTTTCTACCAAGTTCTATTATTGATCTTGGGAAATACAGTTGAAGGAACAGATTTATGAGTGTGATGTCATGGGTTGGCTCTGTCATTTGTTCTGCACAAGTAGTGGCAGCTCTGTCAGGAGTGGGGATAGTAATAGCAAAAAAAAAAAAAAAGAAAGAAGGACCAACTCTGATGGAATGATAGCAAGACAAAGAAAGTAAGGAAACTGTCATTATGAAACATCTATGACCATTTTTCACACATCCTATGTCATTTAATGTTCTTGCTAATTCTGTGGGACACAGGCAATACACGATCCTCTTTATTATAGCTGGGGCAAAGTTAACTGAAACTTTCAGAAATTAGATCTTCCAAATGGAGGCCATCCACCCAATGACGGAATGTGGACTGAAACTCAGATGTTAGAGGAGACAGGAAAAGACTTTGCAATAGACATGTGAACACTTAAAGCCATTGTCACCTCTCTCCTTCTTCCTCTCTCTCTCATTCTTTTCTCTCTCTTGAGCTCTCCAGTTGCTGCTCCAAGTTTTCCTACACTGGTCTGCATCCTTAAGATGAAAGAAAATATGAATCAGTTTTATGAAAAACATGAATCAGTTTTAGTACTGTATGAAAGCATTGCAAATATCAACACCAGCTTTAGCCATCTCACTATCATAAGAAATACTTCAGTCAGTTCAGTTCAGTTCAGTCGCTCAGTCGTGTCCGACTCTCTGCGACCCCATGAATCACAGCACGCCAGGCTTCCCTGTCCATCACCAACTCCCGGAGTTCCCTCAAACTCAAGTCCATCATGTCAGTGATGCCATCCAGACATCTCATCCTCTGTCGTCCCCTTCTCCTCCTGCCCCCAATCCCTCCCAGCATCAGAGTCTTTTCCAGTGAGTCAACTCTTCGCATGAGGTGGCCAAAGTACTGGAGTCTCAAAATGACTGATATAGTTCAAAAGAGACCTCTTTCTTGGTGTCACATTCCATAAGATTCATCTAGTATAATTTCAATTGTCCAGCAATCAGATGAAGGACACTGTCTTATTATATATTCTATAGGCATGCCATCTTATTATTTATTCTGTGGATATCTCCAGCTAGATGTGGAAAAGGAAACTGAAAGCAATTGAGCATCATTTCATTTTTCTGTTTTGGTAGCTCTAAATATAAAAATCAAGATTGCTACTGGACATGGGTTTGGGTGAACTCTGGGAGTTGGTGATGGACAGAAAGGCCTGGCCTGCTGCGGTTCATGTGGTTGCAAAGAGTTGGACATGACTGAGCGACTGAACTGAACAGAACTGAACTGTAGTTTTATGGGACTCTTCTGTACAAGGACTTCATTATAAGAAGTAAAATAGTGCCTGGAAAAAAAAGCAAAACCATTATGTTATCCTGAATCTGGGTACATGCTATCTGTTGAGCAAGTATGGGAAAGATTTAAAAGGATGGGAGACTTAGAATAGCAATGTATTTGGGCTTCTATGTGACGCAGTTGATGATTTTCTTCAATATTCCTCAATAAGCTTTTATTGCAGGTGTTGTTAGTTTCTATCCAATAACTTCTTATCACTTTCTTCCTTTATAACAAAATCCTGATTTTATTGAAAAAAATCATATTCTTTCTCCAACCATGATCTGGCATGATTAGGTGATACAATTATGGCTAGTGTGTTCTGAGTGGTGATTCTTTAAGGTGTCTCCTGATGATGAAATATGTAGAAGAAACAGCTCCCCACTTTTTGTTTGGTTGCTTAAAATTATTGTACCCACCTCACTAACATGGAGATGTTTTCCAATATATTGAGGATAGCAGAAAGGAAGTATGGAAATGATTTGGATCCTCGACGTGGCTGACCTACTGATTTAACCAACTCTAGTTGTGCTCCTGAAATTAGGATTATGTTATTATTATGTAATTTGGGGATTTTTCCTTACTTTCTCTCTGCTTTCCCACCTAACTTCACAGCTCATTCCTTAGAATATGATAAACTATGTCAAGACTTCACATTTGTGACAGTGTGCAGATTGTTTCAGGGCTTCCCAGATGGCACTAGTGGTAAAGAACCCTCCTGCCAATTCAGGAGACATAAGAGATGCAGGTTCAATCCCCTGAAAGAGGGCATGGCAACCCACTCCAGTATTCTTGACTGGAGAATCCCATGGACAGAGGAGCCTGGCAGGGTACAGTCCGTAGGGTCTCAAAGAGTTGGGCCCAACTGAAGCAACTTAGCATGCATGCACACACACAGTTTGTTTCAATTGTCATTCTAGTATCATTTTTATTAAACGTTTATAGAGTGATATGATAATGTCAGGTAACAGATACTAAGTAAATAATCATTTTCATCACTTAATATTGTCAGCATGGCATCTAAGCAAAATTAGAATTTGGCTACAGCTTCAGGTATATTTTGTTGCTACCCATGTCTTTCCTGTTATTTCTTCTACTTTTGCTTAAGTTTCTACCAGATGCTTGGATATTGATAAATAGTAATTGTATGTGTTCTATGTTTGAGTTTATCAGGTCACACAATGAAATGAAGGTTTTATTGCATTTATGTTTCAGAGTTTAATCACAGTGTATTTACTCCTGCAAGTGCAGAGAAAAGTTCCTTTTCTCTCACTAAATGTTCTAGTGTGCTTTTTTTTAATCATTATTGTGAATTTTGAGGCACATTGACTAAAACATGATACTGATTTCTCCCTACTATATGGTATAAATTAATACCTTTTCAGATATTTTTGTGTGTCTTTGAACGCTTTGAAAATTTCTACATGACTGAAATTGACAAACAATATGGATCAACTTTCTTTGTAATAATAACGTGCATATTGCTCAGATTTTCACATGAAAATGAAGAAAGCTGGTGGAATGGGTCACTGGTGAAATACTTAGCTTTTTAATGACATATATTAGACTCTCTATGATTATCAACACTGTACTGTTGTCTCATTAGTCACTTTTTAGTGGCTGAACTAAATGATTTGTTTTGACTGTCTCATTGTTTGGAAGAAAAGCTATTGCAGAAGTTTTATGTCTGTTTTTGGTCTTGTTAAACTAGAAAGGGCATAGTCCTGTCTCAAAGGCTTTTCCTGAAAGACTTACAAGTCAGAGCTCAGTGTCTGAGTTTGTTTCCAAACTTAAATTTCTCAGGTTTCAGAGAGACAGACTTCTATTAGGCCACCGGGCTAGTGAAGCAATGTTTAGATATTATTTCAATCAAAGAACTGTGTTCCATTACCCTAGGATCTATGTCAAGCTGTGGATTAGGTTAAAAAACCAACAAAAGCTCCTGGTGGTTGAAAGATTATAAGTATTTTGCTACATTACTGCATTGCAGGCATGAGCACGTTCTTTCAGCATTTTCGAGTTTCACAACGTTACAATTAATTAATTGTGTCTATCTAGCTAAAACACTAGTCAGAGTTACTGTCTGCACTTTTAATAAATCCTTTGAATTCCCTTGATCTTTCTTTTTTCTTATCCTCTCTGTGTACTGTAGCAAAACTTTCCCAAACCCATAAAACTTTGATTAATGGAATGAAGAATTGGATTGGTGATACCTGTTTTCATTATTCTCCCATGCTTCTCTGACCTTGGGGTCACTTTCTAAGTGTTCCTCAGCCTTTTACAAAAACTGATAATTAAAAAAAAAAACTGAAATTTATGTAAAGCATGACCATCCTTGCTGTTACTAAGTTCTTTATCCACAAATGCATGCAATAGCCATTTACTATACACATTTATATATAGTGTTTCTATTCTAGTAATGTCCCTTCATTTTCTTCACTCTTTCTTCCTTTTGCTCCCCAACCATTTGCATGCTTACATGCAAGGTAGAAAATAGAGTGTGGAAAAAAAAAAGTTTATCATTTGAAAGTATTTTTCACTGTCACCTTTGGGTAGCACTTCATGATTTTTTGCATGAAATCCAGAACTATTCATTGATTCTAAAACCGTCTACTAATTAATGAAAATGAACTGCCTCACTCTGCTTCAGTTTCTGATATCTAGATTTAACTATGTTTTTATCCTCAACTTTCTATGCCAGTAACCTGACTTTTTCCTTTTTTTTCCCATTCAGAATTCAAGGTAAAACATCTTTAATTTCGAGGTTTCCTTCTCCCTCCGTAGTCTCTCTTTCTCTTATAGGGAAATATAGTAAAGAAGCAAAGCTGCTACTATGAACGTGTTTACATCCTCGACCCTAGGAGAACTCAGTGTCTCCCAGCTGTGTGAAGTGTATTTCTTAGTAGGGAGCCTGGTCCCACTTTTACGTGGTCATGGTGGTGTAAGCAACTATCATGTTTGGATTCAAAGGTGGCCCAAGATAGTGTCCTGGGGACATGTTCTTAGAATGAAGTACAGCCCAATTCTGTCCATATGCTGCCAGGTGGGAACAGGGTTGGGTGCCCTGCTGAGAGTGATGTGCTTTGTGAATAGAATCTAGTAGGGGTGTCCAGTCAGAGTATCAAGCCAGGCCTCTTTCCCTTGTGTTTTAGGATATCTAAAGTAAAATGCAGAAAGTGGCATCTTCCCCTTCTCACAGCTTAGGTGAACCCTTTTGGTGATGTGAGAATCTATCTTATTTATGCTGTGGTGTGGAGATAAAGATACTGTAATCAAGGTCATAATAACTTTTATGCTCAGTATAGTGCTTCCTAAAAAAACTTTTTTTTAATTAACTTTTAATTTTATGTTGGGGTATAGTTGTTAGTTTCAGGTGTACAGCAAAGTAGTTCAGTTATACATACCCACTTCAGATCTAGGGATACCTACAGACTGAAAGTGAGAGGATGGAAAGAAGTATTCCATGCTAATGGAAATCAAAAGAGCAAGCACCAGGGTAGCAGTACACATCTCAGACAAAAAAGGGAATATTAATTTAGCAGAATTCAGTTCATTTTCTTCTCTAGAAAATAATGAAAAAAAAAACTATTCATGAGTGATTATTGATTGAGAGTGTCAGCTAAATAGATAGACTTCTTAAAAATTTGAATTGCCTAACAATAGCATGAATTATTTAGCTTCTAAGTGTATTTGATTCTGAAAATAGAAGTTTTTGTTTTTTTTTTTGTCTAAAACAGGGCAGACAGTACATAAATAATGTACTTATTTATAGTATATTTAGTTAACTTTAAATCTATGGTGAATTTTGTGCACTAATGGTGAGATAATAAAGCATCATATTTTGCTAAGTAGAAGACCCAATTTAACAGTTATATTTTACAGAAACAGCTTGTCTTCCTCCTTTTTGTAGTTTTGCATTTAGCTAGACAGATTGTTCACTAAGATTCAACACCTAAAGAATGCATTTTTTTATATTGTTCAAAGCTGACCTCTGCTTTTAGAAAAGTTTATCTGCACTTTTTCATCTGTTTAGAAACATACATTTTTGGTTAAGAGATGGAAGACAATCTTTCTTTGTCTTTTTTTTCTCCTGAGCTAGGGAGGTTGAGATAAAAAAGAATGACTGCTTTAAAAGTCACACATGGCTGTAATTTAAGATTTTTTTCCTCTCATTGTCCGTAACAGTTGAAAGAAACCTTCAATGAAAGTTTATTAACTAGGCCAATGCCTGAGGCAATAAAGGTTCATTTATTACCAGTTTCTTGGCTGTTTTTCTTCTTCTATTTTTCGGTTAAACTCATAGCGTAAGATAATACTTCACAAAATTAAACCTTTGACCTTCTGTAGAGTTAAGTCTCCTTTGATTAGATAAAGTAACAATTTATGGTCCAGCATGAGGTTGCACATGAAATGAATAATGCAATAGACTCCGTGTGGACTGAGAATCTATTGCTTTTGAAAAGATGAATGCTGTTTAAAGGGGGGAAAGTCCGCTTAAGTGTGTTGTCTTTATTCAATATGCACTTTAGCAATATTTCAAAAAGCTTTACTTCCAAGATAAAGTTATGTTTGAATTTTCTAATTCTCAGAAGGAAGATGTATGGCAAAAATACTGCAAAAAGCTTTGTAATTCTTTGTAAAACTGTCTTATGAGTGATTAGGCCACACACTCCAGGTATTAACAAAGGCTGAATTATAAAATAAATAATTGCATGAGAAAAATGACCATTGCTTTTACAAATGGAGTTCTATAATGATGGAACAATTAACATAATATAATTTGGAATAACTTGATAAGGTACTATTAACATAACTTAAATTGATATTTGATAACTTTTACCACCAAGAAGTGTGAGAAGAACACTCTATAATTATAGTAATATTAGACTAGATCCTTTATTTTTAAACTAACCCATAGGAGTTCAGTTTCTGTTTATTATGAAAAAGTAACTTTTGTGAATAACACTAATGTTTTAAATTTTGTTTTGCTTAAGGTATGTTATAAATTTGAAATGCCATATGTATTGCCAGATGAGTGATTAGATATAATTTTCCAGATATTTCTTTCATTTTTCCATGTGTTCTTTTCAAAATTGTTTGGGTAAATTGAGAAAAGTCTCAAATCCATCAGTGAAAATATTTTATTGGAATTGCCTAACGACTCCACAGCTGGACTATAAAGAAAGCTGAGCGCCAAAGAATTGATGCTTTTGAACTGTGGTGTTAGAGAAGACTCTTGAGAGTCCCTTGGACTGCAAGGAGATCCAACCAGTCCATCCTAAAGGAGATCAGTCCTGAATATTCATTGGAGGGACTGATGCTGAAGTTGAAACTTCGATAGTTTGGCCCCCTGATGGGAAGAACTGACTGATTGGAAAAGTCCCTGATGCTGGGAAAGATTGAAGGCAGGAGGAGAGGAGGATGACAGAGGATGAGATCGTTGGATGGCATCACTAACGTGATGGACATGAGTTTGAGTAGGTCCTGGGAGTTGGTGATGGACAGGGAGCCCTGGTGTGCTGCAGTCCATTGGGTTGCAAAGAGTCAGACACAACTGAGTGGCTGAACTGAGTGACTCCAGAATAGATACATATGATTTCAGACTCAAATTTGACATTTATTTCTTTCTTCAGCTTCATGGAAGTACAGAAATGTGTACACAGGACAGGCCCATGTTTCATATGAAGCTGTTATGGTTAGCTGTTTGTTTAAATTACTAATTGATATGCAGAAGTTGGATGCTTGAGAGAAGTGTTTTAGTTTCAGTTTGGTTCTTTTTCAATTAGCTTAAATTATTTAAGGTGAATAAATCTCCTGCAGTGATTTAGTTTCTTTTAATAGAATCTCATGGTACAACATAAATTAGGTCAAGAGAAGCCATTGGATCAGTCCAATGACAAACATCACTCATAAATGAAGAGATGTAAGGAAAATGGAACATTTGCTCTAAATTATTATTGTTTTGAAATAAAGTGAAATGTTTTATTGGAATGTACAAAAGACTTGCATTTCTTGCCATGTTAGAAATTAGATATCTCTTTCTGTTGTAATGATTTTTGCAGCAAAAAAGCAAAAAGAGAGAAAGAAGTGAATAATGTAATGCCAACTGTTGGTAATTTTCCTCAACATCCACTTGCTCTTTTCCTAGGTGAGCTGGATTGATACTAATCAAACCTCAAAGGAGAAATCATTTTGAACATCGGTTCAGTTCAGTTCACTGCTCCTCTTTCGTCCCCTTCTCCTCCTGCCCCCAACCCCTCCCAGCATCAGAGTCTTTTCCAATGAGTCAACTCTTCGCATGAGGTAGCCAAAGTACTGGAGTTTCAGTTTTGGCATCATTCTTTCCAAAGAAATCCCAGGGCTGATCTTCAGAGTGGACTGGTTGGATCTCCTTGCAGTCCAAGGTACTCAAGAGTCTTCTCCAGCACCACAGTTCAAAAACATCAATTTTGAACATAGACAGCATTTATTTCTTGAACAATAAAGTACAAGATTGTCTCAAAATCATACATTATAAGTAACTGATCTAAATTACACCAAGAAAATTAAATATCATGACTATGACTACAAAAGCATGCCATGATAAAGGCTTCCCACCACCCTCTAGAGAAGGATGAATAATTTGAAGTTATGATTGAAGAGCTATATTTTTTTAATCTTCCTTGTCACATGGAAGTATCTATTTTTTCTGAATTAATCAGGATTATTCTTTTCCATCATCCAGCTTTAAAGCAGCAACCAAACCCCTACTTTTCCAAACACTACAGTTGAGCTATCACCATTCATATTTTTCTTGAAATCATACAGGAAAAATACATTACTTATAGGCTGAATATGGAGATTCAATGAAATGATGGAATAAATATAAGAACCTAATGACAAAAATGTGAAGAATATATTGCTTCAAATAGTCTTTCCATTCTTATCCTATTGTTATTCAGTGTGTGCTTAGTTGCTTCAGTCGGATCTGACTCTGCGACCCTATGGACCATGGCCTGCCAAGCTCCTCTGTCCATGGGATTCTCCAGGCAAGAATACTGGAGTGGGTTGCCATTTCCTTCTTTATTGTTATTCCATGAACATGGCTATATACTGTTCTTAACTCAGATCCTGACTTCTATTTAGAAAGTGTATATGTGTCATTTACATTATATATAATATATAATTTATATACATTTATATATATATATTTGTTGTTGTGTATATATATATATATATATATATATATAAGTAGTGTCTGACTCTTTTGCATCCCCATGTGCTTTAGCCTGCCAAGCTCTTCTGTCCATGGGATCCCAGGAAAGAATATGGGGGTGGGTTGCTCTTTCCTTCTACAGGATATTTTCCTGACCCAGGGATCCAATGTACACTTCCTGTGTTGCAGGTGATTCTTTACTACTGAGCCACCAGGGAAGCCCATCTATATATCTATCACTTCAGTTCAGTTCAGTTCAGTCACTCAGTTGTGTCTGACTCTTTGTGACCCCATGAATAGCAGCACATCAGGCCTCTGTGTTTGTGTGTGTGTGTGTATGTGTATAAAATGATGCATTTATATATGTGTGTAAAGTAATATATATATATGTATTTTTTGAGTCTTTTACTTTTAAAAGGTTTATATTACTGCATCAAAAAAACTTTACGATTACATTGTCTCCAGTTATTTATCTCATTGGATAACTCCCACAGACAAGACTTACCTGTCAAAGCAATCACATCTCTTATAACTTTTTCTCATCTCCTCCTCTCTTCATCAACAATCATACACTGACAGAGCCCTGCATGTTACCATGATTCTAGAAAAAGAAAAAAAGAGAGATTTATTGACGTATCAAAGGATTTAGCAGAGGATTTACATGGTGTTGAGAAAAGCAGAAAACAAGTGGAAAGATTATCCTTAGACTAAAGTGCCAATGAGGCGACCCTTTGACAGGAAGTTAAATTTATGACACTGTTTTCTCTTTTCACTTATTACCTGCCTGAACTGTTACCAATATATTGATAAGTGGCCTCTTATAAAAACATCCTTTCAGAATGTTAATATTGTCAGTTACTCTCAGGTTGGTAAGAGCCACCTGCTTGGGGTCAATGTTTTTGTAATTTGGTTTGATGAGTCATGTAGGTAGTAAGAAGTATTAGGCCATAGACAAATGTGAGAACTAATGCCCAGTTTAGTGGAGAATGGAATAATGAAATAAGAGCAATTTATTGACAATTCAAGACAAAGATTACCTCTTTTTTTTTAATTTGTTAGTTGTTCTGTATTCAAGATATAGAGAGGAAAATAATTTATTTGCTTTTCTTCTATTTCTTGCTACTCTGTATTTAAAATATAAGACTCAGGTTAATGTTATAAACAATATATTTCATCAGTAGTACAAGGTTAAAAGTTTTATGCACAAAGTTGAATGTCAATTCTAAAGGTTGAAAGTCAATCCTAAAGTAAATCAACCCTGAATATTCATTCAAAGGACTGATACTGAAGCTCCAATACTTTGGCCCCCCTAATAAAGAGCCGACTCATTGTAAAAGACCCTGGTGCAGAAAAGATTGAGAACAAGAGGAGAAGGGGTAACTGAAGATGAGATGATTGGGATGGTGTCACCGACTCAATGAATATGAGTTTAAGCAAACTCCAGGAGATTGTGAGGACGGGGAAGCCTGGTGTGCTACAGTCCATGGGGTCACAGAGTTGGACATGACTTAGTGACTGAACAAAAAGAAAGTTGAATGATCATTGTTTTCACGACAAATAGATTCTAAAATTTATAAAATGGAATCATAAATGGACATTCATATCAAGTTGTTAAGTGAGGTTAACTTTTGATATTATCTGTGTGTCTGTAACTTTGACTTCCTGTGGAATCCATAAGCTACTTAAGCAAACAGCTTTCATTTTCCTTCAATGATTCCATTATTTACTGTATTCTGTAATTTTTTTTTTTTTTACATTTATGGACAGAGTCAGTGTGGGTAGTACTGAAGATGGAGTTAGGGGAATTGGGATTACTCTATCATTATTTAATGGTGTAACTTTATAGAAATGATTAACCTAGGTGCCCCTAAATTGCATCATCAGTAAAATAAAAGAGTTGCAGTAGATAAAGTCTTTCTCTTCTCTGCGTGTGACAAGTCCAGATTCCAAGTGTCTGTTAAATATTTTTCTAAAGGTGGTGATGTTAACAGATGGAGAGAAGTAAAAGTTTTATATTCAAAACATTGTGTCAGGTTTAACTTCCAAAAATTGCATATTTTCTTATTTTAAATCATAGTAATTTAAACATTTGAATCAATTCTGTTTCAGCCTGATTCTATGGGTTAGTGTTTAGAAGTTGANGATGTTAACAGATGGAGAGAAGTAAAAGTTTTATATTCAAAACATTGTGTCAGGTTTAACTTCCAAAAATTGCATATTTTCTTATTTTAAATCATAGTAATTTAAACATTTGAATCAATTCTGTTTCAGCCTGATTCTATGGGTTAGTGTTTAGAAGTTGAATGTTTCAAAAACTTCCATGAAAATTTCTCAGTGATTTTTACATGTGGCCAAAGGACATCCCCATGGGATTCACTCCCTCTGACTTCACTACTGCTGTCACTTTGTAAACTCTGTGAGGCTGCAGATTGCAAGCTAATCAGTAAAGAAAGCTAAACTTGATGTATAGTTGATTTACTAGTCATTCTCAAGATTATAATACACTTCATATATATTTCTCCAAATTAGTAGATTTTTTGTTGTTAATCCAAATGTTTAAAAATCTAATTTAACCAATTGAAAACTGGAAACTGGTATAGTGACTGTTTACATTAACAGTCTNTCTTCACAGTCCAACTTTCACATCCATACATGGCCACTGGAAAAACCATAGCCTTGACTAGACGGACCTTTGTGGGCAAAGTAATGTTTCTGCTTTTTAGTATGCTATCTAGGTTGGTCATAACTTTCCTTCCAAGGAGTAAGCGTCTTTTAATTTCATGGCTGCAATCACCATCCGCAGTGATTTTGGAGCCCCCAAAAATAACGTCAGCCACTATTTCCCCTTTCCCCATCTATCTGCCCTGAAGTAATGGGACCGGATGCCATAATCTTAGTTTTCTGAATGTTGAGCTTTAAGCCAACTTTTTCACTCTCTAAGGGAGACAATATATACATACACACATATATATAGGGCCCACTTACAAGTAATGGTAACAGTTTCTAGAAATGAGATTTTGTATTGATACAATCATGATCATCAAAAGTAAGACAGAAACTGAATTGTGATTATGTAACCAAATGTAAATCTACCTGTTAGAACATGAGGAAAACGATACATTTTCCACATCTAAAAACTCTATTACAAGGGTGGGTAATTTATCCTCCTGCAATGAGTTCAGACGTAGCATCCACAGGTCCATTACTGTGATATATTTCAGTTTTCAATAACATGTGGTTTCCTTTTTAAATCAAAACTTTTCATTTGACCTCATTTTCATGTATAAACATGTGTACATCTATTTGGGCTAAAGTTTTTAGAAAGGTAGGAAGAAGAATACCATTAGAAACTACATCCAAAAGGTTAGAAAATTCTAACTCAGAAAAGAAAAATTTACCAGTCCAGTGCCTATAACTTGTCTATGATTGAGGTCTATTCTGACTTTGTCACAGCTAACTAAATTTATGGTACAGGGCATTTATTAAACTGCTTATTACTTCCACTGGTGAGTCTTTCAGCTAGTGGAATTTTAAAAGACATGTAACCTGAAGGATTTGCTTAATTATATTCTATGTTTGATTTTAATGGAGAAACCAGTCATTACAGCGCAGTAAGCCATGAGATAGAAATAACCATCCTTTAGAGGAAAGCTGGCACCCTTTTATGTTTAACTTGGTAATTTTCTGACAGCCATGCCACTTTCTGCCTCTGTTGCTTTTCATTAATTTTGAAGAAATTTCCTTACTATTGGTGGACAGCGTGAGGATGAAAACTTCTCACCTCATGGGAACATCGAGAGTACTTTATTTAGCCTTTCCACCAAGATCTCACCCCCGCCCCCAACTCGGATGAATGAATTCACAAATTGAAATGCACATGCTTTTTCTGAAAGAAAAAAAAATTAAAAGAAAACAAACCAACTCTCCAATTTAGTCAGTTGGAATGAAAATGATTGCTCTTCCTGTTTCTTAATACTTGCTCAGAGGCTCAGTTGTGTCCAACTCTTTGTGACCCCATGGACTATTTCTCACCAGGCTCCTCTGTCCGTGGGATTTCTTAATATATCATCCTAAACTTCTGTTACAACCAGTGTCCTAACAATCTCCTCGATGTTCAATTGAATATAAAATCATAAAGACACACGTGATCCAAAAGAACAGTTAAACACATTGCCCTCCACATCTTCTACTTTAAAAAGACATTAAAGCTTAACGTTATATACATAGCTGACAGATTCTATACCTAGTCATCAGTTGCTATTTTGCAAAAGTAAAGCCACTGGCATGGCATATAACATTTCTTCTTGTTCCACTGCAGCAACTGTTGAGAAGCTTTTCCTATCCCTGTATTTGCTTCCAGCACTGCACACATTTTCTTCTCAGGCTTAAAAATAAATGTCAAGTTCCTGATCTTTTGTTAAAGATTCATTGCCAAAGATGGTTTCACAGCAGGAGCCTTCCTAGGGAAAGAGTTGGCTCACATTCCTGCTAAGAATGTAACCTGGAATGATGGAAAAATAATTATAATCAATGTCATAGAGCATATGGGTTTCCACCCAGACATCTGCCAAATAGGACCCGCACTAATCTTTTCCATCCACTATCAGTCGGTTGACTCTAGCACATAAATTCCTCATATTTGGGTAAATGAAAGCCCAAAGCTCACACATATTTCTCCTGTATCTGAGAGGTTTCTGAAAGAAACCAGTAAAATGCCTTGCATTTCTTAAGCTTAGTTTCATAAAACTATAGTTATTGTGTTTTTGTGTCTCTAAATATAGAACTGCTTTATTTCTACTTCATCCTTCATCTTGGGTGATCCATGAGGTCAGTCCACAGATAGTGAAAGAACTGGGGAGATATATATACACACACATTTTAAAAGCATTGTTCTTGGGAATGGGATGAATTGGGAGATTGAGATTGACACACACACTATTGATATTATGTATATGGGCTTTGCTGGGGGGGTTCAGATGGTAAAGAATCTGTCTGCAGTGCAGGAGACAGGGGTTAGATCCCTGGATTGGGAAGATCCCCTGGAGAAGGGAGTGGCTACCCACTCCAGTGGGTCCTGGAGAGTTCCATGGACAGAGGAACCTGGTGAGGTATAGTCCATGGGGTCGCAAAGAGTTGGACACAACTGAGCGACTAACACCTTCACTTTCACCTACAGTAGATAACTAACGAGAACCTACTATTCCCTTGTAGCTCAGTCGGGAAAGAATCTGCCTGCAATGCTGGAGACCAGGGTTCGATTCCTGGGTAGGGAAAATCCCCTGGAGAAGGAAATGGCAACCCACCCCGGTATTCTTGCCTGGAGAACCCCATGGACAGAGGAGCCAGGCAGGCTACAGTCCACAGTGTCGCAAGAGTCGGACACGACTTAGCAACTAAACCACCACCACCACTACATAATTCAGGGAACCCTCCTCAGTGGACTGCGGTGACCTAAATGGGGTGGGGAATCCAAAAAAAGAGGAGATATAGGTATTGCTGATGCACTTTGCTGTGTAGTAGACACTAACACAACACTGTAAAGCAACTATTATCCAGTAAAAATTAATTAAAAAAATAAAATAAAAGCATTGTACATGTTGATGTGTGTTTCAGCTGGATACACCCCAACAGTACATGTTGTTTCTAAAAGGGAGCTAATGCTGAGCTGATTAAATAGAAGCAGAAACACCTGGTGCGTATCATTATGGAATAAGGTCCTGGGTGATTTAATTAAGATCTTTATTGTTATTTTTCCACTGAGCTTATATTTCACTCTACCATCCACCCTGCTTTGCTTCTCTCAGGATATGTGCCAGGTGGTATACAGTTCTTTTAGGAGAGAATTTTTTTTTTTTTTTGTCTATGGAAACTCAGAACACAAGGAAATCAGATTTTAATTTTCCTTACAAGCTTCTGTGTTTCAAACATTGGAAGGCTTAGAACAATTTGACTCTTTCCTACACAGCGGAGAGAGAAAATCCAGCCTCTCTTAAACTAGCACTCTTTTATTTTCTAAGCATAAATGAATAAACATAATAAGTATGTTGTATGCTTTCTTGTTACACAAAGCAGAGTAGACAAAAGGGGGACATTCCAATTAAATATTGGTAGCTTTTGTTTCCAATATTTAGGGCATTTTAAGCAAAGAGAAAAATGAATTGAAAATGAGGTTGCTGTTTGCCATTATGGTGCTCCCTTCACAGATCGAGCACTTAATTACAATAAATCGGGTGCCTCTTCTCTGTCCTAAGGCCCCTCCGTCCCTACTGAGACATTCAATACAACTGTCTCAGTGTTAGTCACACTCTAAAATGAAGATTTCTAGACAGTAGTTGCATATTAATATTGTGAGTCCCCCCAGTCACACAACTCAGCTCTAGGTCTGACTGCTAAAGCTGTAAAGATGAAATGACTTTTTCCCCCCACGCAGCGGTGTCATCTTTCAGGAAGACTTACATCTCACTTATTTTTCCCCCAGCATACATCTGTAAAACCTTACCAAAACTCCAAGATGCCCCATATCCTTGAAATCAGCTGGGTACAAGTATTAGCCATAAAAAAAGATGAAATCATGCCATTTGCAGGAACATGGATGGACCCAGAGAAGTAAAGGTGAAGTGAGTCAGACAGAGACAAATACCATAGGATGTCACTTATATGCACAACCTAAAATATGGCACAAATGAACATAGTTGTGAAACAGAAACACACTCCCAGACACAGAGAACAGACTTGTGGTTGCCAAGGGAGGGACAGGGAGGGAAGGACTGAGAGTCTGGGATTAGCAGATGCGAACTACTGTGTATGGGATGGGAAAACAAGATCCTGCTATACAGCACAAGGAACTAAACTTAACATCCTGTGATAGACCATAATGAAAAAGAATGTATATATACGTGTATATATATCTGAGCCACTTTTCTGCAGAAGTTAACATTGTAAATCAATTATGCTTCAATAAAATTTTTTAAAAATCAGCTGGTTGCAATCCTGTATTTGTAGCGTCCAGTGAGTCAGGAATGGGCATTCTCACAAAACTGTTCAGAGCAGGATGGAAACTAGAACTCAGAGACTTAAAGCGTTTTGCCTCAGGAAAAGTTCTAGCTCTATTTTCTCTGTAATTGGTTTCAAAGAACCTAGAAATCAAATTTGCCAAATACCACTCTCATATGTTTTATGAGGATACCATGTATAGCATCGAAATGCTTCATAATTTGATTTATGGTTAGCCATATAAGATTATAAGAGTTTTATTTTACTGAGTAGGCTGTGCTCTGCTTATTAATAATAAAAAACATCTCACCCACTCGTCCACTCTAAAGACAGGCTTCAANTATGAGGATACCATGTATAGCATCGAAATGCTTCATAATTTGATTTATGGTTAGCCATATAAGATTATAAGAGTTTTATTTTACTGAGTAGGCTGTGCTCTGCTTATTAATAATAAAAAACATCTCACCCACTCGTCCACTCTAAAGGCAGGCTTCAACGCCCTAGTGAATTGTGTTCCCAAGTTTATTACTTAGTTGTTTATTTAGAAATTCAAATGTTTCCCCCCCTACCCTCAGGCCTAATAGTGTACGTGGTAATTAAATTCCAAGCATAAACTTCAAATCTGATTGACCTCTAAGTCATAGGAGCAAGACCAGCCTGGGTTCCGGCTGCTAGGAGACAAAGTCTGTGCTGATTATTCTCCATGCATCACCTGCTCTGTGCTCTGGAAGACTGGGCTACAAATGGACTCGTTTCCCTGGTTCCCCGGCTTGACTTTGGCCAAGGAGGGGCGTGACTCAGAGATAAAAGAGTAGGAGAGAGAGGATGAGATATTTCTTCATGGGTTCCTATCCCACTTTGCTGCCGTCAATCTGGCAGTGGCTGTGTCCCTCCAAGATGACATGTCTAGCTGGGCAGCCCCTCCACAGACTTAGTTCTCACTGGGCTCTGAGATCATCATTTATTCATTTCCTTCCCCTGTCTGCCCCCCACCACCCTGTCTCCTCCGCTTGTCTTGGCGGTATAAACCTCTCCCTGCTCTTTCTAGTCTTTGGTATCTCAGCATCCTAGTTCTCTTTTTAGAAAAATATTTATTTATTTGGCTGCACTGGGTCTTAGTTGCAGCACGAGGAATCTTTAGTTGCAACATGTGGGATCTAGTTCCCTGATTAGGGATCGAACCCGGGCCCCCTGCATTGGGGGCAGGGAGTCTCAGCCACTGGAGTACCACGGAAGTCCCCATCCTGGTTGTCTTAAGCCCAACCATGCCTCAGGTAAAAATCTCTTCGTTAACATTTCTTCGTTTGTACCATCTGAGTGGAATTCCATCCATCGAGACCTCGGCTGAGAGAATGAAGGAAGAAGAGGAAGTTTCTTATTCCTTTCTTGGAATTTCTGAGTTCTTCAGAATTTCAGGCAGGATCATTCATGTACCTAAGAGATGTTAATGCATGTTGCTCCTGCATGCCTGTGCGCTAAGTTGCTTCAGTTGTGTCTGACTCCTTGTGACCCTATGGACCGCCCTCCAGGCTCCTCAATTCATGTTCCTCCTGCTGCTGCTGGGTCACTTCAGTCGTGTCCGACCCTGCGCGACCCCATAGACGGCAGCCCACCAGGCTCCCCCATCGCTGGGATTCTCCTACATGCTATCAATTGTGAATAAAACAGTTATAGTTCCTGCCATCAAGGAATGTACGTTCCTAGTTGGGAAAACTTGGTAAATACACAAATGAATAAACAAAAGAGCTATATGTTCTGGGAAATATTAGATAGGAAATAAACAGCGTACAATGATAGAGGACCATGGCAATTTTGGATAGGGTGGTCAGGGGAGGCCTTGCTGAGAAGGTGACTTTATTTTTTTTTTTTAGGAAACTAATTTTTTTTTTTCTGAAAACATTCAGTTCAGTTCAGTTCAGTTGCTTAATCATGTCCGACTCTCTGTGACCTCATGAATCTCAGCACGCCAGGCCTTCCTGTCCATCATCAACTCCCGGAGTTCACTCAGACTCACATCCATCGAGTCAGTGATGCCATCCAGCCATCTCATCCTCTGTCATCCCCTTCTCCTCCTGCCCCCAATCCCTCCCAACGTCAGAGTCTTTTCCAATGAGTCAACTCTTCGCATGAGATAACAAGCTGAATATCTGGCCATATCAAAAGCAAAATACAAGTAAAAAAAAAAATTTGAGAAATCATGTTTAATCATAGAGAAAAATGTTTTAATATATCATATTTAACACTTTCCTCCATAAACCACAACACTGAAGTGGAGTTTAAGGAATTTTTTAAAATAAAAATTAAAAGAGAAAAAGCACTCCATTCTCACCCTGGAATCCCGTCATATATAAAGTAATATGCTCAAATGTAAATGGACATAAACAATTGGTAAACCTGAAAATAAAGCTTTCAATGAATGAACTTAGATTCCAACAGAACACAGTACTGCCTTATGTTTGCAGAAGAGCTTTTGTCACACTTCAGTTCAGTTCGGCTCAGTTGCTCAGTCGTGTCCGACTCTTTGCAACCCCATGAACCGCAGCATATCAGGCCTCCCTGTCCATCACCAACTCCCGAAGTTCACTCAAACTCACATCTATTGAGTCAGTGATGCCATCCAGCCATCTCATTTTCTGTCGTCCCCTTCTCCTCCTGCCCCCAATCCCTCCCAGCATCAGAGTCTTTTCAAATGGGTCAACTCTTTGCATGACGTGGCCAAAGTACTGGAGTTTCAGCNCTGTGTGTGCCTGCGCATGCATACTCAGTTACTCAGTTGTGCCTGACTCTTTGCAATCCCGTGGACTGTGGCCCACAGGGCTCCTCTGTCCATGAGATTTTTCAGGCAAGAATACTGGAGTGTCTCCTGAGTCGCTTGCATTGGCAGGCAGATTCTTTACCTGGGAAGCCCAAGCAAGGATTACTACAAACAAAAAAAGAACAGTCTTGAAAATGATGGGGAACAACTAACATTATTTCTTAATTCAGAGTGACAGGTGAGATCATTGTGTACATTGTGGGTATTTCCTCCAGAATATGTGGCTTTGTTTAAGGCTTAGGGTCACTGAAAGCGTGATGAGTCAAAAAACAAAAAAACATCCTTAACCTGAGAGGTTGAAATTATTAATCATTAGAATTCAAGTGTAAATATTACTAGACTTTCCAGAGAACATGAGAAACTGCACTCTTCTTCCTTCTGTAGACTCTTGTGTTTGTTTTCTTATATATATATATCAATCACCCCCTTCCTACTGCAGCCTCGTTCTCAGCATTCCCTTTTCTCAGTAAGTACAGACAGTGAATCTAAAACTTGAAGGTGTTCAGACATCTTCAGAGTACCTCTTACAGAAGCAGAAGACTGGCCCCACCTTAGACCTGTAGAGAGGGAAGTTCTGGGGCTGGAGCTGGAATCTTCATTTTAAATAAGCCACAGTTTCATTCTAACCTGTGAGAACTAGTTTTGTTGTTCACTCAGTCATGTCCGACTCTTTGCGACCCCATGAACTCAAGCATGCAAGGCTTCCCTGCCCTTCACTATCTCCTTGAGTTTGCTCAAACTCAGGTCCATTGAGTCAGTGATACCATCCAACCATCTCATCTTTTGTCGCCCCCTTCTCCTCCTGTCTTCTGTCTTTCCCAACATCAAGGTCTTCTTCAATGTATCAGCTCTTTGCATCTGGTGGCCAAAGCATTAGAGCTTCAGCAACAGTCCTTCCAATGAATATTCAGGGTTGATTTCCTTTAGGATTGACTGGTTTGATCTCCTTGCTGTCCAAGGCACTCTCAAGCGTCTTCTCCAACACCATAGCTCAAANGCCAAAGCATTAGAGCTTCAGCAACAGTCCTTCCAATGAATATTCAGGGTTGATTTCCTTTAGGATTGACTGGTTTGATCTCCTTGCTGTCCAAGGCACTCTCAAGCGTCTTCTCCAACACCATAGCTCAAAATCATCAACTCTTCTGCGCTCAGCCTTCTTTATGCTCCAACTCTTACATCCATACATGACTACTGGAAAAATCATAGCTTTGACTATCCAGACCTTTGTTGGCAAAGTAATGTCTCTGCTTTTTAATATGCTAAGTTCGTCATAGCTTTTCTTCCAAGGAACAAGCATCTCATAATTTCATGGCTGCAGTCACTGTCTGCAGTGATTTTGGAGTAAAAGAAAATGAAATTGTCACTGTTTCCACTTTTTCCCATCTATTTGCCATGAAGCAACGGGACTGGATACCATGATCTTTGTTTTTTGAATGTCAAGTTTTAAGTCAGCTTTTCCACTCTCCCCTTTCACCTTCATCAAGACGCTCTCTAGTTCCTCTTCACTTCTGCCATTAAAGTGGTATCATCTGCGTATCTGAGGTTGGTGAGAACTAGCTAGAGCCGTGTTTTTCCTTGTACACTCCATTCCTCCATCAACTCCCCTTGACAGAGGAAGGAGTAATTTACAAAGGTGTGTCCAAAATTTTATTGCTCACTGAATCACTTGGGAATCTTGTTCAAATGGTTGTGGCTCAGTTGGTCTGGGGTAGGGCCAGAGCTTCTGCATTTCTAACAAGTTCCCAGCTGATACTGATGCTGCTGGTCCAAGGACCACATTTTGAGTAGCAAGGATTTAATGCAGGAAATCTGTGACTTTTACAGAATGCTCCTCTCCACCCCCATTCATTCTCACTGGGGAAATTGCCCCTACTTTGTTTGGCCTCTTTAAATTGTTGGTTTGCTTCTTCGGCAATAAACTGTGATGGCTGAACAGGCATTTATAGGACAGTATTCTAATCAAATAAAATCCACAGAAATATTAGCTATCATTTCAGAACATACCATCGCAATGTCCTGCATGGTAATTAGGCATAACTGCCAAGCAGGCCATATAATTGCCATAATTAATATCACCTTTACACAAATGTCATCTTTAGAATTTCTCTTCTCATTGGATCAAGTTCCTCCCAGTGCATAATCACGTTCTCACCCAATGATGTGAATAAAGCCTAAACTGGAGTATAGAAGATTTTCCAATGCCATTCGGTGTTGATGCGGTAAATAATTTAGGAAACTAGAAAGGTGTTTGAAAGGTAAATAATTAAATCAAAGAAAATAGAATCAGAGAAAGTTAAAATCAAAACTTCCCAAATTTCTAATCTCGTCTAGACTGACTTTCTCTTCACGAGCCCACTGAGCAACAAAGCTATNACTTTTCTTCCAAGGAGTAAGCGTCTTTTAATTTCATGGCTGCAGTCACCATCTGCAGTGATTTTGGAGCCCAAAAAGATAAAGTCTGACACTGTTTCCCCATCTATTTTCCATGAAGTGATGGCACCAGATGCCATGATCTTCGTTTTCTGCATATTGAGCTTTAAACCAACTTTTTCACTCTCCTCTTTCACTTTCATCAAGAGGCTTCTGAGTTCCTCTTCACTTTCTGCCATAAGGGTGGTGTCATCTGCTTATCTGAGGTTATTGATATTTCTCCTGGCAATCTTGATTTCAGCTTGTGCTTCTTCCAGCCCAGCGTTTCTCATGATGTAATCTGCATATAAGTTAAATAAGCAGGGTGACAATAAACAGCCTTGACGTACTCAGGCCTAACCAAATGCAAATACAAAAGAGGAATAAAAACAAACTACTAAATCAAAATCTTTCTGTAGAGTAGCAGTTTTCACAAAATATAACAAACTTAGTTCCACAGAATTATATGCATATAGCCAATTTTATTCCCAGGGTCCCAGAGTCTTGTACTATGAAAATAAAAGTATCCTTGTCTTGGAAAAAGTCTGATGAAGGCATCAAAATCCTATTATTCATGTTCCCCCAATGATACTTAGAATGCTCTTATCATCCTTTCAAGATGTGTGTGCGTGTGTGTTAGTTGCTTAGTTGTGTCTGACTCTTTGCAACCCCACAGACTGTAGCCCACCAGGCCCCTCCATCCATGGGATTCTCCAGGCAAGAACATTGGAGTGGGTTGCCATTTCCTTCTCCAAAAGGAACTACAGAAAGAAAGAAAGTGAAGTTGCTCAGTCATGTCCAACTCTTTGCGACCCCATTGACTGCAGCCTACCAGGTTCCTCTATCCATGGAATTTTCCAGGCAAGAGTACTGGAATGGGTTGCCATTTTCTTCTCCTCCTTTTAAGATAACTTCAACTTATTAAGAGTTAACATTCTAAGGATATATAAGGAAGTGTCAGCTTCATCTGCATTAGCAAAGTCCTTTTTCTATTCACAAAGCATGGGTGTGTCTGCTCACTCACCTCTGACTCTTTGCAACCCAGGCCCACCAGGCTCCCCAGTCCATGGAATTCTCCAGGCAAGAATACTGGAGTGTGTGGCTATTTCCTTCTCCAGAGAAGGTGATATTTAACTGAGATCTCATAGTTGAGAAGGAAACTGTATTGTGTAAAGAGCTGGCAAAGGCAGGGGGAAATGTGTTTCAGGCAAAAGGAACTGAGGGAGTAAAGGCTGAGAGTTGAGAGCTTGGTGGGAAAACCAGGATGATGGCAGCTGTTTGACCTTGGAGGAAATTAAAGACATATTTACAAGACATATGGGGCGCTGAAGGAAGGAAAGTGTGACTTGGAGCAGGGAGCAGGTGGAGAGTGGTAGAGAATGAGGTCAGACAGTTGCTCAGGGAACTCAAGGCAGCGCCCTGAAGGCCAGGATGAAAAATGTGGATTTTATTCCAAGTATGTGGGAGGCAGTAAGAGTTGTTTTGGACTATAAGGAAAGCTGAGCACCGAAGAATTGATGCTTCTGAATTGTGGTGTTGGAGAAGACTCTTGAGAGTCCCTTGGACTGCAAGGAGATCCAGCCAATCCATCAAAGGAAATCAGTCCCGAATATTCTTTGGGAGGACTCATGCTGAAGCTGAAACTCCAGTACTTTGGCCACCTGATGGGAAAAACTGACTCATTGGAAAAGACCCTGATGCTGGGAAAGATTGAAGGTGGGAGGAGAATGGGATGACAGAGGATGACATGGTTGGATGGCATCACTGACTCAATAGACATGAGGTTGAGTAAACTCCGGGAGTTGGTGATGGACAGGGAAGCCTGGCGCGCTGTAGTCCATGGGGTCGCAGAGTCAGACATGACTTAGCGACTGAACTGAACTAAACTCAGAGTCTTTTTTTTTAATTAATTAATTTTTGGCTGTGCAAGGTCTTTGTTGCTGTGCACAGGCTTTCTCTAGTTGCGGGAAGTGGGGCTTCTCTCTATAGATTTGGCACGCTGGCTTCTCACCGTGGTGGCTTCTCTTGTTGCAGAGCACCCGCTCAAGGTGTGCAGGCTCAGTAGCTGTGGCTCACGGGCTTAGTTGCTCCACAGTGTGTGGAATCTTCCTGGACCAGGAGGGACTGAACTCATGTCCCTTGCATTGGCAGGCCGATTCTTAACCATTGGACCACCAGGGAAGCCCCAGGAAGCATTTTTAAAGAGCAAAGTGATATGGTCTGATTTCTCTTTTCCATCGCATACTCTAGCTGCTCTAGGGAGAAGGGCTCCAGGGCAAAACAGGTAGAATCAAGCAGAAGAGTCAGGAGTCAGAATGCTATTAAAATGACCTGCTGCTGCTGCTGCTAAGTCGCTTCAGTCGTGTCCGACTCTGTGCGACCCCATAGATGGCAGCCCACGAGGCTCCCCCATCCCTGGGATTCTTCAGGCAAGAACACTGGAGTGGCAGAAGATATAACTCCATTTTGTTCTAAAGAGATGGGAGTGGAGATGCAGAGAAGCAGACCGGTTTGAGTTTTTGTAGAGGCAGAGTTCACAGAATTTGGGAAGGGCTAGGTATGGAGAGAGGCTTCCCAGGTGGCACTATTGGTAACGAACCCACCTCCCAAAGCAGGAGATGTAAGAGACATGTGTTTGAGCCCTGGGTTCGGATGATTCCCTGGAGGAGGGCATGGCAACCCAGTCCAGTATTCTTGCCTGGAGAGTCCCATGAACTGAGGAGTCTGGCGGGCTACAGTCCACAGAGTCACAAAGAGCTGGACACAACTGAAGCGACTTAGCACGCACACGGGCAGGTATGGGGGGAGCCAAAGGAGGATTCAGGGTGATGCCCTGTTTCCTGGCTGGGGCCACTAGCTGGGCGTTGGAGCTGTTTATGGAGAGAGAGAAGCAGGATGGAAAGACTGGTAAGATGAAGAAGAGTCGGATGGCAGACAGATGACTATCAGAGCCTGGGGCCCAGAAGACAGATTTGAGCTGGAGGATCTTTACTTTCCAGGCTCTTAGTGGTCAAGCAGATTTCTCAAGCCAACATGGCTTAGGCCTAGAGGAATCTCCACCAGCCCTGGATATACTTACTAAAGCTGGGGTTTAGATGTGAAGCCCCAGTTAGTTAAAAAGCATTCCTGTACCTTGCCTTGTCAAGAATGCACATTGTTCCTTTGAAGATTTCAAAGAAAGATTTGAGAATTCTTAGGTCCTTGATCAAATTCCATCAGAATCTTGCCTCCAGAGTTCCAATTTCAACATCATTTAATGGTAAATTTAAAGGACAGCCCCTGGAATCCAGTTTGGCTAATGTACAATAACGTGCTTGTGGGGAGGCACGTACCCATAGGAAGAGATAAGATTCCAAGGCTTATTCATTTCGGTTGCCATGGCAACAGCAACCTGGAGGCAGGAAGAAGGAACAGGGAGGAGAGAGGAGAAACCAGAAGCTGTGGTGGCTGTTAGTCCTTGGGAGATCACTGAAGGCAAATATTTGTAAGTTGCGTGGAGAGCGCACCTCGTAAATCTGGGGCAGTTAGAAGTACACAGGTTGTGAGTAGATAGTTTGTTCATTTTAAGGACCAGAGATACATATGAAAGCTGTATAGACTTGGGGGCTAGAAGTACATCGTGCAGCTGTTTTACCCCTGTGCCCACTGTACTGCTTGGGGTTCCACCTACTTTGAATGGGCAAATGAGATCCCTAAAGAAAAAATCTGTATTCTCCTTGTTTTGTATGGGTTCTAAAGTTTCTAGGTGAACAGATTCTTTAGGGAAAGATTCTATTTTTACATCAAAACCATCTTCATATTATGGTTAGTGATTCTAAGGTGACGCATCTGAAAGGAAGACTCACCTCCAGACCAAAAGACCAAGTCAGGAGATCTCCTTCTCTGGGTTGATTTCAGTGATCATTCACTAAAAACGGATGGGATACCATCTAACTACGTACTTCCCAATGAAGGTCCATAGTAGAACAGGCTTTGATTAGATTCTTGAGGAGATTACATTTTATCTACAAACTGAGAATCCTCATTGTGTTGAAAGCTACAGCAATGAGGAAAGGTGGTGGTGTGATAAAGAATACAGACAGATTGACAATCAACCCTAAAAGAGAAGGAAACCCGAGGAATGAAAATTTGTTCAAGACATGGTAGTCTATCTGGTACAGACATGCAGACATTTAAAAGGAAAAATCTCCAATGGTGTGGACGCTTTGGTAACTATGTAAAATATCCCTCAAGACCTTGCATTTAACTTTGCTCTTTTTTTTTTTTTTGGCTGCACTATGTCTTTGTTCATTGCAGCACGTGGGCTTTCTCCAGCTGTGGTGGAAGGAGTCCTTTTGCTGTGGAACACAAGCTCTAGGACATTCAGGCTCAGTGGTTGGGGTCCATGGGTTTAGTTGATCCCACGTGGGATCTTAATTCCTTGACCAGGGATAGAACCTGAATCTCCTGCATTGGAAGGTGGATTCTTAACCACTGGACCACCAAGGAAGTCCCTCCTTTTGCTCTAATTCTGTCCTCACCAAGCAGCTAATGTTTTATTTACTAATTCTGTTTTCTTTAGATACTGAAGACAGTACCCTGGATGAGAAACAGGCATATCTGATCACTGGAAAAGTATATCCTCCTCTCTAAATTGCAATGAGAATAACATTCAAACAAAGTCTCCAGCCTTCACGATCAGGGCCTTGCTGATTTCTCTGACCTCATGCTCCGTCTTCACTCTACGTTCCGATCATACGGACTTCTTTCCACTCCTGAAACACCCCAAACTTTCTCCTGCCTTCCAGTTTTACCCGCCAGCAGAGCTCTCCTCTGAGATCTCCCCACGGCTGGTCATTTCTTACCAATCAGGTCTCAGCTCATGAGTGCCGGCTCCTAAAAGGCCTTTCCTGATCTGGGTGTCTGTGGTTGCAACCTTTCTCCTTTGATGTCCACTCCCTCCCCGGATGACCAGTCACTAGCTACACTTAGTCTGTTTGATTTATTACTATGTGTCTTATTTGTTGACTTGTTTATTATCTGATTCTTAAACTAGAATGAAAGTGCAACGCAGCTCTAGCCTCAGCAATGAGCAGTCAACACTCAATAAATATCTGTGAAATGAGCTGAATGTGGGGGGGAAATGAAGTATGAGTTGCTCTAGACATGAGCGTGCAAGCATGCCCAGTCACGCCCGACTCTTTGTGACCCCATGGACTGTAACCCACCAGGCTCCTCTTCCAGGGGATTTTCCAGGCAATATTGGAGTGGGTTGCCATTTCCTACCCTAGGGGATCTTTCTGACCCAGGGATTGAACCCACATCTCCTGCACTGGCAGGCAGATTCTTTACCACCGTGCTACCTGCGAAGTCCTAGGCTAGAGAGTTACAGAGCGATCTGAGGTATATGGACTTCCCCTGGGCCCACACTGTTACTTTTATAAAGCACCAATAAGGTATAGTCATATGTCTTATTTTTGTTTGTTTTTGTATATTTCTTTTGCCCCACTCCCCTCTAGACTGTGAACAACTTGGGACTAGGACCATCTGGTTCATTTTGACACTTCCAGTATCCAAATAAATGCTCACAGGACCCCCTGTGGCCCTGCTGATGGAAACAGGCGATTCAGACAAAAATCAGAGACTTTCTGTTGGGTGATCTTGAGTTCACTGGCTGGACAAGTGCCTGCTAGAATAAGCAGCATCTGCAAGATAAGAAAACAGGTATGTAAACAGGTAGCGGCAGCACCAAAACATAGCCTAAGGGGAGCTCTGCAGCCCTGCCTCCTCTGTAGTCTCCATCACACCCTCCAAGTAACCCCCCAAAAGATGCCAGACAATTCCCCAACCAGATTGCTGTCCTGAGCTCTTCCTGCTTAGAAAACCTAGAGCCATCTGGGTGCATGGAAGTCAGACAGAAGCAGCTCCCACTTGACCCAAGTCCAAAAAGAGACTTATGAAAACAGGCCAGCTGAGAGTCAGGGTGCACCACGGAGGCACCCGTGAGGACCAGCGTCCAACAAAGAATGACTGGAAAGGACTGTTTAATGTTTTAAACATTGCCAAGCTGAGTAACATGACACTGAACTTGTTTTCTTAGCTCAACTATATATAGTTTGCATCCTGGAATTCACTCATACTATATATAGTAGAGTTTTATTCATGCACCCGAACTGATTATGTGTCTTGGAATGAAATGTTCCAGCAGCGCCAAAAATGAAGAGAAAATGGAAATCTTCCCTGGACTTACCAGCATGTTCTTTGTGCCCATTGCCGACTTCACTAATGCATGGCGGCAGCAGAAAGCTAATTGAGATCTGTCATGGAGTAACAGGGCAGAGCCTCCCCTGGAAAGAATGCCTCCTTTCAGTCTTTTCCTTGTGGAGTACTTATTGATTTATTTATAAACTGGCTACGGTCACTGTTCAGAATTAATACACATTAAGGAAGGTTTAAAGGCCAAACAATGACCCAGCTTTTATAAGAAAAGAATCACACAAAGAGAGTTCGTTGTCTAACTCAAGACAGACAGTTCAATGAAACTGCCCACTATAAATTGTTTCAGTCTTTGGGATATAAACAATTTTTATTTAAGTTTTGCTCTTCCTTGATTCGGAGAAGGCAAGGGCACCCCACTCCAGTACTCTTGCCTGGAAAATCCCATGGACGGAGGAGCCTGGAAGGCTGCAGTCCATGGGGTCGCTGAGGGTCAGACACGACTGAGTGTCTTTGCTTTCACTTTTCACTTTCATGCATTGGAGAAGGAAATGGCAACCCACTCCAGTGTTCTTGCCTAGAGAATCCCAGGGATGGGGAGCCTGGTGGGCTGCCATCTATGGGGTTGCAGAGTCGGACACAACTGAAGTGACTTAGCAGCTTCCTTGATTAACACAGCAAATTTTCTGACCTGCTTTGAAAAATAAAATGTTCTCTGCCTCACGTATTTCAGGATGAGAAACTCATTTTAATTCTAGAGTCTCAAATCTCTTTCTTAAAAAGCTACTTTTGGCTATCTCGCCACAACTGGAGGTTTCCCTCCGTAGCTCAGTAAGTAGAATCCGCCTGCAATACAGGAGACCCGGGTTCGATTCCTGGGTCCAGAAGATTCCCCTGGAGAAGGAAATGGCAACCCACTCTAGTATTCTTGCCTGAAAAATCCCATGCACGGAGGAGCCTGGTGGGATACAGTCCATGCATGGGGTCTCAAGAGCCGTACACGACTGAACACCACTGGCGCTGTCTGGTGGGAGTTAGCCCTGAGGGTCCCTAAGGGATGGCGGGGGTCTTCCTGATGGGGTGCTGGGGGGAACGTTTTGAGCCTAGCATTTGACATCCTTCCTGACAGACTTTCCTGGCGGTCCAGTGGCTGGGGACCTGCCTGTCAGTGCAGGGGACACGGGTTCAATCTCGAGTCCGGAAAGATTCCACAGGCTGCGGGGCCACTATAATGAGAAGCCTGCGCACTGCAGCTAGAGAATGCCCCCTGCTCGCCTCAACTAGAGAAAGCCCGCACACAGCCCTGAAGACCCAGCACAGCCAAAAAGAAAAATCAAACAACAACCCTTCCCGACAATATACCTCGGTTTAAGCTTGGGGAATCCTCTCTTTATGAACTTCCCGTAAAGCCCACTTGTTCCTGCTTCCACAGTGGAGGGTGTGACCGAGACGCAGCCAATCACGGCACGCTATCTCCTACCTTATCGTGATTGGTTGGGATGTAGGCACATGATTCAAAACAGGCCAGTCAAAACCCACAAGACTCAATTCTGGGACTTTCATTGGAGCTATTGGAAGAGAGGTGTAATTGGTTGTGGTGACGTTGATAGCCTGTAGTGGCCAGGGACCATTTTGTTGGCAACTGCAGAACAGAACCAATTCTGTTAAGAAGCTGAGGACTGGATCCCAGTGTTTTCTAGTTTAATGCTTGAGTCGAGCTGTGCCTTAAGATCTATGCCTGGACTTTCTAGCTTACCGCAGTCAATAAATTTCTTTTTTGCTGAGATCAATTTGAGTTGGGTTTTCTGTCATCTACATCAAAAATAGGTGCCAAGAATTTAGTACTTGAGTAAAAGGCTGAGGATTCACGGGACTGGTAGAAGCAGTTGGCATGAGGATCTACCCAGATAGCTTAAAGATAACTTTATAGATCCCAATCTACTGATCCCAATCTACCTGTCTTCCAGATGATTTTTAATATAATTTTTCATTTCATGTTTTAGTTTCGAAAGTCAAGCTAAATAGGGACTTCCCTGGTGGTCCAGTGGCTAAGACTCGGTGCTGCCAATGGAGCGGGCTGAGTTTCGAGCTTTGGTTGGGAAACTAGCTCCCACGTGCTGCACTAAAGACCCCGCATGCTGCAATTGAAAAATATCCCAGCATGCAGCAACTAACACCGGAGTTGCCAAACAAATAAAAATACTGTTTTTAAAAAGTCACACTAAATAAAAAATTATATACAAAATATTCTATGTCTTCCCTTTTCCCCCTTAAGCTCTTTTACTTCGTGGCTAAACATTTTTATTATTTTTTTGTTTATTCTTCCATTGTTTCTCATGCAAATATCATCAAATATGGATATATTTCCCCCTTTTTGTGACACAAAAGATAGCATGTTGGCTCTTTTACATGCATTTCATTTCTTCAACATAGGTTCATTCAGAGTACTTTCTTTGATATTCTATAGTGCCTTTGATTATTCCTGGGTGCTTTCCACATAATATTTGAAATAGCTCAGAGCCCTGTTTAGCATATTCTACCACTTCTCTGCTCTGTTACCCTGGAGACATCTTAGTTTAACACTGGAGAATCCTTTATCTCACCAGAATTAGAGACTTCAAATCAAGGATCCAAAATAAGGGTCTGACTCTAAAGTTAAAAAGAAAAAATCTAGAAAGTCCAGTCTGAATACTAAAAAACAGACTATTGCAGGTGGTAGAGGGGGGATAGCTATGAAGATTAAAATGCTAAGAAGTCTAAAATTCTATACCAAAAAGAGGGATTAGCATTGACAAGGATACAGGCAAATATCCCAGAAAGAAGAGTGTATATTGCCACCAAATGACTTATAATTTTGAATAGAAGTCAAATTTAGTCCTCTTGGTTGGGAAAAAAAAATCTCTGATCAGAGTAACACACTGAGGACTTCCCTGGTGGTCTCCAGTGGCTTAGAATCCACCTGCCAGTGCAGGGGACACGGGTTCAATTCTTGCTCCGAGAATCTCCCACATGCCAGGGAGCAACTAAGCTGGAGCACCACAACTACTGAGCCCATGTGCTGCAACTATGGAAGCCCTCGTGCTCTGGGCCCCGCGTTCCACAGCTAGAGAAGCTACCACAATAAGAAACCCACACACCCGCAATGAATACCCAGAGCATCCATAAATAAATAAATGTAATCCACTGACCTACAGGGTCTCACATTCACAGATATCTTAATAACTCAGCAGACAGTGGCTTACACAGGACTGACAGTCTCAGAACTCAGCCCTGAAAATACAGGATAATTTACTTGGAACAACATGAACGATTAGGTCAGCATGGTGGAACATCTAAAATTAACCTTTTACTGGCGTTCTCTGGCAGGCTAGTGATCTGGACTCGGGGCTCTCACTGCAGGGGGCCCAAGTTCTATACCTGGTTGGGGAACCGAGATCCCATAAGCCACACAGTGCAGCCGAAAAATAAGTAAACAAAATCAACTTTTTAATAAAAATTATACTTAGCCTTCAACATGAGAGAAAAATGTCTAAAAGAATATGAATTTTAATGAAACAACGAGTTGAAAATGAAAGACTATCTAAAGATACACTTATAGGGACTTCCTTGGTGGTCCAGTGGCTAAGACAGGACCCAGGGCAGGGTGCCTGGGTTCAATCCCTGGTCAGGGAACTAGACCCACATGCTGCAACTAAGAGACTAGGCACAACCTAATAAATAAATAAATAAAAATTTTAAAGATGTAATTTCATAGCAGAGAGACTTGATAATTCGCCCTATTCTATTAGATATTGGGCCTTGGCTACAATGAACACAGGGTTTGGCACACAACTGACTGCTGAATAGCTACGGCTGAAAAAAAGAAATCAATTTCTTTGCACAGTGTGTTTACTATTGTTTTATCTTAATACCTGGAGGCAAAACAGCATCTGCAGATATTAACTTAGTTCATTTGGGTACTCATGCTTTTAGGAGAGGAAAATTGTTTTAAGAAAAGAGACCAGCCATTGAATCTTTATTTTTCGTGTCATTTTTTCTTTTCTTATATTACAAAATTGTGTGTTGACACACCCAGTGAGGGCTGTTTTCTGTGGATTGGTTAGCTTTTAAGTGGGTTACATAAACACATTTCCATTTTTATGGTTTCATGCAGGCCTTAATTAGAAGTAAATGAGCTAGGCAGTCTGTTCTTTTATCCTTTAAAAAAATTAGCATTTATTGCTTACTTTCCCTTTGATCTTCTGAAATTTCAATTGGGGAGTTAAAAGAGTCATGAGAAAAAAAAACTTAAAAAAAATTTTTTTAGGTAAATGTATTTGCCACTGTGCTTTACCAAACCACAAACCCCAAGGAATAAATGAAAATTCAAAGCAGACATTCTCAAAGAAAATAGAGAGAAAAAAAAGAACTTACAGCAATATACTATAGTTTCTGTAAAACATAAGCTTGATAATTAAGGGTTAAAGCTTCATCTTTTCAGTCTTCAAAATGAAATATTTGTTTGCTGGTCAGGCGACATTGTGAATGCATTTCCAGATGCTGAGATCTCAGGAAACAATTATTGAACATACTTTATGCTCAAAAACATACTATTATTAATTAAGGTAAATGTTTTATGCTATTGTCAAATGTCACTAACTTTTTGGGGGGGTGCAATAAAGCTACGAAAGAAAATATATTTGGGAGCTAATGCTATTATTCTAAGAAAGAACATTTTCTAAGAGCTGATTCAGCATTAGGCTTATTCCAGCCATGAATCCTTAGGCTCAAAATGTGGTTTAGCGCATAGATTTACACTTTAAAATAAACAAGCTTTCAATTAAAAATCAATAGGTTATGCCTAAGTATCAATTAAGTTTTGCCCTGGGGCACCTACCATTTTCTACATAATAGAAAACAGTTTATTTTCAAAGTTTTATTTCTTCACTAACACACCATGTGTGAAAAATACATTCTTGGCACAATATTTGATACAATGGAGTTTGATTACTTACATATGTTTCTGACATTTACAATACCTGCCTTGTCCTCAGGAGGTAGTACAGAGCATATGAGGCTATAGCCTACAAGGAACAGAAAAGCAAGTTGGTTCACAATTTGAATAGACAGGAATGTGTAACCAAAGGACAATGGAAACACTCCTTCTTTGTGGCTTTTTTAGAATGTAGTAAACAACTGTCTTTCAAGGACGGATCACCAACCAAAAAATTGCTACAAAACAAAATCTTAAGGAAACTTTTGCAGAAGAGAAGCTAGTCTATTCGATGAGTAAGTCAAAGAGAAAAATAAGAGAGACAATGAAATCCACAGGAAGATTTGGCGATCAAGTAATCTGAATTTTTATACATTTACCTAGTTCTTTCGGTCTTTGATTCTATCATGATGCACACCTACAGATCAATGGAATTAAAAATGAACAACTACAAAAACTACAACCTTCCTTTGGTTTTTCTTCTCTCTTAACAGCTGACAACCCCGTTACAGTTTCCACTTCTCTTTCTTTGCTCATCGAGGCCTTTTGATTCACTTTTACTCTTTACAAATTCAATCGACAATGATGCTGTTATAAATATCAAATTACTCTTCATGAAATTGCCTGCTTTATAATGACTAAATGTCACCATTAAATTCAAAATCCACTTCGCTTACAAAAATGCATTTACAAAATGAGTAATTTTTCTTTCAGGGGTTCTCAGAGCTGAGAACATCACAATTTTTAAAAATAGTATCAGAGAACAGATCTTTTACATCTCATATCATTATATTGGGCATTAAAGTCTAATATATTAGTGCCTCTGTTGCATTAGTGTGTCAGGGCTATTGTTTGTCTTAGACCTGAGGTTTTACAAAGTAATCAGTGAAGGATTAAATTTAATTTAGGTCAGGCTTTTAGCCACTGGCTATTATGAAACATTTTCTGTCACATACAGTTCAAGAACCTCATGATTTTGCTGTTTACTTTGTTAAATTTGCAGCTCCTTCAATTATCTTAGTTTTTTTTTAAATCCTTAGAACAAGAGTAGCTTGCTTACATTAAAAAATATATAATACAGGGCAGTGGAAGGAGGCTCAAGAGGCAGGGGATATATGTATACGCACAGCTGACTCATGTTGTCGTACAGCAGCAACTAATACAACATTGTAAAGCAACTATACTTCAAATTAAAATATATAAAAAACATGCTTCCCTCACCTTCTGAGATGGCCCACCCCCTGTCTATATGTGTGTTCTCCTTGAATAAACCTTTATATATATATATTTGATTACTTATATTTAAAAATAAAATATATACATTAAGTCACCATTGAAGAAAGAAGGAAAAATTCCAAACTAAACTCAAGATGTGGAAATTTCTTTGCCTGGGATTAATTTACTTACAACAGAGAACTCTTTGTCCATGTCTGGTGGAAAAAAAGAGAAGTTCTCATGATCAATATTCCGTGAGAGTCTACCCAACAAGTCTGAATTGGCTTGCTGTTTTTGAATGTTGTTTGCATAGTTTAGGAAGAAAAGGAAATGTCTAGAGAGAAGGGCAGGGGGAGGAAATAAATTCCTGTGATGTTAAGTCCGTATGTATGCACTCTAATGATTTAAACATTACTCAACACACATGCTAGTCAGATCAAGTTGCTAGCTGAATATAGGTCCCAGGAGATTAATAAATGTACCTATCACCTTTGGAGAACTCTAGTTACCGGTCAGCCATTTCCTCTTCCTGTCCTTGCCTCTCAATAAGTAACTTCTGTTTCACATTATCCAGAGTGACCAAGTCCAACTTAAGTAAAACATCATGGTTCTTAATGAGAAGAATTTCAAATGCATCTTGCCTCCACAGTTAGCTTTCAGTGGACGGCCAGGGCTAAAGAGCTGCTCTTAAAAGAGTTATATTTTCTTTATAGCCAGTTCTTGCCCTGAGACTAAAGCATATTTGGTTAAGGATACTAAATTGAGACAGGCTCCTTCGTTTAAAAAAAAAAAAGATTAAGAACAAGTTCTGCAATGTTTTTATAATAATTCAAACTGAGAGCAAATAAATGTTCCACTTTTTAGGCACATACCAAAATACGAGTGTATGTTTCATCCTATTTGTTTTTTCAAGTGATTGCCAAGAAAAGGCTTTTTATTTTTGCCATGAAGCCTGTGGGGTCTTAGTTCCCTGAGCAGGATTAAACCCAGGCCCCAGCTGTGAAAGCGCTGAATCCTAACCACTGGATTGCCAGGGAATGCCCAAGAAAAGACCATTTTTTTCCATACAATCCTGTTTGGATTGGGTCTTTGGAGCCCAAATAGATGGATTAAGTATTTGGCTAAAGAGGGACAATGCTACATTCAAAAAGAGAGGACTGAGAGGAATTGATGAAACTGTTACTCAGACTTGAAGGGACTGTCCCTAATTTGAAATACTTTAGGATATGCGGTGGTGGTGTTTTTTTTTTTCTAACAGCCATTTTGGTGGTATTTACCTTTGATACTTTTCTTCTGCACAACCTTGTACACAAAATTCAATTCCTATTTTTATTCTCACTCTTCAGCAGGTACATGTTCCCTTCCCCGTCTCCTTCGCCTTCCGCCTACTTCCTCTAATACTTGGCTTACCAGTTCTTCCTCGTCTGTTCACTTCACCCTCTCTTTCCTCTTTCTTCCCCTTCCTCCTGAATTCTGTTTATTTATTAAGCTATGCTGCCTGCCATGTACCAGGCACATTTCTCACAATATCTGAGGCCTTTCCATTTGCGCATCATGGGCAGCCCATGTACTTACTGCCCAGACCTGTTATCCCTGAATCCCTCTTCTTCTGTTCATCCTTTCTCAAAAGCCAAAGCAAGGAACTCTAACGCTGAGAACAGAGTCAACCAGAATGAAAATGAAAGCCAAAGAAAATGCCCCCACTTCCCCTTCTCATGGCAATGAGGAAACATATGATGTGGGTCTACATCTGTGTTATCTCAGTTTATATAGTTTGTGAGAGAAAGAGATTTGATTCCTGGCTCTGCCACTTACTGTCTGGGTAATCTTGGACAAGTTACTTAACTAGATGCCTGAAATCCTTTCTGAAACAAGGCAATGGCATAAATAAATAAATGATCTTGCTTAGACTTAATTTCCTAATCATAGCTTAGAGATTAAAAGCATGGGGCTGACTTAAATACACTTGGGTGGCAGTCTGGGACTTTCCACTGACTTGATTGAAAGTCTTTGTTTCCTCATTTGTGAAATGGGGCCACTAATAATATCAACCTCATAAGGCTGTGGTGAGCTTTGAATAAGAGAATGCATTTGTTGTTGTTCTGTTGCCAAGTCCTGCCTGACTCTTTGCGATCCCGGGGACCACAGCATGCCAGGTGCTCCTGTCCACCGCTGTCTCCCAGAGTTTGCTCAAATTCATGTCCACTGAGTAGCTGATACTATCTAGTCATCTCATCCTCTGCTGCCCTCTTCTCCTTTTGCCTTCAATCTTTCCCAGCATCAGGGTCTTTTCCAATGAGTCGCTCTTCACATCAGGTGGCCAAAGTATTGGAGCCTCAACTTCAGCAACAATCCTTCCGATGAATATTCAGGGTTGATTTCCTTTAGGATTGACGGGTTTAATCTCCTTGCAGTCCAGGGAACTCTCAGGAATCTTCTCCAGCACCACAATTCAAAAGCATAAACTCAGTGCTCAGCCTTCTTTATGGACCAACTCCGACATCCATACATGACCACTGGAAAAACCATAGCTTTGACGATATGGGCCTCTGTCGGCAAAGTGATGGTCAGTGTCTAGGTTTGTCATAGCTTTCCTTCCAAAGAACAATCGTCTTTTAACTTCATGGCTGCAGTCACCATTTGCAGTGATTTTAGAGCTCAAGTAAATACAGTCTGTCACTGCTTCCTCTTTTTCTCCTTCTGTTTGCCATAAAATGATGGGACTGGATGCCATGATTTTAGTTTTTTGAATGTTGAGTTTTAACCCAGGTTTTTCAATCTCCTCTTTGAACCTCATCAAGAGGCTCTTTAGTTCTTCACTTTCTGCCGTTAGAGTGATATTATCTGCATTTTTGAAGCTGCCAATAGTTCTCCCAGCAATCTTGATTCCAGCTTGTGATTCACCAGCCTGGCATTTCGCATGATGTACTCTGCATATAAGTGAAATAAGTAGAATGACAATATACAGCTTTATCATACTCTTTTCCAGTCTGTTGTTTCATGTAAGGTTCTAACTGTTGCTTCTTGACCCCCATACAGGTTTCTCAGGGGACACGTAAGGTGGTCTGGTATTCCTATCTGTTTAAGAATTTTCCACAGTTTGTTATGATTCATGCAGTAAAAAGGCTTTAGTCAGTGAAGCAGAATTAGATGTTTTTCCAGAATTCCTTTGCTGTCACCATTAGCCAATGAATGTTGGCAATTTGATCCCTGATTCCTCTGCCTTTTCTAAACCCAGCTTAGACTTTGGAAGTTTCCAGTTCAGGTACTGCTAAAGCTTGAAATATTTTGGTACTCCAGGTACTGCTAGCTTGAAAGATTTTGAACATAATCTTGCTAGCATGTAAAATGAGTGCAATTCTCTGGTAGTTTGAACATCGTTTGGCATTGCCCTTCTTTGAGATTTGGAATGAAAACTGACCTTTTTCAGCTCTGTAGCCATGCTGAGTTTTCCAAATTTGCTGACACACTGGAGCTATTAGTAACTGTCCTCCGCTCTTCCCCAGTATTATATTGGACATCTTCCAATCTGGGGGGCTCATCTTCTGGTGTGATATCTTTTTGCCTTTTCATACTGTTCATGGGGTTCTCCAAAGAAGAATACTGCACTGGGTTGCCATTTGCTTCTCCAGGGGACCATGTTTTGTCAGAACTCTTCAGGTACTGCTAAAGCCTAGCTTGAAAGAGTACGACCTGTCCGTCTTGAGTGACCCTGCGTGGCATGGCTCATGGCTTCACTGAGTTACGCAAGCCCCTTCATGATGAGAAGGTTGTTTTCCACGAAGGGGAAGATAACACATAGAAAGATGTTAACATAGTGCCTGGCACTCCATGAATGTTCATTTTTATTATCACTGATGCTACTATTTTTAGCAAGGTAGTCTCATGAAAATTAACATCTGGGAGGGTGTATTAAGAAGTTAAATGTGAGATATCACTTTTTAAATTATTTATTTATTTGGTTGCACTGGGTCTCTGTTTCTGAGTGCAGGCTTTCTCCATTTGTGGCAACTGGGGGCTCCTCTTCACTGAGGTGCACGAGCTTCTTGTTGCAGTGGCCTCTCTTGATGTGGAGCGCAGGCTCTAGGACACTCGGGCTTCAGTGTTTGCAGCACGCAGGCTCAGCAGTCATGGCTCTCAGGGCTCAGTAGTTATGGCAGATGAGCTTCATTGCTCCGTAACATGTGAAATCTTCCCTGGTCAGGGAACGAACTTATGTCGCCTGCAGTGGCCAGTGGATTCCTGTCCACAATAACACCAGGAATGGCTGTAATACCACTTTATGGAAATAATCAACTGTGAAACAATAAGAAGAAACATATATATATATATAGTGATCTCTGCTCCTGATTCCTGGGATAGAGCTCCTAAGATCTTTTTAATTTCCTTAGTGATAGGAGAATCCGACACCAATCTTCCAAATCCTTTAAAATTTCCTGGTTGATAGGGATGCTTTTTGTTCTAATGAGGTGACTCTTGGTGGGCTCCTGGATGGAGGTTGGCTCCCCAGAAAGAACATGCTGTGAAATAGAAGCTTGAACATTCCAGTTCCCTCCTCCTGCCTTTCTACAGAGAAGGGGAGAGGCTGGAAATGGAACAAATGATCAATCATGCCTATGTAAAGAAGCCTTTATAAACATCCCCATCATACTGGGATCTGAGAGCTTCTGGGTTGGTAAGCACATCTACATGCCAAGAGTTTGCTTTACCCAATTTGCCAGGAACAGAAGCTCCTACGCTTGGGACACTTCCAGACTGCATCCTGTGTATCTCTGCAGCTGGTGTTCTTTATAATAAACCAGTATACGTAAGAGTTTTCCTGAGTTCTGTGACCATTCTTGCTTTGGGGCTTTTTGCTTCTTGCATTTGGCTGCACCGGGTGTTCCTTGCGGCGCACGGGTTCTTTGTTGCTGTGAGTGGACTTTCTCTAGCTGTGGCGAGTGGGAGGTAGTCTTTAGTTGCAGGGTGTGGGCCTCTCATTGTGGTGGCTTCTCTCGTTGTGGGGCACAGGCTCTAGAGATGGTTCAGCAGTTGTGGTGCATAGCTTTAGTTGCTGCAAGGCATGTGGGATTTTACTTCCCCGACCAAGGATCGAACCAGTGCCCCCTGTATTGGCAGATTCTTCACCACTGGACCACCAGAGAAGTTTTATTCTTGAACCCAAGCAGGGGAGCAGAGGAACACTGATTTATAGCCAGTGGGTCAGAAGTACAGGTGATTATCTGACACTTGAGGTTAGCATCTGGAATGGAAACAGTCTCAATCAAACAGTGCGATTGAGCCCTTAACCTGTGGATCAAATGGGTTAAGGAAACTCCAGGTAGATGGTGTCAGAACTAAATTGGATTGTAGCGCACTCAACTGGTGTTGGAAGTTGCTTGATGTGTAGAAAACCCATACATTTGGTGTCAGATGTATTGTATGGTACTAATGGGAGAATCAAGGAGAAACACAACAGTGTTTTTCCAACTCACCTGCAAGCACATTTAAGTAACTTTTACTTAGTAACACCCTGTTTTAAAATAAGTTTATTGTCTTTTCTGATTATCAAAGTGAAAACATACCTGGTTGTGTGTTCTATGTTTATTCAAACTTTTAAAAATATATATATATGCTGTATACCTGAAACACTTAACATTATGTTTCAATTATATCTCAAATTAAAACTTTTTAACTTGCATCTATTTTAAAAAATAAGGTCATACTGTACATACTATTTATGACTTACTCTTTTTCATAACAGTACATAAAGGACATGTATCTATGTAAACAAATATGAAACATCACAATTTTTTTCTCTTAGAAAAATTCTACCTTGTGAACTGTCTTGATTACAGAATGTGTCCTTAAGAATATATGTATATATATATCTTAGGGTGCTATCAGCTTCCAGAAAAAGCCAAGGAAACTTACTTCCAACAGTTGCATATAAGAACATCTATACCAACAACGAGTCTTGGTAAATTTTACACCTTTGCAAATCTGATCACACTGAATCAACCAAAGAGCTGTCAGATGCCTCAAGTTGAGGCCAACCGAAGTCTCTTCAGGACTTTTAATCTTCTCTGGAGTGACCCAGAGATGGAAGAAACCTTAGGGGGAGATAGTTGAGCAGTTCTTTCTACCAAGACATTCTGGAATTGCCAGCCTCTTTCCTGTCTTCTTTAGCCTTCTTGATCTCTTCTGTTACATCCTCACAGCTTTCCCTAAAATTTCCTTTTCCCTAGGTAGTTAAAATTAGTTTATGTAGCTTGAAACCAAATTGAAATATCAAGCAGGTTGTTGAATATATAAATCTGGGGCTCAGTCAAGGGGAAGTCTGGGCCGGAGATATAAATTTGGGAGATACCAACAATACTATCAACTCCAGAAGGAGATGAAGTTAAATCTCCAACTCCTAACCTCCTCCTAAGTACAGCACTAATTTATTAAGAATGAATCTGACTTTTAATTTACCTTGCAGAAAACAGAGCAAATTAACCATACAGATTCACTTACGTATTATAGATGTGTTTGTAATGAAAAAAATTTTATAGATAGATATATACTAACACACACATACATATATACACACACACACATATGCACACTGAATTAACATTATAAAATTAGTGGGTTATTTTATAATGAAACCACAGTAAGCAAACAAAATTTTTGAATGGGAGCCCAGGTCCACCTTGGACATTTCTTTAAAATTCAAATTAATTTCTCATATTTTCATCATTTTGCCTAAACAAAGCAGATATTAATTTGTCATTTCATTTAGCTCTTCTCATTTCCAGCCTAAGAACAAAGCCCAAACTCTAAATGTTGGTCCAGAAATGTACCCTGATTACTAAACAGTGTTGCATAAAATAATAATGTTATTTATTTTTGTAGCAATTTTGCCATGCAACTACCTGGAATTTAATGCCAGCTTCCTCGATATTTATGTACCCAAGCCAATTTCCTTGGTATTTATATACCCAAATGAACAGAGTTCAGTATTGTATATGGCACCTTCTGAATCAAAAGGCCTTTCTTCAGAAAAGATTTAAAAACCATGAAAAGAGTGTTTCGGTGCCGAGTCTCATAAACCTGCAACAACATGAAGGAAGTTGGGGGAAAGGGCAACTGGGATGTGAGACAGTGTGTCTACTTATGCCATGCCTAAATTTGTTCTGTGTGTGTGTGTTTTAAAATTTTTTACTGAAGTATAGTTGATTTACAATGTTGGGTTAGTTTCCAGTGTACAGCAAAGTGATTCAGTTATACCTAAATTTGGATCAACAAGTTCCCTTAGGAAGTGGGGTGGGTGGGTAAATTAAGAGTATGGGATTAACAGATATATAATATCATGTAAAAAATAGAGGGACTTCGCTAGTGTGGTTAAGACTTCATCTTCCAATGCAGAGTGTGAGAGTTTAATCCCTGGTCAGAAAGCTAAGATCCCACATGCCTCATGGTCAAAAAACAAAACATAAAACAGAAGTAATATTTTAAAAGTTTAATAAAGAATTTTAAAATGCTCCACATCAAAAAAATCTTTTAAAAAATGAGCGCATAAAAAGACAAATCTAAAATAAACAACAAGAATTTATTGTACAGCACAAGGAACTATATGCAATGTCTTGTGATATCCTATATTGCAGAAGAATTGGAAAAGAAATGAATATATATATATAATATATATGTATAACCAAATCACTTTGCTCTACCCATGAAATTAACATAATGTCAACTCTACCTCAATTTTTAAAAAAGCCAAATTTCCTTAGGTGATGTAAGAACAGTGCCCAGCACTTAGCAGTAGTTCTTGAGTCAAATATTTGTTGACATTTTTAGTAAATGATGCTGTTTAAATGAAAGTTAGTTTGCATATAGGTGAAAAATTGGATGTATAATGTAAAAAAGTCCATTTTTATTATTGATTAGAAAGATTATTAGAATTGACTTAAGTTGCTTCTTGTACCTCAATCATAAGCAAAAACTTTCCATAAGTCATTAAAATCAGACACAGTACTTATGTTTTCAAAAAATGAAAGGCAGTTTTATTGTTCTATGTATCCTTAATTTTGGTTCTTCTACCTGATTAGAGTTTCAGTTGCAGTTGCTACATAATAAATTACCCTCAAATTTAGTGATGTAAAACAACAATCATTTGCCTTTGCTTGTGAGTCAGGAAGCTGACAAGAGCTCTAGGGGGCACTTTTATCTCAGGCTGTCTCTCCTGGATGCAGTTAGCTTTTGGCTGGGACTGAAGTCATCTGAAGACCTGATTGGGTCGGACATGAAAGATGGCTCACTCACATGTCTGGCAGTTGCTGCAGGCGGTCATCTAGGAGCTCAGTTAGGTCCTGAACCATTTGCACATGAACTCTCCAGCAAGATGATCTCCAGGTTTTCAGACTACTTCTACTACTACTACTTCACTACTATTGGTGGCTGACCTCATTGGAGAACCAGGAGGAAGCTGCAGCACCTTTTATGACCCAGCTTCAAAAGTTGCATACCATCACTTCCTCTGGATTTTATGGAGCAAAACAGTCACAAATTCACCTAGATTCAAAAGGCAGAGACATAGAGGCTACCACTTAATGGAAGAACTATCAAAGAATTTTGAGGCTATGTCTTTAAAATCACCACAGCCACATTAGTAAAAGGGTAAGCTATGACCTTACCCTTTACGAGAATTTTCATTTGATTTGGGGCATAACTACCTCTAGGTTACATTTTTTACACTTTTTATTATAGAGAATTTTAAACATATAAAAGCATGCAGGGACTTCCCTTGTGGTCCAGTGGTTAAGATCCATGGTCTGGGAAGCTTCCACCCACCACAGGGCAACTAAGCCTGTGCCCTGAGCCTGCGCACCTAGAGCTTGTGCTCCACAACAAGAGAAGCTACTGCAATGAGAAGCCTGTACATCCCAATTAGAGAGTAGCTCCCACTCACCGCAACTAGAAAAAGCCCAAGTGCAGCAACAAAGACCCAGCGCAGCTAATGAACAAACAAAATCAAACCTGAAAGTAAAACTGCCGCAGTCACCAAATTTAGTGATGTAAAACAATTTTACATTGTCTGACTCTTCACGACCCTGTGGACTGCAGCACGCCAGGACTCCCTGTCCTTCACCATCTCCCACAGTTTGCCCAAACTCATGTCCATTGAATCGGTGATGCCATCCAACCATCTCATCCTCTGTCGCCCTCTTCTTCTGCTTTAAGTCTTTCCAAACATCAGGGTCTTTTCCAATGAGTCAGATCTTTGCATCAGGTGATCAAAGTATTGGAGCTTCAGCATAAGTCCTTCCGAAGAGTATTAAGGATCGATTTCCTCTAAGATTGACTGGTTTGATCTTCTTGCAGTCCAAGGGGCTCTCAAGAGTCTTCTCCAACACCACAGCTCAAAAGCATCAATTCTTCAGCACTCAGNATCATCTCTCGAGGTCGGTGCTGTGTTCCACGGTCTCCCTGTGCCGAGGTCCGTGCTGTGTGCCTCGGTCACTCTTCTCTGTGGTTCGGGCTCTGTGCCACGGTCGCCCTGCCCTGAGGTCGAGGCTGTGTTCAGCGCTCGTCTTGCAATGAGTTCCGGGCTCTGTGCCGCATTCCCTCTGTGCCAAAGTCCCGGCTGTGGGCCACGTTCACCCTGTTCCGAGGTCCAGGCTATGTGCCGAGGTAGCCTTCTGAAGAGGTCCGGGCTGTGTCACACGGTTGCCCTTTTCTGAGGTCGGGGCTGTGTGCCGTGGTCGCCATCTCCCCACGTCTGGGCTGTTTGCCGCGCTCGCCCTGTGCCGAGGTCCGGCCTGTGTTCCGCCCTCGGCTTGAGACCTGTTCCCGTGTCTGTGCCGCAGTTCCTCTTTGCCAAGGTAGGGGCTGTGTGCCATGGTAGCCTTCACCAAAAGTCCAGGCTGGGTGCTGGGGTCCCCCTGCTCTGAGGTCCATGCTGTGTGCCTTCGTCGCCCTTCACTGAAGTCCTGGCTTTTTTCCGTGGTCGGCTAGTGATTAGTTCCATGCTGTGTGCCGCGTTCGCCATTCACTGAGATTCCATCTGTGTGCCGTGGTCGCCCTGCGCCAAGTTCCGGGCTGTGTGCNTCTGTTAACCCGGTGGCAGGGGCGGTGGCTGCGATGGTTGAGCCTCTCAGCGGGTAAGATCTGCTAAGCTCACTACAGATTACATCAAATAGCTCCTTAGACTCCTTCCAAATTTCAACAAACGCGTGGATGGTGATAACCCTGGGTTGGGCTGGCCGGGAGAGACGTGGCTCGTCAAGGGGGTCTGATGGATACTAGAGGAACAAAGTAACTGTGTAATAAAAAACCAAACTTACCCAAGAGAGGTCCGGTCCTTTGTCTTTAGCTATAGAGAGGTGGGAAGCCTGGCGTGCTGCAGTCCGTGGGGTCACACAGAGTCAGACATGATGGAGCAACTGAACAAAATAGAGAGGCGATCTCTAGGCCCCTGAAATGTCCTGCCTGACAGGAGTGTTTTTGTTTGCCTAGGGGCTTTGGTCATTGGATAGTTAATATTGCGATTTATGATGAGGGCTTTGGGTCACACCATATCAATTCTGAACTCCAGAAGGGGTTGGAGGCTAAAAGTTAGCCATGTAGGGAACATCTGACCGAGCCCGAATAAGAACTCTGGACATCAATGGCTTGAGTAAGCTCTCCTTTTTGGCAAGTCTGTGAGCGCGTTGTCACATCATGGTCAGGACTTCAGGACTCCATCCCTCCATGCAGACAGGATGACCGATGACCTTTGGACTCCTCCTGACTCTGCCCTTGCATCTCTTCCTTTGACTGATTTTAATAAAACTGTATTTGGGTTTACCAGGTGGCTCAGTGGTAATGATTCCACCGGCTGATGTAGGAGACACGGGTTCAATCCCTGCTCCAGGAAGATCTCATAAGCCTCAGAGCAACAACTAAGCCCACAAGCCACAACTGTTGAGCCTGTACTCTAGAGACCGGGAGCTGTAACTGGTGAGGCCCATGTGCCTTAGAGCTGTGCTCTGCAGCAAGAGAAGGCCACATTCTGAAACTAGAGAGTGGTCCCGGCTCTCCGCAGCTACAGAAAAGCCCAAAGGCTCAGCACAACATTATATATAATATACACATATAAAGCCATAAGAACAGCTCTTCCTGAGTTCTGGAAGTTGTTCTAGCAAATTATACAACTTGACATGATCTAAGGAACCTCTGATTTTGTAGCCAGCTAGTCTGAAGGGGGAGAGGTCCTGGGAATCCACTTATTTACAGCTAACACCTAAAGTGAGGACAGTCTAAACAGTCTAAACTTGAAATGTACTGTTAGCTAATCTCATTGCAGTAACAAAACACTGGGGAGTTGCCAGGACAGGATGGATCATGAGGGAACTGAAAGTCCTTCCAGGTGAGTATCAGACCCTGCTTAACTCTGTAGGCTGGGCTGTGGCCACACCTCTAACCACAGGGGACCCATGTCAGTTTCAGCACCTCTTCCTTGCAACCCTGAGTCTCAGAGACCCATCTTGCCCTTAGACAGCAGGGGTTGCAAGGCTTTCCTTGGTGGCTCAGATGGTAAAGACTCCATCTGCAATGCAGGAGACCTGGGTTCGATCACTGAGTTGGGAAGATTCCCTGGAGGAGGGCGTGGCAACCCGCTCCAGTATTCTCACCTGGAGAATCCCCATGGACAGAGGAGCCTGGAGAGCTACAGTCCACGGGGTCGCAAAGAGTCAGACCCCACTGAGTGACTAAGCACAGCACAAAGAGCACTGACCCAGCTCTCAAGGACTCAACTCCTTGAGAGTTGAGGAATGGCTGGGAATGAGGGGAAGAATGGGATAGAGTTAAAGGCAAAGCCTTCAGCAACACACAGACCTGGCATACCAGTCACGGCCTCCCTAGAAAGACGACGGTAAGGAAGGATGTATTACGAGAGATTTCCTCCGAAAGGGTGAGCGCGGATAACCACAGGACATTGGGCAGTAGCCTGGAATAGCAGTCCCAGACTCAAAGTCCCAAGGAGAGAAAAAGGAAGGAGAGGATTCTGCAGAGACAACACAGCCAGATGGAACTACGTCTCCTTACTTCCCCCTTATCTGTGGGGCTATCCTGTATAGCAGTCCCCATCCTTTCTGGCACCACGACCAGTTTCATGAAAGACAATTTTTTCATGAATTGGGGGAGGGGGATGTTTTCAGGATGATTCAAGCCCATTACATTTATTGTGCACTTAATTTCTATTATTATTACATCGGCTCCACCTCAGATCATCAGCCTTATATACCAGACGTTGGGGACCCCAGCTAAAACAGACTTAATCAGAACCAGGGGGGTTGTTGATGCAAATGATGCAGGTCGGCCTCTGGAGTGCAGAAGAGCAGAAAGTGGGTCTGGAGGGAAAGATGGAGATAGTCAGCACTGGGGTTCAGATCCTCGCTCGTAACTACTAGCTGGTAGTTGATCTTCAACAAGTCCCATAAGTTTAGTTCCTTTGATAAAACAGAAAGTGAGTGTGATGGTGTTAGTCGCTCAGTCATGTCCATCTCTTTGCAACCCCATGGACTGTAGCCTGCCAAGCTCCTCTGTCCGTGAAATTCTCCAGGCAAGAATACTGGAGTGGGTAGCCATTCCCTTCTCCAGGGATCTTCCTGACCCAGGGGTCAAGCCTGGGTGTCCTGCATTGCAGAAAGGCTCTTTACTTTAGTAAGCAAGAATCACAAGGAGATAAGGCCCATGAAGTACTTGGTGTGGTACTGCCTTCACAGGAGGAGGGACTCAGAATTTGCCAGACAGTAGTGCTATGGACGTGAGTCTGAGTGAACGCCGGGAGTTGGTGATGGACAGGGAGGCCTGGCGTGCTGCGATTCATGGGGTCACAAAGAGTCAGACACGACTGAGCGACTGAACTGAACTGAGTGCTATGATGCCCAGCTCTAACAACCAGGCTTTTGATTTATTTCTGAGAACCAGTTGCCCCCCTCCCAGTATCCCAGGTGGATCACTGGATCCAGGTTATTTTCATTGTGCCAGCGGCCCTTTGTTATTTGCCTAATCCGGAGCCCTCTAGGAACGACACCTTGCTGTGTGCTTGTAGGTAACCATGGAAACCTGCTGCCTTCGTCAGGTGACTAAAAGACAGGTTGGTAACAGCCTGATGACGATGAGGGAGAGAGAGGCTGAGAACAAAGACTTTCAGGATCCAAGTAAACTAAACCGTGACTTGGGGGTTGAATATTTTAATCCCTCTAGAGAGTGAGCACCCAGCTCTTCACTGGGGAACCCCTCGCTCAGGCCACAGTGTACATAAGATAGAGTGTCTCTAAAGCGCAAGGCAGGGCTGGAGGAATCCGGGCCATTCTGCCTGCTGCCTTGCGATGGGCTCTGCAGACCTTGCAGGCTCTGCGAGAGCCATTTTGTTTGAAACATTCTCTTCAGCGTCACTTCTTCTGAGGCCTTGGTTCAGGAAACCAGGAAGCAGAATGGAACCGGTTTATAATTTTAGAGAAAGGAAGTATATTCATCTTCTCAGGCTGCTGTAATAAAGTAACACAAACCGTTGTGGTTTCAGCAACAGCTATTTATTGTCTCACACTTCTGGAAGCTAGAAGTTTGAGGCCAAGCTGTGGCAGCATCGGTCCTTTCGGAGAGCTGAGAGGAACATTCTGTTCCCTGCTAGCTTCTGGTGCTTTGCTGGTGATCTTTGGCATTCCTTGGCTTGTAGGACGTCACCCTGATCTGTCTTCATCTTCACATGACCTTCTTTGTGTGTGTGTGTCTCTGTGTCAAGCTATCCCTTTTGTAAAGGATGGCAGTCACTTTGAATTAGGGTCCAGCGTACATAGCTGCTCAGTTGAGCTGACTCTGCGATCCTATGGACTGTAGCCCACCAGGCTCCTCTGTTCATGGGATTTTTTCAGGCAAGAACACTGGAGTGGGTTGCTATTTTCCTCCTCCATGGAGGGATTGAACCAGCGTCTCCTGTAACTCCTAAATTGTAGGTGGATTCTTTACCCACTGAGTCATCAAGCAAGCTCACCTTAACGACCTTAATTAACTAATTCCATCTGCAAGGACTCTATTTCCAAATAAGATCACATTCTGAGATACTGGAGCTTCGGACTTCGAGATATGAATTTTGAGGAGACAACTCAACCCATAAAAGGAGAGATGGGTGGGGGAAGGCCATCCCATGACCCATGACACCTGTCCTGGTTCTTAAATGATGGCCCTTCTTGAATTTCCTCACTAGTAGATTGCCTGTCAACAAGCCCTTGCTGTTCTGGGGTGCGCCTTTTGCCCTAAAACACTTAGCTTTGCCTGTCTACGTGTTCCCTTTCAGTAAATCTAGTTCCATCTCCAGCTCTCACCGCTGAGCAGACATCTCTGTATTCCTATCTGCCAGCGCTTCTTCTGTTTGCTTGGAGATGGAAATGGTAATCCACTCCAGTATTCTTGCCTGGGAAACCCCACGAGCAGAAGAGCCTGGTGGGCTACAGTCTATGGGGTTGCAAACAGTGGGATGCAACAGAGACTAACACTTTCCGTTTGCCTGAGGAGGCTTTCTCAGAGTTGAGCATATTCCTCTTAGAACGGGCCTCACCTCAGGGCACGTGCTAACACGGGTCCCCACGTCTTTAGCTGGGCCCTGAGCTCTGCAGCTACCAGGGCCACACCCAGCTGCATTCTGAGGGAATGAGCAACGTGTTTTTGTTATTGGTTTTTTTTTTGGCAGCACTGCTCAGCATGTGAGACCTTAGTTCCCAGACCAGGGATCATAGCCAAGTCCCCTGCTGTGGTAGCACGGAGTCTTAACCACCAGACCGCCAGCAATGTTTGAGGTTTGTGGACGTGAGGACATTCGGATCCAGACAGGCAGGATTCAGAGCCAGGTGGGAGAAAGCACAGGTAAACAGAGTTACTACGCAGCTTGGCAAGATCTAAGTATGTCTACTACTGCCCCGTGTATGGATCCCAAATCACTGCAGATGGTGACTGAAGCCACAAATTAAAAGATGCTTGCTCCTTGGAAGAAAAGCTGTAACAAACCTCGTCAGTTCAGTTCAATTCAGTCGTTCAGTTGTGTCTAACACAACAGGCTTCCCTGTCCACCAACTCCCAGAGCTTGCTCAAACTCATGTCCATTGAGTTGGTGATGCCATCCACCCATCTCATCCTCTGGCATCCCCTTCTCCTCCTGCCTTCAATCTTTCCTAGCATCAGGGTCAAACCTAGACAGTGTGTTAAAAAGCAGAGACATCACTTTGCCAACAAAGGGGCGTATAGACAAAACTATGGTTTTTGTAGTAGTCATGTATGGATGCGAGAGTTGGACCATAAAGAAGGCTGAGCTTTTGAACTGTGGAGCTGGAGAAGACTCTTGAGAGTCCCTTGGACTGCAAGGAGATCAAACCAGTCAATTCTAAAGGAAATCAACCCTGAATATTCGTTGGAAGGACTGATACTGAAGCTGAAACTCCAATACTGTGGCTACCTGATGCAAAGAGCTGACTCATTGGAAAAGACCCTAATGCTGGGAAAGATGGAAAGAAAAAGGAGAAGGGGGTGGCAGAGGGTGAGATGGTTAGATAGTATCACCAACTCAATGGACATGAATTTGAGCAAACTACAGATAATAGTGGGAGGACAGAGAAGCCTAGTGTGCTGCAGTCCGTGGGGTCACAAAGAGTTGGACATGACTTAGTGACTGAACAGCAACAACCTTGTATTGACGGTCTGGTCCCACAAGGCTGGATTATGGCCCATAAAAAATTCTGCAGAGCCTGAAAATGTAAGCATTCAATATGTTAACTCTGGGGACCATGTTGGCCATTTACAGACATTTTACTGCTTCCACAAAGTTCCGTGTTGATGACTAAGTAGTTTCAGGGTATGACAGATTAGAACTTTTCATCTTTTCTTGACATTAAATACCCACATAAAATTACTGAAACTCTGTGAAGATGCTGGTATTCTCTGGGATATTTCTACACGATAGTATAACTGAGTTATAACCATTGACCCAGAACAGGGGTATCAATTTGCAATCTGCTTAGATATTTTAAGTGGGCTTCCCAGATGGTGCTAGTGGTAAAGAATCCACCCGCAAATTCAGTAGACGCAAGAGACTTGGATTTGATCCCTAGGTTGAGAAGATCCCCTGGGGTATGAAATGGCAACCTGCTCCAGTATTCTTGCCTGGAAAATCCCATGGACAGCGGAGCCTGACAGGACTACAGTCCATGGGGCTGCAGAGAGTCCAACATGACTCAGCAAGTAAGTAGCAGCGGTGGCAAATATTTTAAGTAGCTTTTCTGTAATGAGCAGGGAAAGGATAACAGAGATCTTTTCCTTTCCCTCCATAGAGAGGAGGAATTCTGTGGGTTCCTGAGATTTCAACACTGGGCTAGAACTAGGCCCTCTGAGTGCTAACAATTATCCTACACGCTTCCTAACTTAGCTCAAAAATACCCACACTCTATGGAACAGGGTCAGGAGCACCGTGATCATTTTGAAAAGATAATTTCCTCGGATGAGAAGTGAACCACTTAAGTAGTCATTATGTGCATCCCCTCCCCCCAACCACCCAAAGCCAAAGTGTGATTTGATGTATTTTAGGAACTAAAGTTCAAACTGTGAATTTCCTGTGTAGAAAAAAATAATCTGTCAGAAAGCACTTAGGGAAAGGCAGAGCAGACAGATTAAACAGGTTCGAAGATCTGCCCTCGGTCTGCTTTTCTGTTTTCCTTGACAATGTCATTCAAACTCCAGCTCGTGAAGGAAGCCACTCCCTGCCTGTGCCTGGGGCCTGGTTCAGCCCCTGGTGCCTGTGTTCTCCATCCCTGGTGGCCTCTGGAAGGTTTGCCGACAGCATCGTGGAAGCAACAGTTCTCAGGGGGAAAGGATCTTTTCTAGCGAACCCTACCTCTTCACTTCCTTTTCTTGCGATCTCTTTTCCCTCAATGCTACTGCCATCCTGCTGGATATTTGGGCTCGAAGCTGCTAAGTCAGTGGTTCCTAGCATTTTTTGCAGTCTCAGACACCTTTGAGATTGGACTGAAGTTATGGACATTCTCCTCCAGAAAAAAGAAATCTGTGGCTATTCCCACAATTATGAACTCAAAATTTCAGGGGTATTTTAGGCTCAAATTTTCATGAGTTCTTTAGGCTCCCCTATCCAAGCAATCTTTATTTTTCTCCCTTATTTTCTCTCTCATTATAATAACTGCTCAAAAATCTTTAGTGACTCCCAACTGTCAATAAAATAGAATGTGTCCATATTCCCTAACCTGGCACTTAGAACATACCATGATGCAGTTGTAGCCCATCTTTCTAAAATAATAGATTAATGTAGGTAATTTCCTGGCCGTCCAGTGGTTGGGACTTGGGGGTTTCACTGCCGGGACCTGGGATTCAATTCCTGGTTGGGGAACTGAGATTCCACAAGCTGTATTTTTTGGTATGGCCAAAAAATCAAAAAACAAAATAATGGGTTAATGCAGGTAAAGCACAGTACTTGGCACACAGTCAGCACTATGGAAGTGTTGGCTGTTATTAATATTGTTACTATTATTATCCTTTGTTTCTGTCCAACTAATCTTTCACTTCTCCCTTCACCTTTGGTGTCTTGGGTTTCATTCCTTCTTTATCTTTTTATTTTCTCCCTACCAGCCATTTACTCCCCTTGTCCCTAAGCCCTCCAGCCTTCTCAGATCACAAATCCCCTAACTCATGCCCCCATCCTATAAGAAATTCAATCTCTTCCTCAATATTTCTGAATCAACCAGGGCTATTTTACCTTCCTCCATTTGAGGCTTATCACCTCCTGCCCCTAAGCCCTGTCCTGACTTTTTCTCTCCAGGGTCTGGCTGTTGCACAGCTGTGGCCACTCTCCACACCTCATCACCATCAGTTTGCACACAGACCCTCTTCTTCACGTCCCCACTAACCCATGCTAATTGCACAGAACCCAGCAGCCAGAGCAATCTTTCTAAAATATCAGTCAGTTCATGTCACCTGTGTAACCAAGAACTCTTAACAGCTTCCCATCATACCTAGAAGGAAATCCAGATCCTTCCTTCAGCAGCAAAGCCAGCCCTCACTTTATACCCACAGGCAGATCTAGGTTTTGTGCAGCTTGAAACTTCTACAGCAGAAACCAACACAATTCTGTAAAGCAATTATCCTTCAATTAAAAAATAAATTTAAAATAAAAAAAAAGAAACATACAATTTATTTGGTTTGGGGGAGTAGACACTTTAAGAAAAAAGATAAAATCACAAATAAAATATTAATTTGAAAGCACATGATCAATGTGTGCACTGATTCACAGTTACTGAAAATATGTATACTATTATGAACCTTATAAAAATTAGTTTCAGCTCTGCTTCATTATTACAAATTAATAAACACTATTGTATATTCTAATTGTTCTTGCCAGATAATAAACAACTTATATTAGATTTATACCATTTTAATCTAAAAAAATGTCTTTGCTAATCCATTTCACATAATGCATCCAAAAAGTTGGATCTGTTTTCCAAAAAATTAAATTGAAAATGAACAGTTATTTAGAATCTGAATGGAAGCTACAATAAATTTCAAACTAATCAGTGCAAAGGCTTACAAGTATTATAAATATCACTGAGTTCAGAAAAATAACAGAATATAATATTTTTATAATTAATTGATTAACACAACTATAATACTTTTTTTTTACATTTTGGGACTACTAATTCTTTGTCCCTTCAAAAGACAACACATTTTAATATCATTTGATATTTCATTTCCTAAAGAGAGGGTAGAAAGATAATTCATTCCTCCTCCAGCTTAATTGCTCAAAATTTGTTTTTTATCATCATTTAGAAGAGCTTCTTTCAGCTTTATACTCATTATTATGTAAATTTTAGGATTGATGTCAAATTTAGCAGATGAACTGTAAGATTTCAGGGCATTTTATGTTTTCTTTTTAAAAATTAATCTTAAGTATTCTTTGATTTGGGGCTTCCCAGGTGGTGCCAGTAGTAAAGAGCCCGCCTGCAAATGCAGGAGACATAAAAGATGTAGGTTCAATCCCTGGGTCAGGAAGATAGAAGGGCATGGCAACATCCTTCAGTATTCTTGCTTAGAGAATCCCATGAACAGAAGAGCCTGGCAGGCTACAGTCCATAGGGTCGCACGGAGTCAGACATGACTGAAGCAACCTAGCATGCATGCACATTCTTCAATTTGACAATAACTGTTTAACCTGTTTGTTGTCGAAATCCTTATTTTAATGGTAAATTCTGAGAATTATGTCACTTGCATTGATATCAGTATTTCACACCAACTCAGCAAGAACTGAAAATCTTTGGTTCTTGTGATATCCTTGTTTTCATCAACTGGATTATCAGACAATTTAGGAGTGTATTTATAACTTCTATTCAGGTTTTGTCTCTTCCTCCTAATACACAGTACTTTCTGTAGAATCTCTCCTGTTTGTTGCTTTCTACTTCACTTCTCAGAGTATTTACTATTGAATTATCTTCATACTCTACTAATTTTCACTCTGGATTTTTTTTCAGTCTTTTGGTAACTAAGTGTAAAAGATTTCAAAAGAAGATGCCTTTCATATCCACATCAGAGGTCTGTAACTTCTCTCTAATTTATTGTAATGTTGCAAAATGTCATTTTGTTGACCTCATGGTAAATCAGCCTGGGATTATAGGGTCTGCTCCTCAGCCTCCACCTCATCATGCTCCAGCCACTTGGCCATTTGCTTCTCTGAACAAGCCAACCCTGTTCCTGCCTTGGGTCCTCAGGGCCTTTGCACCAGCTGAGCTCTCTCTTTTAGAATGCTCTTTCTGCTGATCGTCACTTGCCTGCTGCTTGTTTGTCATTCAGAACTCAGCATAAAATCATCTCCTCAAAGAAATCTCTGGCTACCCTGTGTTAAGTAGCCACCAATGCTGTCTGTGACATCAACCTACATTAAAGCTTTACGAATTGCTGAATAAATACAAATTGTATTCTCTTATGAATCCAGCAAGGTAGGTATACTATCTTCATTACAAAGGTCACTAAACAGAGGTCACCTCATGGAGCTGGTATTTAAACCCAGTCTGGTCTATTTGCAGAGTCCTAGGATTTGGGAGTTTTTCAACTATGTAACCATTATGTCTATTCATCTATAAAGATTTTAAAAGAAAGCAGTCTTATAAATGAATATTTTATTTGATTATTTTCCTTTTTCTTGATCTATTTAGAAAGGTTAAAAATACAGAAAGCCATAACATGTGCAGTTTTCAATGGATTTTCCCAGATAATCAACTATGAAATTTGGCAGATGGCATATCTCCCGATTCTCTATACTCCCCCAACCAACCCTCATTTAAGAATGCGTAGCAATGGAGAAGGAAATGACAACCCACTCCAGTGTTGTTGCCTGGAGAATCCCAGGGACAAGGGAGCCTGGTGGGCTGCCGTCTATGGGCTCGCACAGAGTCGGACACGACTGAAGTGACTTAGCAGCAGCAGCAGCAGTAATGGCTCAAGTGTTGAACAGAAATTCCTATCACTTAGTTATTAGAATGGATTCTCTGGTACACTGCCTACTTGGTGGCTCAGTGGTAAAGAACCTGCCTGCTAATGCAGGTGACATAAGAGATGTGGGTTTGATCTCTGCGTGGGGAAGATCCCCTGGAGGAGGGCATGGCAACCCACTCCAGTGTTTGTGCCTGGAGAATCCCATGGACCGTACCTGGAGAATCCCATGGACAGAGGAGCCTGGCGGGCTATGGTCCATGGGGTCACAAAGAGTCAGACATGACTGTAGCGACTTAGCATGCACTGCCTACCTAGATTCCTTCTTTAATGACTGAACACTCAATTTCCTACTTGCTGGGAGAGTTGAGTAACAGCTCTCAGAAGAATGTCTCTCCAAGAATTGCCCAACTGTCTTGTCCAGGATCGTGCCCCCATCCCTGGGGGCAGCCACTTCTAATGNTAAAAAGACTGGTAATTTTTAACATCCAGTTATGATTTTAAAATTCTAGCAAAAGTGGAATAGAATAAAAAACAACTTGATCTAGAGGAAACCAACTTTATGTTTGAAACTTCTAATGCTTTTCCACTGTGTCTGGGGACATGAAGAAGATTCCTATTATCAGCATTTCTATTCTTTCTGGTATACTATGGCAAGAAAAAGAAATGAAAGAAATAATGATTGATAATAAAGAAATAAAGTATAATATAAGACAATTTCTCATGTGGAAAATAAGAAAGTGCAGAGAGATTACCAGGATTAGAGATCTTTAGCAAGATGGAGTTGGAGAAGGAAATGGCAACCCACTACAGTATTCTTGCCTGGAGAATCCTGTGAACTGAGGAGCCTGGTGGGCTGCTGTCCATGGGGTCGCACAGAGTTGGACACAACTGAAGCAAATTAGCAGCACCACCAGCAGCAAGATGAAGACAAAATCAATTATTTCTCTAAATACAAGTAGAAAGCAATTAGAAATGAAATTTTTTTAATTTACAGTAACATAAAATAAGAATCTAAGGAGAAAAAAGTTTAAGAGAAGAGGAAAGGAAAAAAGACCACAGAATAAGAATAAGGGTTGAAATGTCCCAAATCTGGTTAAAAAAGAAAAAAAAAAAAAAAANGCCACACCCAGCTCCAGGGTAATCTTCCCGACTCAGGGATTGAACCTGCGTCTCTTATGTCTCCAGCATTGGTAGGACAGTTCTTTAACATTAGTTCCAGCTGGGAAGTCCAAATCCTTTACATAGATTTACCAGTTATTAACAGCTTGCCACATTTGCCTCTGCACGCAGAAATACATACACACACACCATATTTCATTAAAAAGTAGGATGCAGCTATCAGGACACTTTATCCTTAAATATCTCAATATGTATCTCCTAAAAAAGAACATTCTACCAAATAAGATAGTACCCCTACTATCACACATTAAAAAATTAACATTAATTCAATAATGTACTTTAATATTCTATCTATATTCAGATTTCTCTAAAGATCTTTGAAATTTCTTTTATAGTCAAATTTTACCCCTTCAGTCCAGAATCTAAGCAAAGTTTGCTGTGCACCCTCAGCTGCTAAGTCATGTCAGATTCTTTGCGACCCCATGGACTGTAGCCCACCAGGCTCCTCTGCCCATAGGATTTCCCAGGTAAGAACACTGGAGTGGGTTGCCACGCTCTCTTCCAGAGGATCTTCCAGACCCAGGGATCAAACCCACATCTCCTACGTCTCTTGCATTACAGGTGGATTCTTTACCACTGAGCCACCGGGAAGGCCCTATACACTGCAATTGGTCGTTATCGCCTCAGTTTCTCTTAGTCTAGAAAAGTCTCCACCTTTTGGGTTTTCCATGATGTTGAAGAAGATGTTCATGATGTTTTAAAGAATCCTAGCCAGTTGTCTTGCAGGTTTTTCTGAATTCTGGATTTGCCTAATTGCTACCTTACGGTTAGATTCAGGTTAAACATTCCAGAAAGAATTCTGCATAGAGGGTATTGGGTACCTCTTAGCGCACAAGATAAGAAGGCTGTCTATTGTCTTTTCATTGGTAATGTCAAGTTTTAGCTCTTGGTTAAGATGGTGTTTGATCAATCTCTCCATGGNTTCCAGAAAGAATTCTGCATAGAGGGTATTGGGTACCTCTTAGCGCACAAGATAAGAAGGCTGTCTATTGTCTTTTCATTGGTAATGTCAAGTTTTAGCTCTTGGTTAAGATGGTGTTTGATCAATCTCTCCATGGTGAAGATACATTTTTCTTTTGGAATTATTAATTAATCCAGAGGATGCTACTTTGAAATCATATGATTATTGTGTTCCCCAACATTCCTTCACTCAAAGGCTTTAGCATTCATTAATGACCCTACCCTGAGCCAATACTGGCAATTGCAACTCTCATTCTATCATTTATCTACATTTATTAGCTGCCATGCTTGTGAATCACTGTGGACTCACAATTTTCTTTTTACTTTTCTGTTAATGTGTTACAATCTATATCATCGTTCTTTTGTGTGTGTGTGTGTGCTGAAATTGTCCAAAATTTGGCAACTAGGAGCTTTTAAAAAACAAAATTTGAAAGATCTTTATAATAACCTAATGTGTATGTCACAAAATCTGATAGCTTTAAGGGCCATGAAACTTTAAAATGTTTAGAATATACTCATATATTTTTAACTACTTTGGGGATAGTTTGTTAACATAAAATACTTGGTACCTAACTAGTTCAAAAAGAATCTGTCAACAGTATCTTTGATTTTCTTAGAAGCTGTATTGTAGAACATTTTCTTTGAAGTTGATGTTGATGTATTATAATAGGACTTCCTAAGAAAACCAGTGAATTTTGATCTTTACCTATTATTTGGGTTTGTATCAAGATTTAGAATGTCCTTAGCCCAACTCTTTAAAGCAGCATAGGAAGAGTTGGAGAATTGATATGACTACATTGGATGCCAGAAATTTCATTTCCTGAGCAACGGTGATGAAGTGTGAGAACAGAAGCAACCTCTAAATAGCCCCAAATAGATAGGATTGGGTTGGGTTGCAAGATATAGAAAACCAGGTAATAATGGCTTTGCCTCTCAGGGAAAATTTTTTTTTCTCATGTAATAAGAAACCCAAAGGTGGTAAGTTATGGGCTAGTGAAACTGGGGCTTCCCTGGTGGTCCAGTGTTTAGGACCCCGAGCTTCCATTGCAGGGAAACTAAGATCCCAAACAGTCCTCAGTGCGGCCAAAACAACAGCAACAGCAAATGGTTAGTGCCAGCTCTCAGTGATATCATCAAACCTTCCTTTTTCTTTACACTCCACATTTTGTCTCTTGCTTTTGTCCTCGTGGTTTTGAGATGCTGCAGAACTGCTAAGGGATTATGTCTGTGTTCTGGGTTAGGAAGAAAGAGAAGGGATATGAGGTCAGACTGCATCAGTGCCTGTTAGGAAATATTCTTTGAAGCTCCCAGCAGGTACTTGGGTTTATATCTTGTTGGTCAGAATTGGGACATATGGCCCTTTTCCCAGCAAGAGAGTCTATAGTAGAAGAAAGCAAAGGAGAAAGAGGCTTTAAAGAGCTTCAGTAACCAATACACGGGCTTTCCAGGCGGCGCTAGTGGTAAAGTACACACCTGTCAATGCAGGAGGCATAAGAGACATGGGTTTGATCCCTGGGTCAGGAAGATCCCCTGGAGAAGGGCATGGCAACCTACTACAATATTCTTGCCTGGATAATCCCATGAACAAAGAAGTGAGACAGGCTACAGTACATAGGGTCACAAAGAGTTGGACACGACTGAAGTGACTTAGTACGCACATACGCACAACAAATACCCGGTATCTAGAGCCATAAAAACAGCTAGGCATCTTTAGCTGACAGTTCATAAACATGAAAGAGTCAGACATGACTGAGTAACTAATCACTTTCAAACATACATCAGAAGAAATTAACATGGACATACTGCCTCCTATTCATAAAGCAAAAAATTTTTGAGCATCTTCTATGTTCTATTCTCTTACTAAGAATAAAAAGATGAAAGTGATATTGCTTCATTTGTTCTCTTTAGAACACACTTATGAAAGTTCCAAGTAGTAAAGCCTAGGACTCAAGAAACAAACAGGTGTGTTCAGTTTTATGCTGTTTCTTTACAACAGATTCAAATGCCAACAAACAAGCATTTACTCACTCTATTGAGATAACTGGCTCAGTTGATGGTCTCCTGTATAAATAGTTCTCTTTGTGAAAAAATTTCCCTACATTAAATTCATATGCAGACAGCCTTGCCAAACTAACTTCAGTAGCTAGAATTATTTCCAATATTTATAGGAACTTATTTATGTTTACTGGGCTTCCCTGATAGCTCAGTTGGTAAAGAATCGGCCTGCAGTGCAGGAGACCCCAGTTTGACTCCTGGATTGGGAAGATCCCCTGGAGAAGGGACAGGCTACCCACTCCAGTATTCTTGGGTTTCCCTTGTGGCTCAGCTGGTAAAGAATCTGCCTGCAAGGCAGGAGACCTGGGTTGGATCCCTGGGTTGGGAAGATCCCCTGGAGAAGGGAAAGGCTACCCACCCCAGTATTCTGGTCTGGAGAAGTCCATAGACTCTGTAGTTCATGGGGTAGCAAAGAGCTGGACACGACTGAGCGACTTTGGTGGCTCAGAGGGTAAAGCATCTGCCTGCAATGTGGGAGACCTGGGTTCGATCCCTGGGTCGGGAAGATCCACTGGAGAAAGAAATGGCAACCCACTCCAGTACTCTTGCCTGGAAAATTCCATGGACTGAGGAGCCTGGTAGGCTACAGTCCATGGGATCACAAAGAGTCAGACATGACTTAAGATCTTCACTTTGTTTATGTTTACAGAATAGTTATGACCATTTGTATTCTACTAAATGATAATAGAGAGCTAGGTGGAGAATCTCACAAAAATATCTTTAAAATCATTGTGATAATACCCTGAACTCTGGTCTTAGAAAGTAGAGCATAAGCATGTCAGACTCCTTAAAGAAAACTGTTGAGACTCCCTTGGTGGTCCAGCGGTTAGGACTTCGCCTTGCAGTGCAGGGGCCGCAGGTTTGATCTCTGGTCAGGGCGCTAAGGTCACACATGGTGCAACCAAAAGATTTTAAGAAAAAGAGAAGAAAGAAAACTGTTGCATTAGGCTACAAGTTCTCAGATATTCTAGATCAAGGATTAGCAAATTATGGACTATAAGCCAACTGCTGCCTGTTGTAAATAAATTTTTTTTTTTTTTTTCAGAACAACCACACCCATTTGTTTCTATATAATCTATTGATGCCTTTGAACTGTGGTGTTGGAGAAGACTCTTGACTGTCCTTTGGACTGTAAGGAGATCCAACCAGTCCATTCTAAAGGAGATCAGTCCTGGGTGTTTTTTGGAAGGAATGAAGCTAAAGCTGAAGCTCCAGAACTTTGGCCACCTCATGCAAAGAATTGACTCATTAGAAAAGACTCTGATGCTGGGAGAGAGATCAGGAGGAGAAGGGGACGACAGAGGATAAGATGGCTGGATGGCATCACCGACTCGATGGACGTGAGTTTGAGTGAACTCTGGGTGTTGGTGATGGACAGGGAGGCCTGGCGTGCTGCAATTCATGGGGTCGCAAAGAATCGGACATGACTGAACGACTGAACTGAACTGAACCGAAGGCTGCTTTGCAACTGTAACTGGCAGAGTTGAATAATTTTGTGGAAGACCATACAGCCCTCAAAGTCTAAAATATTTATTCTCTGGCCCCTAATAGAAAAAGTTTTATTTATCATTACTTAGCACATATTAAGTGCTCAACAAATGCTTCTTGATTTATTGAATGAATACATTCAAGACTTTCCAGCTGGATCTGAAAAATTAACAGATGAACAAAGTCTAAAAACAAAACATTTTAGACTTCCCCAATTTATCTGGTATTTGCTTGTTTGATGGTAGTTTGCTATTGTTGACAAAAGACCGCATGCCTTGCCAGGATCATGTTAGTGCTTTGAGATTCCAGAATGCAAATTTCTCTGGTTCCAACTTTTCAAAGAGTTGGTCTTTGGGCTAAATATGTCTCACCAACATGTTTTATTTGGCCCACACAATGCTGCTGTTTGTTTTCAAAGCGGCATTAGCTGCCAACATTTAAAATAAGGGGACCTCACATAATCATTCAAATTTCCAGCTTCCCTTTAAAATTTGAAAGATCAGGCAATACAGGTACACATTTTGGTTAGGGCCATAACCACTTGTGGCTGAGTAGCTGTTCCCTTCTTGGATGGGGTAAGTGCTCTCCAATTACCACAATCCTCACTGCTTCTTACAGCCTGACTCCAGGCTGCTCCCATCCAGGTACTTTAACCACCTGGCCCTTCTGCAACATTTGCATCTAGGGTCCTTACTCCAGAGGAGTATCATTTGCTACAAAGTTCCCTGAATTACAACACTAGCTATACATTTACTTCCTTTTCCTGGCTTGAAAACAGACTGGTATATCTGAAGACAAAACAGGAAAGAACAGCAATGCTCTTAAGATCATTACCTTCATTCCAACCCGAAGGCAGCGTCATTCTCCCACCCCCCGCCTCTCCTTTTTCAAACCAGCCTGAAGACAGCCCGCTTTCTGTTCAGCTTTTGGGCTCCATCCACCCACTCCATCTCCTGGAGCTGTTTACCTCAAACCCTGGAGTGTAGTCTCCCCAGTTCCCTGCTTCCTGTCTGCCCTGGAAAACAAACACTTTGGCCCTTTTTTGTTTTCAGAGTTTTACTGCTAATCACTACAGGGAAACGGACAGGAAATAACAATAAGGAGGAAATTACAAAGCTTAAAAAGCGCTTACAGTTCTAACAGTCACAGTCCTTCTGGAAGTACTCTATTTTTATTCTTTCTTGTTACATTCTCATAGATGAAGGATTGTAAGGGCCTAAAGTGATAGTGAAAGTGAAGTCGCTCAGTCGTGTCCAACTCTTTGTGACCCCATGGACTGTAGCCTCCCAGGTTCCACCATCCATGGAATTCTCCAGGCAAGAATACTGGAGTGGGGTGCCATTTCCTTCTCCAGGGGAATCTTCCCGACCCAGGGCTTGAACCTGGGTCTCCCACATGGTAGGCATTGTAGGTAGAGGCCTAAAGACTACAGTAAACAGATGGTTTACTTTCCTGATGCTTGAAGGCAGGAGGAGAAGGGGACGACAGAGGATGAGACGGTTGGATGGCATCACCGACTCAATGGACATGAGTTTGAGTAGGCTCCGGGAGTTGGTGATGGACAGGGAGGCGTGGCATGCTGCAGTCCATGGGGTTGCAAAGAATCAGACACAACTGAGCGACTGAATTGAACTGAGCTGAAACAAACGGTGCTGAAGTATCACCTTGATACCAGAGCAACCGTTAGGTGGCAGCACAGGGCACATCTTTTCCAGTCTTCCCACAACAGGCTGCCAGATGTGAGACACCCAGTTGTCTAGGGTGGGACAACTGAGCACCATATCAAGGCAAGCCTTTGGGCTGAGATCAGGCAGAGGTTAAGAGCCAAGAGGCGCCCAGTCATGCTATGCCCTCAAGGAGCCAGGTGTGGAATTCTTGTCTCCTGTGCCTTCCCCTGATATGTTGATTAGAATCGCACACTTTAAGGAATGATAAGATTCTTCCTGGCTTCCCAGGTGGCACTAGTGGTAAAGAACCTGCCTGCCAATGGAGGAGACATAAGAGACTCGGGTTTGATCCCTGGTTCGGGAAGATCCCCTGGAGGAGGGCACAGCAACCCACTCCAGGATTCATGCCTGGAGAATCCCATGGACAGTGGAGCCTGGTGGGCTACAGTCCATGGGGTCACAAAGAGTTGGACACGGAAGCAACTTGGCAGCAGCAAGAATCTTCCAGACCAACATCGTGATTTTACGACAAGCAAATCGAGGTCTCTAGAGATTTGACTTGTCCTACCTGTCTTTGCAGTTTCAGTGGTGTCAGCTTATCCTTCTGATCTGTCCCTCTGGTTTAAAAGCATTTATTGAGGTCTACTTAGAAATAAAGACTGATTTTACTCATTTCAAAGGTGAAATGAAAAGGGGCATTTTGCCTCTAACAGAGCAAGACTTTGTATAGGAAACAGAGATTTACTGGATACAGGTAAACACAAGTGAGCTTTGTTTCTGCTTCTGCTTACCTAAGCCATCGGGGAGAAAAGTGAGGGCCCCTATTCCAGAAGGGGAGTTGCAGGTCTCAGCACTCTGGGCAGGCTGGTATGTGCTCCCTTCCATGGGACCAGACAGTGTAACTGTGACTCTTATCAAGAGTGGCCTAGGGAGACTTCCCTGCCAGTCCAGTGGTTAACACTTCACCTTCCAATGCAGGGGCTGTGGGTTCGATTCCTGATGGGGTAGCTAAGATCCCACATGCCAAAAAACCAAAACATTAAACAGAAACAATGTTGTAACAAATCTAATAAAGACTTTAAAACATGATCCACATTAAAAAAAAAAAAAAAGTGGCCTAGGGACTTCCCTGGTGGTCCAGTGGCTAAGATGCCACACTTCCAGGGAAGGGGGCCCAGGTTCAATCCCTGGTCAGGGAACTAGATCCCTCAAGCCACAACTAAGTGTTTGCATCCGGCAGCCCGAAGAGCTGATGTGCTGCAATAAGACCTAGTGCAGCCAAACTAAGTAAATACTTTTTTTAAAAGGGATTTTGCTTAAATGAAAAAAAGTGTGGCCTAGCATGGCAGGGCTGGGCCATGCACACCCAGTGCTCACCAGTGCTCTCAAATTACTTCAGTAAAACTACCCATATTCCTAGAATTTAAACACAAACCCAAACTGCACTGTAATAAAAGCATGTCCTCAGGCTCTAAATGGTTTAGAGAGCAGCCTAGTGATCAAAGGATAAAGCCTTATTGGGAAGTAACTCTTGCTTGAAGGGGTCAGGCCTCAGTACAGGAATTTTCCCAGAACTACACCTAATAGAAAGTTGAACTTGTTTATTTTGAAACACCTCACTAGGTGTTATAGGGCCTTGCCACTCAAACTGTGGTCTTCCAACCAGAAGCAACACCTGGAAAAATGTTTGAGAATAGAGAATATTGGGTCAAATCCATTCCTACTGAATTAGCATCTCGATTTTAGCAAGATCCCTTGTTGATTCCCCGGAGTATTCAAGGGTGAAAAATGCAGCTTCAGGGCACTCTAGAAGAAAGACCAAAACCACCCACACCTCCCTCTTCTCTAATAGTCCCTACCTCAAGGAGCTTATAGATAGGTTTAAGAGTTCAAACCACACATGTGAAAACTGTCATGAAAATGACCATTTATAAATGTGTTATTAACACCATATGGACTACCCTAAGACACACAGGACACATTTCTAGAGGGTGCAAGACAATGATTATCTTCCCAGCTGGCTCAGTGATAGATTATCCGCCTGCAATGTATAAAACTCGGGTTTGATCCCTGGGTCAGGAGGATCTCCTGGAGAAGGAAATAGCAACCCACTCCAGTATTCTTGCCTGTGAAATCTCATGGACAGAGGAGCTTGGTGGGCTACAGTCCATGGAGTCAGACACGACTTAACCACTAAGCAACAAAAAGAATGATTACAGGTGAGAGCGGTCACCCTGGGCAGTCTTCCCCAGAATGGTGAAATTTTGATAAGTATGTATGAATGGAAAAGGATGGGAAAAGACTTTCTAGAGGACAAGTCAGGGGCAAATTATAAAATCTAGGCAGTGGCCTCCAGATACTTTATTATCTTATGCAGGTCTCCTGACTCTCACTGGATCCTTCCAGCCTGTCACGTGTTGCTGTGGCTGCACACACAGCTAATCTCATGTTACAAATTTTGGTTTAATCAACAATTTTCTTGGGAATTCTTCAAGGGTTCTCACCAACAGGCAAACGTTTTTTCCTTCAGATTCAAAAGGCAACAGGTCCTCACCCCTTTCTTGGATAGTTGGCTGTGATTTCTAACTCTTCTTTTATAATCGGGTAAAAGGAAATTCCTTACATGTACTTTCTCCCAAATTGCTGGAGCCTTTAATGTGGTGCAAATCTTCCCTGTAAAGCTCTTAATCAGATCTCATAAACGATTAGCCCAATGTGTTTACAGTTTCTCGATAAAGTTAATCATCCTCGAAAGCCAGGAATTAACAGGAAAATGGGGAACTTAGTGGTTTCCCTGTCTTAACATCTAGATTTACTTTGCAAAGCAAAAATGATGGCACCGAAGATGAAATCCAGAGTTTCAGCGTTTATTTTCCAAATGAGTTGGTATGATTGTAACCCTCTTCTTGTCACACACAATGTATCCAGTAAACCAGAACTGTTCCAAGAATTAAACAACTCTTTGTGACCCCATGGAGTATACAGTCCATGGAATTCTCCAGGCCAGAATGCTGGAGTGGGTAGCCTTTCCCTTCTCTAGGGGATCTTCCCAACCCAGGGATCAAACCCAGGTCTCCTGCATTGCAGGCAGATTCTTTACCAGCTGAGCCACAAGGGAAGCCCAAGAATTAACAGTGGGGATGAGATGGAGGCTATGAGAGTGCCTCCACTGGATGCCGATAGGAAACCCTGTAAGGAGAACCTGCCCTCTCTCCTGCCCTTATCTCCAACTTCCTGAAGAGGCACAAGTAGACTAGAGACTCCAGAAGAGAAATGTGATCAGTAGGAGGAGATAATGCTGTCACTGTTTAGTCGCAAAGTCGTGTCTGACTCTTGCAGCCCGATGGACTGTATGTAGCCCGTCAGGCTCCTCTGTCCATGGGATTTCCCAGGCAAGAATAGTGGAGTGGGTTTACCATTTCTTTCTCCCAACCCAGGGATCAAATATGAGTCTCCTGCACTGGCAGGCAGATTCTGTACCAGTGAGCCACCAGGGAAGCTTATGAGGAGATTAGCTTTAAATAATTCTTTAGATAATTAAATAATTCTTTAAATAATTCATTAGACCCTTTAACTAATTCTTTAGAATAGTTCCACCATAAGCCCGGGCCCTTCGCCTTGTCTGAGCCCCGTTACGGGTCCCTGAAGTCAGGATGGAGCTGCGTCTGTCGGGTGGGTGTCTGCCTCTTGGCTTCAGGGCTGCAGACTCAAGGCTGACTGTTCATCTCCGTCAGAGCCTATCAGCAAGGCGCTTGTCACCAGCTGCCCAGCCCACCAGGGAAAAAACGCTTCCTATACTCACAGAGATAATTTGGGTTGATAGGAATAGCATCAGGGAAGAGAATGGCATCACCAAATCAATACTTGAGCTTTACGAATTAATATCTTTCTTGGCTCTGCTTCTCGTTTTTATCCAGGAGACCATTGCTCTCAGACAGAGATGCTAAATGGAACAGACGTTTCGCTCCCAACAACAGCAAATTCCCTTTCCTTAATAAGGAGTTGACTCGAGGCTTGACATGTTAAAGAAAATCCACTTAGAACATCCATTAGCTGTGAATTTTGTCATGTTCCTTGTGCCACACTACTAGGAAATAATGTGGATAAGCTGGGAAAATAGGGAGCTGCACGCCTGGCATGAATGCTGGTCACAAGAATGAATCTTTCTACACCCATGTGCATAGCAACACTATTCACCATAGCTAAAACATGGAAGAAACCCAAATGCTCACCGATGGATAAATGGGAAACAAAATACGATATATACACAGAATGGAATATTACTTAGTCTTAAAAAGGGAGGGAATTCTTTTTTTATAATTTTTAAAAATTCATTTATTTGGCTGCATCAGGTTTTAGTTGCAGAGACCTTAGTTGCAGAGGTCTTAGAGAGTGAGCGGCTCTCTAGTTGCAGACTTAAGTTGCCCTATGGGCATATGGAATCTTAGTTCCCTGACCAGGGATCAAACCCACAACCACTGTATTGGAAGGTGGATTCCTAGCCAGGAAAGTTCCCCAAATGAAGGAAATTCTGATACAAGCTGCAGCATGGATGAACCTTGACGACATTGCGCTAAGTGGAAAAAGCCAATCACAAAGCAAAATACTGGATGATTCCACTCATAGCAATCTAATTTCCTGGCCACAGCACTTAGCTAAGCCTTAGTCCATCTCTTGGCTCAATTCTTGTCCATCTGAAGGTCATGTGAGTATCTTGAAGACAGTATTTCTCATCTTTCCTCTCAAACCTGTTCTTCTTTTACCTATTGTATCTGATGGAACCCTCATTTCCCTGGTGGCCCTGGCGATGGGAGTTACTGTTTAGTGGATACATAGTTTCAGTTTGGAAAGATGAAAATGTTCTAGAGATAGATGGGTGTGATGCTTGCACAACAATGTGAATGGACTTACTGCTACTGAATTGTACACTTACAAATTGTTAAAAATGGTAAATGTATGTTGTGTATATTTTGTTCCAGTGGCACAAAAACAATGAACCTTTCACCCATCAGCCAGAGAGCGAGCCCTCCATCTCAAGGGATCTCAACCTCACTGGCTCTAAGGAGATTTCTTGGAAATGTTTGAAGTGAAGTCAAGTGAAGTCTCTCAGTCGTGTCCGACTCTTTGAGATGCCATGGACTGTAGCCTCCCTCCATGGGATTCTCCAGGAAATGTTTAGTAAAGTACAAACAGTTTAACCCCTGACTGAGTTTACTTTTGGACATAAATCAGACTCGTAGTGGCTGATAAATGGACTACATATCAATTAGCCATGCAAAAAAACTTAAGATTGCAACACGGTAACAGGCTTTACCAGTTAAGCAGTTTTCCTATCTTTAAATCAGGGCTTTTCAAACTTGCGTGTACATGGGAATCACCAGGGCACCAGGTTAATAATGCAGATTCTGACTCAGGTTTGAGGTGGAGCTTGAGATTCTATTTATCTAACCAGCTCCCAGGAGATGCTGCTTCTGCTAGGCCAGGAGTCTCATTTAAGCAACAAGAGTGTAGACCTCTCTTCAGTGACAATTCCTGTCCACACATTGGAGGTAACAGTCTCTCTGATAAGAATTATTTCTGGAATCCTGTCAGTCTTTTGCCAACAAAGGCTCAGGCATCTCCGACTCCTTTTCCTCTAGCCCGAGCATGGACAAATCATAAATCGTGCCCTTATCCTTTAGGTACAGGCCAGATCAGCCACGATGTCCAAAAGTGGCTTGTGGGGAGGACTGAAGGAAGGAAGAGGATGGAAGGGTGGGAGGGAGAGGGCAAGGGAGAGAAAAGGAAAGGAGGAGAGAAGAGAGGAAGAGGGTGAAGACAGAAAGAGAAGTAAGAAAAATGTCAGAAGCGAAAGACTTGCTTTAAATTCCTCTATAAGAAAAAAAAAAAAAAAGCCCTCTGTAAGAATCCTTCGGTGGCTCTGTTGCTTTCAAGCTAAAAGTTCACTTCGTAGAAGGGCTTCTAGCGGCCTAATGAAGCCCTTGTCCACCTCTCCCAGCTCATCCCTTACCATCGCCTCCACGTACTCTATGTCCAACCATAATGAGTCCTGTTCTTCCTTGCCTTTATTTCCCTGATAGCTCAGAACCTGCCTGCAAGGCAGGAGACCCCAGTTCGATCCCTGGTTGGGAAGATCCCCTGGAGAAGGGAAAGGCTACCCACTCCAGTATTTTGGCCTGGAGAATTCCATGGACTGTAGAGTCCATGGGGTCACGAAGAGTCGGCCAGACTGAGCGACTTTCGCTTTCACTTGCTTTTACAGTTGCTCTCCCTGTGATCTGGAATCTTACCCTCTCCTTATCACCTAGCCCAGGTGTTATCTCTTCTGGAAAGATTTCTCTAACCACGTTGCCACTCTCATTTCCCACCCTCTAAGTGAGGTAGTCTTTCTCTGTCTTTATTTGCATACAGTGCTATCAGAGCACTTCACAGTATATTTGAATTGTATTCCCTTCTCTACATTCTCCTACCCACAACTCCACTGGACCGTGAGATCTTTGAGGGATGGGAAGATGTCTTTTGTCCCTAACACGGTGTCTACAGCATATAAAACACTCAAACAGTGTTTGCTGAAAGAATGAGCAAACGCAGAACTGTAACATTGTGTGACATTTGATGAAGACATTGCTTAGTTCCTCAAACACCGTGAAGCTGCCCTCTGAATGACTTTGCTGAAGGTCAAATACATTGACACCAATTTCTGTGTTCCAGCAACTGCTACCGAACTCCCTTATTCTGATAAATTATACTTCCCCAGCTTCTTCATTTGATAGTATTAGCCCTGTATTGTCTCTGCAAGACCAAATGGCAAGATATACTACACAAGGGGATAATAGAACTTTTAATGGAACTTGGGGGAAGGCTAGAATCTCTTTGAATATTAGTATGCTAGTTGTACTCTTTTTTAAATTGAAGTACAGTTGATTTACAATCGCACAATTGCACTCATCTCACACACTAGTAAAGTAATGCTTAAAATTCTCCAGGCCAGGCTTCACCAATACATGAACCGTGAACTTCCAGATGTTCAAGCTGGTTTTAGAAAAGGCAGAGAAACCAGAGATCAAATTGCCAACATCCGATGGATCATTGAAAAAGCAAGAAAGTTCCAGAAAAACATCTATTTCTGCTTTATTGACTATGCCAAAGCCTTTGACTGTGTGGATCACAACAAACTGGAAAATTCTTCAAGAGATGGGAATACAGACCACCT